>CM024759.1:91144092-91386456 GCA_014218235.1 Colocasia esculenta | reverse complement strand
AGTTTTGAGCCAATAACCTATTTTTGACATATATGCTGGTGGGTTTAGGGTGTCAATTGGGCCGGGCTGGCCCAAAGGCCCGGTGGCCCGGTCCGATTTTTTATGGGCTTGGGCCGGATATTTTAGTCTCATTAAATTTTGAGCCCGGCCCAGCCCGGCGTAAGATTGGGCCGGGCCCGGGCTTGGCTCGGCCCGGCCCGGCGGCCCGGTGGCCCGGTATTTAAAAAAAAAAGAAGTGACGCGACGATAATTTTAATATTCTAAAATTTTAGATTAAAATTTTGTTGTGGAGTTATGTTTAATAACTTAATATTTATTTTATATTTGTAATAACTAAAAATAAGTTTATCTAGATTAGTCTAATATTTATTTTATGTTATTTTGATTCAATGAACATAAATTTTTTGTAAATAATAAATAATAATAAGAATATAGTTAACAAGATAAAACGGGCCGGGCCGGACCTGGGCCGGGCTTTACATAATTGTCCCGGGTCGGGCCAAGTTTCTAAAAACCGGGCCTCGTCCCGAGCCGGCCGGCCCGGGCTAGTCGATTAGAGACTGGGCTGGACCCGGGCCAACCCAGGCCCGGTCCAGTCCCGGCCCATTGCCACCCCTAGGTGGGTTATATATTAAATGTGTGATAGAATAATCTCACATCAAGCAATAACGTGGGCTAAAATCTTTAGTAATTATACCCTTCACATTTTGTCTTAAAATTTTTAGTTAGATGATCTAATAATCTCAAAGCATCGGTGCAAGAACATTAAAAGTCTTAAAACATGAAGAAATCCCCACAGATGGAGAAGAACTGATATGCTTGAGCCCTCATTCAGTAGCAAGACACTAGGAAATGGAAGATGTAAACATGTGATCTTTTATAAAGGAGTTATTCCAATTAATGAAGGTGGAGTGTGCTGATGAGCTTCCTTTTGTAGGAAAAGCCTAAAGGGCATTTGCTCTTTAATTCTCTAGCTAGTCAATGTATTGAAGGGGTTGCAATGTGGCCTAAGCACCCCAGTCCTATGACCATTCTCTTTTAGAAGTTAGGTATCTCTAATTTCAAGCCATCTTTCACTTGGCTCCTCACTGAAGCTTCAGCCCAGCTGCCCTAGCGACCACCTGTGGCTACCTATTTCGTATACTACATGGAGATTATATATAATATATATATATATATATATATATATATATATATAGAGAGAGAGAGAGAGAGAGAGAGAGAGAGATAATTAAAACAATAGATTCTCTAGTGCACTTACCGATTTCAGTCAGTGAATTAGTAAGTATACTTGAGAGGATCCACCTGATCAAACGTTGCCTTCTGATCAGGGAACACCTTCCAGTTCTCCACCCTATCTTCAAAATCTTATGGCCACTCTAATTTTTGTAGTAATAATGACAATATTTGAAACGACATCAATATATATAATCTCCATGTAGTACCCGTTCATTCCGTGAAAATTTTCTCTGTAGTCTGGGACTATACACATGAATCGAAATAATTAGAGAAGGGTTATATATGAAAAATGGAAGTACGCAGTTAACTTCCGCAAGATGATGAGTTCCTCTTAGATCGATCTTGCTTGAAACATTGGAAGGTTGGATAGATTTGAGTTGGGAAAATTAACAAGATTAATGTTTGGTAGCCCAGTTTCAAGCCAACGGCGGCTGCAGGCGATCACCATCTCTGGCCAGCTGTCATTGGTTGATGGGGCTAATTGTGAGACGGAGTCATTAGACCATGAACAACATCTATGCAGAAGTGTGACCCACAGGGAGCTCATGGTCCATCATACCCCCTTCCTCGGCGGGGAGGGAGGGAGGAGGCAGGGGGCAGCGGCAACGGTCTGGGGAGGCGACAGCAGCGACGATGGGAGGGGAGACTCAGGGGGTGAGAGCTAGACTTATCGGCGATGGGGAGGCGGCAATGGCGACAGGTACCGGCAGCGGCGGCGGCGACGACGTCCACAACGGCTGCAGGTGGCGGCGATCTCCTCAGCGGCGACGACGTCGACGGTGGAGACCGGAGTCGACGATGTCGACGGCGGCTGTAGACGGCGGCGAGCTCCTCAGCAACTCCGGCAGCGACGAGAGGGAGGGAATGATGGAGACGAGGGAAAGATGGGAGGGAAAAGTTGGTCGGGGGGCAAAGGGCGACAACGACTGATTTGTGACCGACATTAAGTCAGTCGCAAAATCGGTCTCCTATATGCAACCGACTGTATCGGTCGCTGATAGCGACTGTTTAGCGACCGATATAATCGGTCGCAAAATCGATCGTTATATCCACTTTCTCTTGTAGTGAGTATTAATGTAGTATTTTTTATGGTGAAATAGTAAATTGGTGAACCCAAAACCACTAATTGGTCAACCAATGTTTTCATGGTATTATTACAGAACGGGTCGAATTAAAGTGGTCAACCAAACAGTCAATATAAGTTGACATATGTAATATTGGTTGACCCAATAATTTTTTTTTATTGTTGTTGGATGAATTGAGGTTCCGCTGCAACGCCACACCTATATATATATATATATTTATTTATTTATGAGAAAAAAATCCTGCTAAATATTATCTCACTCAAACACATACATTTGATATCTATTAAGCCTGAAACCCATACATCTACCCATCTCAGAACATGCAGAACAATTTTCCCCTTCTTTCTATAATCTATAACTTATATACTAGAATTAGCCACTTCTACTTTTTCATCCGGTTCAATCCCGATTCACCTAAAAATCTCTCTTTTTAATTATTTGTTTATAAAAAAATTTAAATACAATTTTCCTCCTCCTCAACGGCAAAGGTGCCCACAATCGTTTTCCAAAATACATCTGGTATTATCATAATGATCTCACTAGCCTATAGGGGTTCCTAAAGGCACCTGTTATTATCATAAGTATTCTTTTAGTCATAGATAAAGTGGCTTTAATAGAATTGTGGCCTTAATGACTACTCAGTGATTGCAACCATCATAATAATTAATTATCAATAACAAGGGGACAATGGGGGAAAAGCATTCCAACAGTTAGTACTTAGTATATATATTTGCCAACTCGCTCGCCCTTTAATATGTCTCGAGTCTGGCGTTTTCTGAGTTATTATAAACCGAGAGAATTGGATGCCTCTGCCATGTTTCGCAAATTATTTCGCAGGCTAAGTAATGGGCTTATATCATGGGCTTTGTGGGGGCACTCCAGGATTCTGAAATATTGCCTTCTGATCAGAAACTAACAATTTGATATCAAGAATAACAAGGATGACAGGGTTAGCTAACTCTGGACAAAATTCCCTCTCTAGAAGAAAAGGGTTCTTTAGTTTTCAGTCCATATAATCTCCTAGCTACCATCTGAAAGTAGGTTCTTTGGCCCAAAATAGGGGACCAACCCATTATAAAAATCACCGAAAGAATATTCTTCTGAGGGAATCTAATTTCTTAGATTCACAATTGGATAGTTAAATTATGATGGTGATCAATAATTAATTACCAAAGTTTATATAGACTAATAACCAAAAAAAGGCCTAAAAGAAGTGAAGAACATAGAAGCCACGTTGACATAAGCATGGTACAGTACGCCAACTACATACCCACATATGGATTTAGAGAACAACTTTTTATTCGTCAGCCGTCATCTTCCATCCTATGCAAAGAGATAGACCTCGCAACTATTAGAACAGCTGCTTTTTTAGGTCATATCATGCGGCCCCCCAGCGCAACATTCTTTCCCACCATACCTTTAATCTCTTTAGTGGTTTGAGGACAAGGAAAATTCACATTCTCGTATGAAAAGGTACTGAAAACACATGCGGGTAGTGTGATGCTGATGAGACCTGGAAAGGACAAATTAATATTCTCGTATACAAAAGGTGAGATATTCTTACTTGAAGAGGGCAAAAAAAAAAATGCACTCCCCCCAACTTTGTGACTCTTTTTGTCTCCGGAATCCGGTGCTTCTTTATAACATTACCAGGCGTTGGGAATCCATCTTCTATGGTCCTGGAAAGAGGCACTAATTAGGGGATACGTACCATTGAAGAAGGATTACACAATACACTCTTTTGTTCTTCAGAATTAGAGAAGAGTACCTCTTGCTGCAGAAAAAAAATGGTGGTTTGGTGTGGAAGTCTCTTGTAGTTTTATCCAACCATTTACCTTGTAACAGTTGTGCCATTCACAGGAGGTGCCAAAGAGATTGAGGACTAATATCCTTCTTCCTCCCCCTTTCACAAGAACCTTCTTCCCTTGCTCCTTGGCGGTGACCGATTCCTTTCTTCCCTCTTCCTCAACCTAGCTACTGATCAGAAAGCATGGAGAGCACTGGGATTCCCCCACTTTCCCACACAGAGGGAACCACACTTTTTTTTTTTTTGGACAATGAAAATGAGATTCTTCATTCACACAAGGAACAGGTACAGGAGGGAACAATGGAACCGACGGGGGTTGGCAGAGGCCATCGCCACACTCCAAATAAAGACCATACAATTAGTACAATCAGAGCATGGCAAAAGCCATGGCACAAAGGGGGGACCTGAGGTCCATACACATTGGGTAAACCCCCAATCCACAGAGGAATCGACTGTCGCACAAAGCGTCGTGAGCAGGTCTTCGCCGATGGCTTCACGGCGGGGTAAATCACTTTCTCAGACCCTTCTGCTAGGGATGAGCTCGACGAGGGGTGTAAAGAGTCACCAATTGGAACTTTGGGTAGATAGTTGGAGATCAAGCAAAGGCATAGTGCCGACCACCGGAGGAGTAAACTGGGTCTTGACACAGACAACCTCCTCATCGTGCTTTGGCGAACACCGTCCACACCAGAGGGCAAACACAGAGGAAATATAGAGGGGAATACAAACATGCACAGAAAACAAACATTAATCTACTAGGATAGCCGCAACCAGACCTCCAATCGACCGACAAACACTGCCAAGTCCATCGGAGAAAGATCCTCCGACGAAGAGGGAAATCCTAAAACGACGGAGCCAAAACCTCCTTCAGAGAAGGAGAAGCCAAAACACCACCACCAGAGAGGGAACTCCACGCGCGAACGACGGCCGAGGAAGACGGAGGGGGAGAGGGCTCCGATGAGGATTGGGAACCCCCCCCCCCCCCCCCCCCCCCGCCCCCCCCCACCCGAACAGAACTCTAACGGTGGAAGAGAAGCAAGGCGGGGAACGAAAGGGGGATGAAAACCCAGACACCTCTTCCCAGTTCCCAAGGCACTCCTTTTCTTGCAAATAGCTAGGGGAGAAGTGGGACATGTTAATGTCTGACCAACTCAAGTACCTACTGATCAAAGGCCACAGACGATCAATGTTAGCCAACACCCACAAGCCCACTGCTTGTGAAATCTCCTTCGGTGGGAGGACTATATAAGATGAAGAGTTAATTATCTAAGCCCACAGTAATTACCCTACTAACTAGTTAGGGTTAGACAGTGTTTGCAATGATGTAGTGTGGCCACTGTGAGGAACATATGCTGCAAGCACTTCATGTATAGAGGGACAACATGATGACGATCGACGATGCATGGGACTGAAGCTGACGAGCACAGCATCGATCACCAACAAGAGAAATATTTAATATTTGGCTAAAATACTCGATCGAGTACACACCCACTTATGAGAGAGGATAATACTTAGTCCACTGCGGGGCGTGGGCGGGGAGTGATCCAGTGATCGGTCTTTCTGTTAAAGCGCGAATGAAAATTTTAAGAGCTTTTTTTGGGAGGTGCGGTGCGAAGCATAGAAGGGTTTTTCCGAGGTTGTTGGATTTCAAATCTTTTTCTTTGGTCAAATAACGTGGTGATCTAAACCACCACACAGACACAGTATATATATATATATATATATATATATATATATTATATATATATATATATATATATATAATCCACTGCCGGGCGAGCAACACCAACAAAGAACTAAGAGCAGGTGCGTTTTACAGCACTCCACTGTAGAAGAACAGAGGTGGAAACAGTGTGGAAGTTTAAAAAGTAGACATGAGACATACGCGACCTTTCTATGCTTCGAAGAGTCACATGTCCTCCTACTGTCAAAAAATAAAAAATGAGTACATGTCCTTCCATCATCAGGTGAAAAATGTTTTAGGTTGAGCTGTAAACTGGAGTATCTTGCTTGCTGTCCGTCGGCACTGAAAGGTGGAGACGGGACTTGTGAACGTGATCACTGTAATATCTTGGATTCTTGATGCTGTGCTGGTGATATGTTCATGTTAATTTATTTGAGAAAAGTTTAATGTACTTGTATTTTTATTTTTTATTAGAGAGATACATTGTGTTTTTAATACATTGACCAATAAAAAAAAATAAAAAGTGCAAGTACAAATGTAAATCTCAAATGTAATAAATTTTTCTCAATTTATTTTGTTCTTGGAAGAGAAGATCTTGGCCTTTTTAAAGCCATCAATATTAAAAATCTAGGTTTGCTTGTTCATCGGTTTAGGTTAAAATTAAAGAACTAATAATTAGAATACTTTTTTGTAGAGATTTCCTTCTTCACTTATAAGATATTATTGGTTACAGCTGATTATATCACACCTACATTTGAATCTAAGGAATTTTATTTTAAAAAATAATTATATAAATATATTTAGATCTAAAATATTTACAGATTTATATCTCTCACTTGCATTGATTCAATATAACTTACATTTTTTTTTCTGCAGCTTACATATTTTATCTACAACTTACGTAATTTTAATGTAACTTACACATATAATGAATCAGTGTAAGTGGGAGATATATATAGATTTATAAATATGTTAGACTTGAATATATTTGTGTAAATATTTTTTAAAATAAAATTATTTAAAAAAATATCCCTTGAATCTATTCATGTATCATTAAAAATGTCAAATGCACAGTGCAGAAAAAGATCATCATATGGTGACTTCTCTTGCAAGTGTTTGAATGTACACTTTACAAGTAAAAGATTAATATACAAAATAATGTTCTCTTACTAATTGAACTTTTACATGCTTAAATATTCATAAGATGGTTTTTTAATGAGTATACAACTACCAAAAACCTTTTGATTACGGGACATTAATGAACTGACATGTAAATTAAAATTAATCACACGAAATGAACAGTTGGCAATTAATGCCCCACTGCAGATTGTTGGTGCACCATGCAAGTAGGTTCCTGATCGAAGCACATCAAGTTGAAGAGAAATGCTAGTTATCCAGACGTCCAGATAACCCAACCGACGTGGATCAGTCGCGCGACTGATTTATCGACCGACCAATCAAATCGACTGCGTCGGACGCCCGAATAACTAGCACTTCTCCTAACTGAAATGCCAAACTGAATCGAAGCACATCGATAGCACACTAGCCACTCCCCTGTCCTCTTATAAATAATGTGAAGGTGAGAATTTAAACTTAGCTAATTAAGATATATATCCGTCATATATATATCGTCTATGTATTATATATTTATAAACTCTTAATTGACAGTCTATACCATATTATTGTCTCTCTTTTTTTTCTTTTTGACAATGTTTATTATGTCTCTCTCATCTATATTCATCAATCTTAGATGGATTAATAAAGTAAATGTGTGCAAGCGCCCCCACCATTCCTAATTGCTAAATAAGTTTTTTTTTTTTACATATATGTAACGTCGCGTGCTTTTCGGATCCATGCGGATCTTGTGCATTGTGGTTGTGGTGGCCGTTGTGAGGCCAGTGTGTGTGGGTTGTGTGGAATGCTTGGTGTGATTTGTGTGGTTTGAGCAGGAGAAGAGCAGGGTGGGTTCTGAAATGAAACAGAACCTGCTGCTGTTCTGTCTGAGTTGGCGGCCAAGGGGTGGTCGTTTACTATTGGCGTCCAGGTTCATGGACGTTTACTGCATGAACTTGGCGGCAGTAGATGTGGACGTTTAGTCTGGCGGTGTATGTGGGCGACAAGGGGGTTGACGCCAACCTGGCAGTTCAACAGGTTATATGTTCACCCGAGGGCAGCTCCCTCAGCTCACCCTCTCTCCCTCTCGCCCCAGCTTCGCGCCCTGGTATTTCTGAAGGTTCTAACAAGTACCGAGGAGTAGTTGGACGATCGTGGGACGCGCGGCGTTGCCGGATTGCGCGAGGAAACGTCGCGGCGTGGTGCAATTCGCGTGGGAGCTCGCGGAGGGAACGACGTAAACCGGGGAGTTGCGGGAGATTCTAACGCGTTCTGAGGTAGGGGACGAACCCTGGTAGCTCCGTAGAAACATTAAACACATCATAACTACGTAAACCAGCATGATAATCCATGTTTGGATAGAGTTGCACCAAACGGGATAATGGGTGTTTGTATAGTTATTGTTTGAATCATGTTTATATGGGTTGCATTGGGTCCTGACATGCTAGAGGAATAGCATTTGCATGTTTTTCAGTAGTTAGAACAGTTAAAAACCACAGGACCGGATTAGGGTTTCTCTGCAGGTTTTAAGGCCGGGGAACTTGGCGTCAACATCGTTTGCCGCCAAGATCTCAGCAGGAGATTGACGGCCAGGGACCTTGCCGTCTACTGCCTGTAAGCGGCAATCGATGTGGCCGCCTACTTATATATGAACAGAAATGGCTATTTATGGTGTTTTATCGATAATGCATGCGTGGTATCATATACGAGGTGCACTAAGTGCACATGGTTCTCGTATTTAGCATGCAAGGCATGCTGTTAGTTGTTTACTTTGGTGACTGCGCGTTGTGTACGCGAGTCAGTTGGTTCACGTGTAGTGGACCAGTAGTCACTTGTGGTTTACGTGGGATTCACGCAGTTTGTGTGTGTGACGTGCACGTGGTTTTGTGTACGTAGCGAGTAGTACGACGCCTACCGTGGTCCTCTTCAGTGGGTGCCCCAGGTTCTTTGTGAGCCAGGCTGTTAGCTCGGGACTTTGTCCCGGTACTTGTGTAGTACCGTAGAGGTCTGTGTCGTCTGACCTGGACACCCTCACTCTTGTGTTAGAGTTGTACGTCCGGCTGAGGGAAAGACGACAGTGGGACAGTGACAGTTGTGGTTGTTTTTAGTCACTTGTAGCGCGCTCGTAGTTGGGGTACGGACACCAGTAGTCGACACTGGTCCCCAGCTAGTCCTTTTCCAGTGCCTCACTCTAGCGAGCCCAGGCCAGGGTCTCTGGAGGTGCCAGGCATGGGCATGTGACCGTGTGGTCTGCAGGTTGTGGTGGTTTAGGTTGGTCTCCACAGTTGCTTGTCTTTTTACGTGAGCGGCAGCTGGACCTTTCGTCCGTGGCTGCGAGACTGAGAGGTGGACCTGTGTTAGTTGTCCGAGTCAGTTTCTGGTGTCGCGAACCAGTTTACGTGGCTCGTGTTGGCTGTCTCTACTTTGGCTTGTACACCTGTTTAGGTTTGCCGTTTAGTTACTACAGTTGTTTCTCGTAGTCGGCAGACGGTGAGTAGTTTTACAGCTTACTTACTTGCTTAGCTGTTTTATATATTGTTGGTATTATTTACTGTTTTGTATCTGTGGTTTTGGTTTGTTCGGCTTTGGAGGAGTTCCCTACTGAGCCAATGACTAGAGAGGCTCACCCCTACCCCCACAGGTGAGGGCGAGGAGGACGTTTCCGCGTCCGACGTCCAGTTCCGGGCCGCGTCGTAGCGGTGCAGGGTCAGTACCTCCGCAGAGTAGTTCCAGCAGTGTAGTTTAGTTAGTTGTTTACTTTCTTTGTGGTACCTCGGGGTATGCCCCAGACTCTTGTACACCTTTACAGTTTTAATGGAATATGGCTATGTAAATTGTGAAAATTATATATGAAATGTGGTGGTTCCTTTATGTTTACACGGACTGTGGTTTGGTTTCCCTTGCGAGGCTTCGGCCCGTTCGCGGGAGGCGGACTCGGATCAAGTACGTTATCAGTTTAACGTGCTTGGCCGAGGCATTCCGTCACATTATATGACCAAACACACTCCTTATTCTGCTCCACTGGCTCCCATGTCAATCAAACAACGTTTAACCAAAAATCATCGGACATTTGTTGTCGGCTCGAACGTTCGGGATGTCGAAACCAACAAAAGTGCGGAGAGACCAAAGAAGACGTGGCACCAGCCAGTACCGATCTTGGCAACCGACGAGCCGGCCATATCATATGCCATGTGCAAACTTTTTCCAAATGAGAAAATTAAGTTGAGAAAAGTTTAATATATTTTTTATTATATAAATGTAATATGATTAAGTACTAAATTCATACGATACTTCTCAAATGAAGAGTGATAAAATAACAACATAATTATTAAGTACCACATAAATTTAGTACATAATCATATTACACTTAAGTGTAATAAAAAATATATATTAAATCTTTCTCAATTAAATTTACTACATAAGTGCCGTGAGATCATGATTTAATATATTTTGCGCATCCCATTCGTCCACATGATCAATTGAAACAGTGGATCGTGTCACGATTGATTTCATCTCAGTTAAGGGCGGATCTAATAATTTTTATCTCTCCTATATTTTAATAAAATAGTCATACATAGATTTAATAATTTATATTTTAATATCTCTCTATTTTAAGATATTTTATTTCATTATATATATCTTTTTATTTTGGCCCACCTTATATTTAATTATGCATCCGTCCTTGATCTCAGCCACACCAACACTCCGTCTATCGTGCTGATAGCACTCCGCTCGATAGACTTTCGTGCAGATCATGTGTTTGATAACAGTACTTAATGAGTATCTAATGTCCGATCTGATGAGACATTAAGTTTTAAATGTACTATTTGATAAAATATCTTAATAGATATCTGAAAATTTGTCTACTCTCTTATCACACGTCACCTCAGTCCTCAGACTCCTTTGTTTGATTCAGATCCGAAGTTACCCAACCCAAAAGATCTGACCCTTCAACTCGTTTGAAGTTTGTGCAACCTATCGCAATCGTCTCAATAACTTTGCTATATGAATGATGTAGATGGAAGAGGAATGGTGAATTCTATGTGCTAGAGTACTTCGATCAGATGTTGATGTCAATTTTTATAATGCTAACTTGCTAAGTATTTGGAGAAAGATTTTCTGTACTTTTCAAAGTGTAAAAATATCATGTCATCTTATATTTCTCTCCTCTTATCGATGAAAAAGAAAAGAGAGATCTATGTGACACCTTGATTCTCACCAATAAAAGAGGAAAAGTGTAAGATGACATGATATTTTTGCACTTTGAGAAGTGCACAAAATCTTTCTCAAGTACCTGAACAAAGTTACTTGGATAGAAAGAACACCCAGTCAGTGGTTTTCATTCCAAGCAACCTTTAATTGCTCTCTCGTTAGTCACTTAATTATTAGATCTTATTTTCTAAGACAAATTAATTAAGAGTATCTGACTATAATAAAGTGGTGTTTATTTTAACATGATTTAATATATACTGTAATAAGGGATAACATTTACGGTAATAAATTATAGGGATTAGAAAATAAATCAATGATAAGAATTCTTAATTAATTTATCATATTTTCTAATTTTTTTAACCGATCAGAAACAGGGTAAGAAAGACATGTTTGCTATGACGTGCAATGTTTCCGACAATCTTGCCCCCGGCTTTTTTTGTCATTCGCCGTTGGAATTGTACCTCGTGAATGATGATAAGAATAATTTGTTAAATATTTTATTAACATTTTGTATCATTGTAATATAATAATAATAATATGATGCCATATTATTTTGCCATTTTTTTATTATGTTGACCTCAAACTTTCTATATATTAGAGAATAATAAATTAATTAAGGTTGTTTACTTCCTTCCATCATATGTCTTCAAACTAGACAATTAGCAAGCCTGTGTCCGAAAAATATGGCACCTATATATAGACAATTAGAAAGCTTGTGTCAGTATAATGTCTTTTTTGACAAAGATATATTGTATATATATAGTCACCGTGATCGTAGAGCTGTTCAAATAATTAGAAGAAATTCACCAAATCTCGTGTTCAAAATTCACCTACAAACCTATTGTAAATCCTTTCAATTGTTATAGTTAAATGAGAGGTGCATATATTTTCTCTGTCATCCAATATGCAAAAAAACTTATAATGTTTATTCTTCCTATCATGCTCATTTTGTCTCTCTAATCTTAATATCAAACAATTGAGCTGATCCTAAAGAGGATGGTAAAAGAGGGAGGCTCTACTCTCTAGTGTCGAAGATGCTTACTTCCCCACAGTTAAATTTTATTGATGGTTTGAATTTAGGAGTGAAAAAAGTTGAGTCTACTCTTAATACCCTTAAAAAAAAAAAAGAGTGACAGAAAATATAAAGGGCAAATTAATTATAATTTCTTATTAGAGAAGAGATTTATTTTCTGGTCACTCTCAGAAAAAATTGTCTCAAATAATTCATCTTTTTGAGAGATTTTATCAATCAATTTCTGAAAAGATAATTTCTATCTTCAATTTTTTTCTTGTTTTACCCTTCCGTTTTTTTTGTGTCATCAAATATATATAATCATTGTATCCATACTTTAACAACACTTAAAGTTTAAATTCTAAGATGTTAAAGTAAGAGTTCGAAATTGTTAAGTATATGTGGCAATAAATTAAAGTATATAAGATTTAAATTAACTGTTGATATGATTTAAACATAACTATTATCATGATTTAAAGTCTAAGTTTTAAGTCGTTGAAGTAAGAGCTCGAAGTTGTTAAAGTACGTGTGACAGTGAGTTAAAACATGTGAGATTTAAAGTAACTGTTGACATAAATTAAAGTCTGGGGTGTTTGGAAGCAATAAAAAAAACTATTTCTATCTAAAAATTAATGATGTCTTCACTTTCTACTAAAATTTGAAAATTGTAGAAAAGTAATTTTATCTGTTTGGTAGGAGGTTTTTTTTTTAATTTGTTTGAAGGCGCGGCGAGGAGGAGACGGTGCAGGGGGGTGGTGACGGGAAGGAGGAGGGGGGGTGGGGGGGGGGGGGGAACGCCAGTGGGCCGCGAGGGGGGGGGGGGGGGGCACCAGCGGGCTGCAGGGGGGTGGGTCGGGGGAGACGGGAAGGAGGAGGCGGGGCGGTCGTCGACGGGCCGGGGGGGAGATGGGAAGGAGGAACGCCGGCGGGGCCGACGAGGTTGGGGGAGATGGGAAGGAGGAGGGGGGGTCGTCGGCGGGCCGGGGGGGGGGGGGGGGGGGGAGAGAGAGACGAGAAGGAGGAGGGGGGGTGCCGGCGGTTGCATGGGGGAGAGTGCCGATCTGTCGGGGGCGGGGGGACGGGAAGGAGGAGGGGACGTTGGCGGGTCGGCGAGGGGGGGGGGGTTGGGAGACGGGAAGGAGGAGAGGGTGGAGGGATGCCGCTGTAGGGGATGGTCGCCGGCGAGCCATGGGGGGGGGGGGGGGAGATGGGAAGGAGCCGGGGGAGGGGGGTCGCCGGCGGGCTCCAGGGGGGGGGGGGTCGCCGATGGGCCGGGGGAGGGGGGTCGCCGACGGGTCTGGGGGGGGGGGAGACGGGAAGGAGGAGGGGGTGAGAGAGAGAGAGAGTTCTTTTAAAATAAAAATAGGTTAGGACTTGTTGTTTTTTTAGAAGAGATTTACATAGGGTAAAAACTTTGCACTAAAAAAAATTACTTATCAAACCCTCTTTGTACATGTCTTCTCTTTTTTTTTTAATTTTAGAGAAAAAAGAGACAAAAAGTTGTAATCAAACACCCTATAAGTTTAAAGTCGTTAAAATAAGTGTTCGAATGTGTTAAAATAAAATTCAAAGTCGTTAAAACATGTGTAATGATGAGTTAAAATAAGTAAGATTTAAAGTAACTATTGATATGACTTAAGTCTAAGTTTGAAAGTTTTAAAGTAAGATGAAACTAGTGAAAGTAGAAGAACAATATGTTAATGAAGATAAAATATTAAAAAAAGATAAAATCAATTAAAGTGTTTGATCTATTAAAATAGTAGTTGCAATATGTTAAAATAGCAATTATAATCTGTTAAAGTCATAATTATTATTTATTAAAGTAGTAATTATAATGTGTTAAAGTAGACGAAAAAATTAGTTAAGTAGAAGAGAAAATCGGTTAAAATATGTGAGATTTAAAATAACTATTAATATAATTAAAATATAATTTTAAAGATGTTAAAATAAAAGTTAAAAAACTTTAAAATAACTGTTACTCACATCGGAAGATAAAAAATATTAGTCAGAGATTATTTACATAGTTACATAGATCTCAATAAAATATAAATTAAAAATTAACATCTCTAGAAATTGATAGATTTTTTATGCAGTCATTTCTTACAGAAACTTGCAATTAAAATC
Source organism: Colocasia esculenta (assembly GCA_014218235.1). NCBI lineage: Eukaryota > Viridiplantae > Streptophyta > Magnoliopsida > Alismatales > Araceae > Colocasia > Colocasia esculenta. Next base: position 91,372,180 of record CM024759.1, on the reverse strand, counting down.
CCCTTCCCATCTATAATTACTTTTTTTCAAATATAAAAGACAAATATCAAACAAATTATGTGGGAAACAAATTATATCTAATATCTAAGCTTATGGTGATGTTGTCAAAGGCGACATCGCGACCAATGATCTGCAGTATTAAAGTCATGTCGTTTTCTTGAAATGACGAACAAAACACACGGATAAGCATCGCAATAAATTCCACCCATATGTGGGGGACGTCGCACGCACCCATCTGCGACGCACCGATGCTCACAGGCACGGCCCAACCAAAAAGCGACGTGTGGCGGGCCAGAGTGGACAAGGCCGGCCCTCACCACCCACAAAAAGGGCGACGTTTTGGCGTCCCTGAAAAAGGGCACATCTTGCATGCGTATGGAATTTTGGATTTATTCACAGTGAAATCCCCACTTATTATTTAAGTGACGAATAAAAATTATTTGTTCAAACTTATTTGTCATCTTTATCTTGATGATATAAATAATAGATTAAGAATAACAAATAAGTCTTGTTTGTCACTCTTAATAATAGATTATTTTCCATCATTAATGAATAAAGGTGACAGATAACATATAAGAGTGACAAATAAGTCATAAATTTTTCCTTTTGAAAAGTTGCACATATACTCTTGTTGTAGGCATGGAAGTACATAAACACCATGTTAGAAATTTACTAACGTACCCTTAAACTCTTTATAAATAACCACTACGCTATTACTATTACTTAATCTAAATCATATTAGAAATTTACTAACATACCCTTAAATTCTTTATAAATAACCACTCTGTCATTACTGTTATTTAATCTACCAGCATAACTCTGAAGATTTCAAGAATAAGCATGAATATTGCAGGGTGTGGTATTATTTAAAACAATAGTTACAATTTACAGGTGTAACAACACTAATACTATTTTTTGGAGACACTGTTTAGAGTCAAGTAGACAAATTAAGTTTGGCCAAAATTACGCATGGGTCGTACCGACTCTTTATTGGTAAGGCACGAAATCTAAATGTACCACAGTAATATTCTTCGATCTATCTAATACACTCTTAAAAATAACAAAAAAGTTAAAAAAAAAGAAGAAAAATTCAGACTGGCAATGTCAGAGACCTAGGAGACGGCGAAGTAAAATTACCCGGTTTATGCAACTACATCTTAGGGGTACGAACATATATATTCTGTTCATATGTATAGTTTAATTGAATTTGACGTCATTATGGTGAATGCTCTTCAGTATATTTTATGGAAAATTCATAAAAGAAAACATTTTAAAGAGTTTTACGTGGAGGCATATCCAAAAACGAGACGAGACCATAAAAATATTCAATAGTCATTATGGTGACGTCTTCAGACAAAGCTATCTTGAAGTGATTTTGACATGGTAAATATCCAATAGTCACGGCGCATATTTGCATGCAACTTTACGAATAGAAAGTATCTTTATTTGAAAAAAAACTCTCTGCCAAAAAGACTGGTACCAGTAGAAAGATTTTTTTTCTCTGTGTTTATGATAAGCTTAGATGAACTTGAGATAAATTAACCAACAATTTACCTATCTAAACTGAGATTATAATGTAAACCAAGTTCATGATAAAACCGGACATGTTCACCAATAAAAAATTCCACTATTATATACATATTAAAGAAAAAAAATAGTCCTTTCTCAATGTGGAAGTATACTTATAGCTGCCAAAGTTATCACAATCGCACGCCCCACATAAGAAAAGGTGACAAGGAGCAAAAAGGATGAAGACAAGACGATTATAATAGAGCTGTCGGCAATAACATATCTCACCAAGTATAACAAAACCATTCACCTAATTTCCCCTTTTTTTCCTAAGATCTTATGACTTGGGTGGGATTGAGAATATGCCCATCTCCCGAGTCCCGATCATTCAAATTTTTGCTCATCTTTAAAGATATGTTTGATATTTAAATAAATCGAGAATAAAATAAAAATATAAATATCAAACATATTCTAGAGATTTATAACTCGCTTTGGCTCCATAGACAGGCGACTGTGTACACTAACAACTTGCATTGCAACCCGGTTGCCTTTCCACGCACATTCCAACGGTGGTGGTTTTATGGCGTGGCCTTTGGCCGACCGCACCGTCGTTGACGTGATGCGCGGCTTACGTTTTCGGTCCCGCGGCCGGCACCGCCCGTGCCGAGACCGGGCTGGCCGGAGGCGGCCCTCCGGGTCTCCGGCGCAGTGCGCCCGTGGGGTTTTCGCCGAGGAATTCGGAATTCCCGCTTCCTCGCTCGAAAGTCCCGTCTCGTCCGCGAGTGGAGTTCAAACGGCGACAGTGACATACACCACTCGGCAAACCCGTCATCCGTTTGTGTTTCTACAATACAATTTTTGAGCTATATTAATAAATTAATATCTTATTGTGTTTTAGACCTCCTTAACTGCAACCGTTAATATTTTTTCACAGTATTTAGTCCCACTCCAAAAAAATTTAATTTTCGTGTCCGAAGCCGCCAAGTCCTGAACGTGGGCAACGGTTGGTGTGGACTCTGGACGAGTCCGGGGGATTGACGAGGAGAAATCGCGCCGAGGAATTGAGGGAGGGAAGCGAATAAATTAATCGTGTGGCCGCCGGGCTGTTGCATCGAGGAAGTAGGACGGGAGCGACGAACCAGCCCGGCGTCTCTTTCGCCCTCCACCACCCCCCCCCCCCCCCCACCACGACTAACTAAATAATCTCGTAAGATTCCGCCCTTTTCCACTTGTTTCCTTCTTCTCCATCTTCTGTCAACAACGAAACAAAACTTGCGGCAGCCACCCCACCTCAACCAACCTTAACCTCTCCCTTTCCCGGGGGGAAAAAAATCCTCCTCCCCGCCAGGCCGCCCTCGCTTGCTTCCTCTCTGCTCGCTGCCCTCTCGGACAATTCCTCTCGCTTTCTCTGCCTAACCATTCCTCTCCGTGGCGGAAGGTACTCTCTCACTCTCTCTCTTTCTCTCTTTGTGTTCAACCTCTCGTTTCCGTTTTTGGTAGTACAGATTTGTTCTGCTGTTCTTGGTGTGGTGCCGGAACCTGTCGTTGGCCGGCCTGCGCTGGACATGCTTGATCTGCTGTTTCTGTGTTTTATCCTTGTGCGCACTGTTTGGCGGTGCTTGTCCTGTGACAACGGAAGGGAGACGTTTGAAAATGCTCTGTTACTACTGGCTGAATTCAGTTGTGATTGACCGCTGGGACGTGCTCTCACACTGTCTCTGTGCTGGGGGGAGGTTTCGTACTCTGGATCTGGAAAATTGATTGTTTACGTATTCGTCTCCCGTTTTAGGTTGGTGCGAACTCCCTGCTATGATGGATTCTGTCATGCGACTTATTGATGTGTCCTGCGGAAGTATTGCTGCAGGTAGTTCAATGAGTTCGTAGAAGAGAGGGGAATAGTAAATCCGTTGATAACCAAATTGTCATGGTAGACTGGGGATTGGGAATGAGATGAAGTAAAATGCTGTATGTGCTTGTTTGTGAAGCGTTTACAAAACGAAGGAGATTAGAGGCAAGGACCTCTCTCAGCAAAGCCCGAGGACAGAAACCAAATATTAGAATCTAAGTTGTGATGAATGTGCCCTCGGACAAAGTTGACTGTATAAAAAGAGAGTGGAACAGTTTTAGGTTTAATCTAAGGTTGATTAGATGATAATGTATACTAGTTTTCTCTTTCAACAAATATAGTAATCTCCTTCAATATATAGAGAGAGTGGAACAGTTTTAGGTTTAATTAAGTTTGATTAAATGATATTGTGGACTAGTTTTCTCTTTCAACAAATATAGTAGTCTCCTTCAATACCCCTTAGGGATAACTTTATCAAAACCATAAGTTTTGACATAAGAGTCCCTCCCACCACAACCATAGCTAATGGTGTGAGTAGGCATGGAAGGGATTTACACTTATTACTTATGTGTCAAAGCTTAGTTTCAGTTTTAGATTATGACTTGCGGAGAGTTTTGAACAATCACAATGGACATTATTGTTAATGTGTTTAATGATAGTGGACGTGCAAAATTGGATAGTCACCATTTCTCTTATTTGAGGCAGTAAATGTTGGACAAGAGGAAAACATGCATAATTTTGGTAGACCGAATAATCCTTCCTGCAAAGTATATATGTCATGTTCACACCAAAACTGTGGTGCAATGCATGGTTAGTAGTCTGTTGGCTGCTCTGTCCGATTCTTGAATATCAAAATGTAAGAATGTAAACTTTTCTGTACCGTGGCTAACGTTGAAAGGAAAGATAGATGACTAAGTTTCTGAAACTGCATAAATTATGAAGAATACAAAGTATTTAATATAAGAAACCCTTACACAAGGAAGAGGCATCAATTGTCATTTGTCTAATTTGATTCAATAGTAGAATTGCCTCTTCTGATAACTACTATTCTTTATGCAACTTCCATATGAAATCCTTAGTCATATGCACAAATCTGAAATTTTGCCATTTCCATTCCCAAATTTTCTTCTAGACTTTGTTCATTGGATGTAAAACATCATAAAGTTTTTGGTTTTAAAATGACTGAGAGTATAATCATTCATTTTAAAACCAACAGTTATAAAATCTGTAGTTCTCTTTTTCAGAAGTTTGACTGTGAAACAGAAACCAGACAGAAGAATGCCACATGAGTCAATATGACTATGATACTCAGCTATTTATGGCATTCCAATTGCAGGGAAAACACTGGAAAACTATTTGCAGTATTCCAATTTTAAGGAGAATTCTGTTTTATGTTATTTTTATATGTTGCTTTGTAGCATCTTATGGCACACCAAATGACCTCTTGATCAACCTAAATAATAGTGTTTGCTGTGTTGCAATTGCTACTTACTTTTTGTATCTTATTGTGTCATATTTATGGGTCGAGTGGAAAGCTTCTTGCCTCACAATTAACTAGAGAATCTTCTATTAGGAACACTGATCTTCTTAGGTGACAAAAATGGTGCTACATATGTGGAAATTGACAATACACATGCATTTGGTTTCCTAATGGTGACAGAGTCTTTGGTAATTATAGATGCAACTATTATGCTTCAAATTGAATCCTCTCGTTCTCAATTTCTTATCAATGGTTAACTCTGTCGACTCCATCAGTGTCTTTGTTGTATTTTTTAAGCTCAGAGGAGCAGGTAACGCAGAATCATGATACTTCTATCATAAAAATGATACTCCTTTATGGTTATTGCCAACATGGTGATTAGGGATTGATTTTGCCTACTTCTTTGGGTTCTCTTTGATAACCAAATTAACTTGCAACTAGGCTTGGTTACCCAGGTGTTGAATACACGGAATTTCTTCTTTTTTTTAAGGATATAATATTCATTTTTGTGCAGGCGTGTCAGTCTGTTAGACAAACAAAAGATTTAAAATTCGCTTAACGCAGGAAATTTACATGTCATTTATTGGAAGATTGTGCCTATATTTGGCATATTTATTCTGTGCTACTATTTTATCAGGTGATTTGGGATTTCATGTACAGAACCCTACCTCATCGACCACAGTCGATGTTAATTTACATCGGATTGAATCCACATACCTTTGATAATGTTGTCGGGATTCTTTTAGCACAAAGTAAAAAAAAAAAATGGAAATTATCTTTTTCATTTCTTTATACATATGTAATTTGGAATACAATTGATCTTTTAAGACCTTTACAATTGGTCCCAATTATGCAATTGAGTCTTTAAGATTACATTCTGTTACAGTTGGACATTTTGAATTTGCTTGCCCCTTGCATTTGGATCAATTTACTTTGTTTCCGTCACGATCAGCCAATTGACTTTGCTTCTGTCACGATTAGATGGTTGAATTTGCTTCATGGCCATAATCACTCTTTTGAGTGTGATTAGACATTTGGAGTTGATTTGATGTCCAGAAAGGGTGTTTTTGCATAAGGCAGGGTATATTTGTATCCTTTGACCCTTTTGGATTTTGTTGCAACTTTTACCCTTTCTGGGTATTTTCTGCAATTTCTTACCTTTTATGGATATTTCTCTAGTCACTCTTTCAAGGACCTTATTGCAATTTGACCCTTTCTAGGTGTGACTGTCATTTCCTGGCTTCCTCAGGTCTTTCTATTATTTCTTGACTTTACCGGACTTCTTTGCCATTTCTCGTCATTCCCGAGGATTTTTGCCATTTCTTGGCCTCTGTGGACTTTTGTTGGCATTTTCTAACATTTGTGTCATTCCTTGGCATTCTTGAGTATGTCTGGTATGATTAGTCTTAAGCCATACTCAGGAGAGCACACGACGCCATGGAAAGCAATCTCGCGAAATTCTCGGTCTAGACGCCTCCCTGAGAAACGAGAAGGCCAAGATGAGTAGTCAGGGTTCTTCTTAAACCAGGTTGGCAGGATCCCCTTATTTACGTGAACATCATTTAAGTAAATGTTATAATTTATAGTTTCATTTACTTAAGATACTATATGTAAATAAGAAAGTACCCCCTATTTGAATCTAATAAAAATATAAAAAAATCATCTCTTACAAAAAAAAGAGTCAACTCTCCCATCTAAGAAAAAAATCACGATTTTGATGATTCCATCAAAATGCCGGCTTTCTAATCCCTCATAATTTGGCCTAAGTAAACATTTCATAATTTAAATAAACCACATGGAATGCTAAAAATTAAAGTTTGGTGAAATAAGTCAAATGTGCATGTGACTTCTCCAAGGAACTCACTCTCTCACTCACAGTACTTGGTCCACTGTGATATTCAGATAAATAATATATTTTACCATGGGTTCCTATGTCATGCTTAAAGTAAAACCCTACGGAGAGAAAAATGAAAACACACATCCTGAATCTCAATTCCCACACTCTTGTTGTATGATACATGTGAGCCTACGTCATCCATGGTTGAGACTTGAGAATGTATCCAATTATATATGTTCCTTAAGAAATTATCTATGTGAACATATGTGATCCACACTTTATGTTATCCTGTTCTCCCGAGATCTCTTCTCTTTGACCCCCTCGAGACGAAGCCGAGATCCGATATGGCAAACATTGCACGCCGCTTCAGGGAAAAGACATGGGTCCCACTCCACCGAGTTGGGCAAATGACATAAAACCAAGGGGGCTTGCTAGGAGCTTACCAGAGAGTCAGAGACCTTTATGCAATTTTCTATCTTTCAAGGTTATTTTGCAATTTCTTGTCCCTTTAGGACTTCTATGCAATTTCTGTCCTTCCAAGGGCTTTTATGTAACTTCTGTCCTTTCTAGGGCTTTTCTGTAATTTCTGCCTTTTCAAGGGCTTTTCTTGAATTTTCTTTTCCTTCAAAGGACTTATCTACAATTTCTGTCCTTCTAGGAATAATTCTGCAACTTCTTGGACTTTTGGGGATGTCTCTGTAATTTTTGCCTCTTGAGAATGTTTCTGCAATTTCTTGTCCTTTTTAGGGATGTATATGTAGTTTCTATCCATTTGAGGACATTTCTGCAATTCTTTGTCCTTTCAAGGACATTTAAGCAATTTCTCACTTTTCAAGGGATTTTCCTTAATTTCCTCACTGAATAGGGAATTTTATGTTTATAAACTTTACTGCCTTCAAGGGTTTTTGTGCAACTTCACATGCACATAAACTTCCCCTCACCCAAAGAGGATTTTCATAATTTAAAAACAATAACAACAATTCACCAAAGGGGGACTTCAAGCTCCCACAAAGGGGTGGTGGGGACATCCGAGCCTGGGACCGGGCTAGTAGGTGCAAGTCTATCGAAGACGGAGGCAATGTGCAGCAACGACGGCATCCATTTGGCTTGGCGATGTGCTTTCAGATCACTAGCATGTTTATTTTATGAATTTGGGCACTTAGTTGATGTAATAAGGCCCATATGAGCCCATTAGTGCTCTTTTTTATTTTCTGTGTATTTTTGGTCCGAATTTAGACCTATTTTAGGCTTGAGGTTATTTCTGTCTTGGGTGGTATTAGTGAGGACCATTAGGGTTCTATCACTATAAATAGGTGTAAAAGGCTGTTTTGCGAATTGATGAAGATTTGAAGACAGCTTTGGGCAGCCGCCATTGTTGCCTCCTTCTGCGGGGTGGATTCCCCAGGGGTGGAATCCCCAAAATCCTGTCTTCCTCCTGCCGCCACCTCTCTCTCTCCTCTGTTCGCTGATCTCGCCACCTCCTCCACGCTGTCCCGCATCAAATTGGTATCAGAGCCAGGTCGGCTTCTTTTAGGAGCCCGTCCGGTCTTCCCCTTCCATCGCGCGGAGCCGTCGTCAACCCTCTGCAACAGGCGCCCCTGCGCACAGGAAAGCCCTCGCGCGAGGACCCCAGCCACCCGCGCCCACCCCACTTGCGCGAAGAACGCCCAGCGACCCCCTCCCCTGCGCGCTCCGCCTTCCCGCGTCGTTGCCGCGACCCGGCGCCTCAGGACCCGCAGCCGCAGCGCCCCTGCCCTGCTGCTATCCTCCCGTGCGCCCACGACACGCGTCCGCGGACGCCGCGCCCCAGCGCCAGGCGCACCCCGCGCCCTGCACACACCACCGTGCAAACCCCCCCCCCCCCTCCCTTACCCGCGCCATCCGCAACCGCCGGCGCCTTCCCTGGCGCCTGCGTCAGCCACACGCTAGCACCCCGCTGCGACCCCGCGCCCTGCTGCCCTGCTCGCGCGAGCGGGCACGTGGCCGCCCTCCCCCTCCGCGACCCCGCGGCCCCCCCGTGAGCGCCCAGGCCGCCTCGCGCTCGGCGCCAACGCCCTCGCGAGTACCACGCCGGGCCCCGAGCCAGCGCCGGCGCCTACGCCTGCACTCGCCCCTCGCATCACTTGCGTCAGTGGCCGCTCAAGTCTTCTCCAGCGACTGCACTGGCGTCCTCTCCATCGTTCCCTTCTCCTGTCTTTGGAGCCAAGCACAGGAGCAGTAAGGGGTCCTCCTTCGCGACTGCCTCGCCTTCCTTCTTCCTGTGCGAACGGACTCCCCGCACGATTGGAGCCCGCAGCCCCAGTGGCCTCGCCGTCTTCTTCTACGCCTCCTGCTACCACCGGCCATCCGCTCCGTTCCCCTGTTCGACGCAGGAAGGAGACAGCTTGGTCGAGTGTGGTCTTCCAGCGGCCCTCTCTTTCACGTCGCGGCTCTTGAGTGAGCCCTCGGTGCGGTGTGGAAGGAAGGGGAGGCCATCTGTCCTTCTGTGGACCGACCTGGACCGGCCAGACCGTCGTTTCAATGACACAGCACCAGTGCCAGCGCCGGTCCGAATCGGAGTACGGATGCTTCTGCACAGTCAACACTCTAGTTGGATCCCCAGCGAGACCAAGCAACCTTTCTCCGGCTCGATGATTCCAACTGCAGCCGCTACCAACCCAGATCGTGAGTAATTTTGGGCACCATGATTTCTTCTACATTTCGGACACTAGTGCGACTATCAAATAGAAGAGTTATTTTGTTGATATTTGATCCGCTACAATCATGCAATTACGTATCTCAAGCCGTCGTGGATTCACTTTCTCAAAGTGGGAAGCTAATTGTTTCTGAAAGTGGAAGTATATGGGTGCCGTTTTCTCTAACCTTCAGAGAGAATTCAGAGCACAAAGATCTTATCTATCATTCTGGCGCTTGGGCTACAATTCCTTCACAGCAGTCATCTATTTTGCCAACTGACAACTTTTACCTCATTGTGGGTCGGAAATGGTTACAAAGAGACCGTGTTGAGGTATTTGCTGACGAGAGTTATTGTACCATCCGAGATCTTGATTATCCAGGGTGCCGATTCAAGTTTCCTGCCTATGTGCCTAAAGCTCAGAGAAGTTTACATGTTAAAGCTTGTCAACCTGATTCCCAAGTGGCACAGCAACAGAAATTAGAGTCCACAATCTTGCCAACTGTGGATGATGCTCAGGTAGAGGTGCATTACCCACTGACACCCACTATAGTAGAGCCTGAGGAGATGATTGAGAATGTGGCTATGACTGACTCTATTGACGTACGCGAGACAGCTCATATAGTGGAGTCATGGGATCACTCTCTGTTCATTGAATCGGTTTTGATGCACTTTCTGATCATTTATTCGAGATCTCAACACTCTCTGGCAGTCATCCGCCCATGAAAGATGTGCTTTTTAGCATTGATTTCGGTGACTTTGATGTGGTGTGGCATGGTTTCGAGTTGCGTTGTCGTCACCAACCCCAGCTGTCCAGTTTGATTATATGCATGGGTATGGCAGTGCTCCAGTGGCTAGTTGCTCTCTTGTCTATTTTGAGAATTCTCCGACATTTCAAAACTCGAGGACGAGTTTTCTCGAATCAGGGGAGAATTGGTGGGGACATCCGAGCCTGGGACCGGGCTAGTAGGTGCAAGTCTATCGAAGACGGAGGCAATGTGCAGCAACGACGGCATCCATTTGGCTTGGCGATGTGCTTTCAGATCACTAGCATGTTTATTTTATGAATTTGGGCACTTAGTTGATGTAATAAGGCCCATATGAGGCCCATTAGTGCTCTTTTTTATTTTCTGTGTATTTTTGGTCCGAATTTAGACCTATTTTAGGCTTGAGGATATTTCTGTCTTGGGTGGTATTAGTGAGGACCATTAGGGTTCCATCACTATAAATAAGGTGTAAAAGGCTGTTTTGCGAATTGATGAAGATTTGAAGACAGCTTTGGGCAGCCGCCATTGTTGCCTCCTTCTGCGGGGTGGATTCCCCAGGGGTGGAATCCCAAACCTTCTGCGGGGTGGATTCCCCAGGGGTGGAATCTCCAAAATCCTGTCTTCCTCCTGCCGCCACCTCTCTCTCTCCCTCTGTTCGCTGATCTCGCCACCTCCTCCACGCTGTCCCGCATCAAGGGGTCTTCATCATTTGAAAACCACAAGAACCACCATTCCCCAAAGGGGGTCTTCAGACCGGGCCAGGCCCTACCCCTCTATTTATAGAGGAGGGGGAGGAGAACCAGAGACCCCCCTTCCTCCATTTTTCATACCCGAAGGAGGGGGCTTCTCTGGGTTTAAACCTGGAGGTGGTCTCCTCGGAGTATAAAAGTCCTTTTTGGGCATTTAAACCAAGGTTCACCGGATTGGAATCGGATGGTGAATCAGAAAATTTTTGGGCTTTTAAATGCGGAGGTGGTCTCCTCTGGGGTATGAAAGTCCTTTTTAGTTTTTAAACCAAGGTTCGCTGGATTGGAATCAGAAAATTTCTGATTCGATCCGATTCGCCCGTATCGGCCTCGAATCTGACCGATTATCCTGGGTTCTATATTATATATATCATATAATATTATATATATATATTAATTACATTATATATATATATATATAGAGTGAGTGAGAGAGAGAGAGAGAGGTGCTGGGGTGCAGCGGTGCGGCCCCGCCGCACCCCAGCAGGCGCTACTTCGTCGTTTGATCATGGAAGGCAAAATCGATGGAATCAGCCGTGAATCAGCCAATTCAGGATCGGATTGACAGCTTGCGATCTGATTTCGGGGGAAAGTCCCTTGGACGCCTAGACTTCCAGCTGGATCGGCCAGAGTCGAGTAAAATGGGACTGGGTCGGCCGATTCCAACTGATCCAGGCCGATTCTCCTGCTTACAGATCCATACCGATTCTCCTACTTATTTACCTGAATACCATTTAAGTAAATATTAGAATTTGTAGTTTCATTTACTTAAGATATTACGTGTAAATAAGAAAATACCCTCATTTGAATGCAATAAAAATATCAGAAAAATCATATTTTTTTAATCAATAAAAAGTCAACTCTTCCATGTAAGAAGAAAATTGCGATTTTGGTAATTCCATAAAAATAGCGACTTTCTAATCCCTCACATTTTGGCCCAATTAGTAGGAGAGTGGCTCCTTAGAGAAGTCATATACACATTGACTTTTTCATTAGACTTTAGATTTTTATTATTCTATTAGATTTATTTGAATTATAAAAATTTTAAATAGGCCAAAATATGAGGGATTAGAAAGTTGTTATTTTGATGGAATCATCAAAATTGTGATTTTCTTCTTGGATGAGAGAATTGACATTTTATTGGTAAGAGATATGATTTTTTGATATTTTTATTGGATTCAAATAAGGGCTAGTACTTTATTACATGTAATATCTTAAGTAAATGATAACATTTACTTAAATGGTATTCAGGTAAATAATACATAGTTTTTAATATTTTATGCTTTTTTTGTGTTATTATAGTAGTAATAATACACAAAGTCTTTAATTTCATGTTTAATAAACTATGAATGCATGTATGTTTGATTTTTAATGCAAATGTTAGTTCTTTCAACTTATCAGTTTTTTCTTTTAGTTTTCTTGTATTTTTCTGATTTTTTCCTCAATTTTTCCCCAAATTTTTTTTATTTAGTCTGGCAGATCCTGGTTCGGCCAGACTTCCCTTGGATCCGTTGGATCTCGCGATCCGATCTCAATCCAAATCGGATCGGTCCTTAGCAATCCCGATCCGATTTTGATCCTATATTCCATGCGTTGGATAGCGATCCAACGGCGCCCATTGGTGTGCAGCGGGGCGGCACCGCCACACCCCAGTATTCAGCTATATATATATATATATATATATATATAGGAATCGGCCAAATTGGGCGTATCAGGGATCGGAACTTCCTGATATGCACCAATTCGGCCAACCATGTTTTAAACCCTGAGGTCCCCCCATCTCCAGGTTTTGAAACCCAATTTTTGGAAACCCAGAGGTCCCCCACCTCCAGGTTTCAAAACCCAATTTTCTCTTCTTTTTTCTTGGCATTATTGGGGGGGGGGTACATTGGGGTTTTAAAGACCTGTTTTTTTTTTTTTTTAAGTTTTATTATTATTATTATTTGATGGAAATTGTGGGGTTTAACACCAGGTTATTTGGGGCTGGGTTACTTTGGTTTACATGATGAGATATTCGGCTAGAAATGATGACTTAACTAGTTGTTCCAGTCTACCCAGTTCCTGTCCTTTTCCAGAAAGCAATAGATTTGAGATGCTGCATTGTCAGCATAGTTTGTCCCTAGTCAAAATAGGTAGGTATTTCCCTCACATCCATAGAAAAGAGAATTCCATGGAAAATCAGGGAAAGTAACGTTCGGCTGGCTAAATTTTTTCAGAACTCAAGTATGTCACCAAACAAGGCCTAGGGCAATAACTGGTGTTGTCAATGGAAGTAACGATTACACATAGGTCTCCCTCTTCTTGCAGGGAAGAATTATGAAATGGTGGATAAAGAAGTATCCCTGGACGATTTTGTACACTGTTGCACATAAAAGATACGATCCAAAACTGATGTATTGCAATCTAACCTACACTTTCATCTTTAGAGGCCCTATGTTTGTGCATGTATCCATAGCTGGTGTTTATTTTCCCCTTGGGATTAGGTCCTGTTCATGTTTGAAGAAAGTATGGTTTCTCTTTCAATTTCAAAAGAAATATAAATTACAAACAATAAATTATTTATCTGTGCTATCGCTTGTATGTTCATGTTTTTGCTCATCCACTTTGATGCTTCCAAGGTCTATTCACTTTCTCCTTTTTATTGGCTTAAGATTCAATGTTCAGGAGTGTTGCAGTGGAAAATGTCAATCCTCAATTCAGTTCCTGTGGCTACCAATCCAAAGTTGAACTGGCCCTTCACTGTCTACTTATTATTAGCTTTGTGGATCCACATATGACTGGTTATTTTTGGAAACTCCTTTTGTCAGCTACAAGATTGATCATGGAAGACCAGCTACTTTAATCATTTTTATGCATGTCAGGGAACAAGAAATGAGCTTATTTTATTACATATTTGATAAAATCATGAGAAAGGATCGTGAAATAAGAGAATGCTTAGTCTAGGAAATATTGCACCATGTTGTCATTTAGTCCCATATTGGAAATCTATGGGAGTTTTCACCTCTATATATGTAGAGAATTCCTCAACGCCTACGTTTTGGGTTAGAATCCGGGCCTTTAACATGGTATCAGAACCAGTTTATCCATTGGATCGTCTCTTCGTATGTGGACACTTGTCCCTGCTCATGTTGCGCCCCTAACTGATTGGTTCGGCACGAGGGGGGTGTTGTCGTTTAGTCCCATATTGGAAATCCATGGGAGTTTTTCACGTCTATATATGTGGAGGATTCCCTCACCTCAACGACTAGGTTTTGGGTTGGAGTTCAGGCAATCAGAGCCAGTTTACCCATTGGATGGTCTCTCCATATGTAGACACTTGTACGGTTGTACCTACCCGTGTTGCACCCCAAACCGGTTGGTTCGGCACGAGGGGGGGGGGGTTGTCATTTAGTCCCATGTTAGAAATCCATGAGAGTTTTCACCTCTATATATGTAGAGGATTCCCTCAACACAGCCTAGGTTGTGGGTTAGAATTCGGGCCTGTAACACAACATAAGGATACCCGACAGTTCTGGGCCCCATCAAAGATGGTCCAACACATGGGTGTCATGATCTAGCAAGAGGCTGTGGTACTTTCTTCTCAGACAATTAGTTTTTTTTTTTGGGTTGCTTCTCAGACAATTAGTTGGTATGATGCACTCCAAAACTAAGTAGGGACTGGTAGATTATATCATCCCAAGATATTGAAACTAAGTGTGGATTCCCCATGAAATCAGCTAAAAAAAAGAATGCTGTTTAAACATTTGTAATGCCCGATCAGATTTCAAATACGTTACTTTTGCTTCCTGCCATGTTTGTCACTGACTGGGAATTGAGTCTTTGTTACTGTAAACATGGAAGGCTTCAGTGATGATGAGTTTCATCCTGTCAGATTTCACATTTTCTCTGAAATGATTTTGTCATCTGTTTGTGGTCATTGTATTTAATTATTGTGACACTGATGTGAATTTCTTCAAAGAACCTTACATGCTTTGACAAAAAAAAAAACTTTTCTGCAATATGTCTAATATTTGTCATGTTGTTTTATGTAGTACGATTATCTGAAGTTTAGCATCGTCCAAGGTTTGAAGCCTCAGGGCCATTATGCATGTCTGTCCCTGTGGCCCTTGCTGGTGATGTGGAAGAAACACTGACATGTTCTGAGAAGGCTGGACTGGACACTTCTTCCTTCAAACAACAGGAACTCGCAACCACTTCAGTTAATGGACAGGCAGCCCATGTGACAGTTGAAACAGTAGGTCTTAGATTTGGCGAGTTTACACTACCTGATGGCCAATCATACTCTGGGACATTGCTCGGCAATATACCAAATGGAACAGGGAAGTATATATGGTCAGATGGTTGTACTTATGAGGGTGAATGGAAAAGGGGGATGAGGCATGGGAATGGGAAGACGTTATGGCCTTCAGGTGATGTTTATGATGGAGAGTTTTCTGGTGGCTATATGCATGGAAATGGCACGTATATTAGACATGATGGAATGACCTACAAGGGACGCTGGAAACTAAGTCTTAAACATGGGCTTGGTTGTCAGACTTATCCTAATGGAGACACCTTTGAGGGTTCTTGGATTCAAGGAACAGTAGAAGGGACAGGTAAGTATACTTGGGTTAATGGAAATGTCTATACTGGTGATATGAAAGGTGGTAAAATGTCAGGGAAGGGAACTCTTACCTGGAAAAATGGGGACTCATATGAAGGTAGGTGGTTAGATGGCATGATGCATGGTTTTGGAGTCTACAGTTGGAATGAAGGAGGCTGTTATATTGGTACGTGGACTAGGGGGCTAAAGGATGGAAAAGGAGTCTTCTATCCAATGGGAAGTAAGATTCCGGCTGCAGAGCAATTTTATCTCAATGCTTTAAGGAAGAGAGGACTTCTACCTGACTTGAAAAGGCAGAATCATGGTTCACGCATTCTTCACTTTTCTTCAGTGGACATGGGAAATATGAAGGTTGAAGAGACTCAAGGATCAGGTGGTAGCTCATCTCGTAGTATGTCCAAAGGAGACCTAATAAATCTTGACAAACCGCGCAGTAGTAAAATAATGTTGGAGAGACGCTGGAGCATGGAGGTTGCTATTGAAAAAGTTATTGGACATGATCTGTCATCTTCTGGAGAGACTACTTTTCAAAGTGACAAAAAGGTGTCAGAACTAAATTTACCTATCCTGGAAAGGGAATATGTCCAGGGTGTTTTAATCAGTGAGCTGGTGTTAAATAACAGCTTTTCTTTGACATCTAAGAGAGCTAAAAGACGTCAGAAGAAGCTTGCAAAGGAGAGTAAAGGCCCAGGGGAGACCATAATTAAAGGTCATCGAAGCTATGATCTAATGCTCAGTCTGCAACTTGGGATAAGGCAATTATGATTTTACTGAACTTTTCATATGAAATTTTGGTCTAGTATCACATTAACATCAAGAGTTTCATTTTTGTAGATTATACACAAGGAGAATGCGAGCATAGCTTACCTTTTGGGCATGGCATGCACCCTGTAATCTTCAGATTGGGTGATGGAAGTTAACCTTGTCTTTTGGGAGGCAAATCTTAGGTTTGGTGCTCCCAGGTCTGCCTCCCTGATCTCCAATCTAAAGACATGGTTGTAGAGGTCGAGGGTGGCATTCCATGCCCCAAAGGATGTCATGCACCAGTATTCCTATGAGATTAATAATAGATATTACTATCTCTGATAGCATAGAACTTTCTTAGATGATACCGACAACCAGCTGTTTCATTCTAATGCGTAGGTATACAGTTGGGAAGATTACACCTATCCAGAGGCGTGAAGTTCGTACATCAGATTTTGGTCCCCGAGCCAGTTTTTGGATGAACTTCCAAAGGAAGGGTCTCAACTAACACCTCCACACCGTGCTGAAGATTTCAAGTGGAAGGACTATTGTCCCATGGTTTTCAGGTGATTGATTCCACCCTTGTCTATTAGAGTGACAGTGTTAAATTGATCTCCCATGCCAGCTACTATCATGGAAATGATTTAGCAGTAGCCTCCTAAATAAATCACATGGAGCATGAAAAACAAAATCTCCTATCCCCTTCTATCTTTTATGTGTTCTGGATTGAGGTAGTCCTTGATGTTAATTTCACTAGATTTTCGCTGGATTATGAGGGAAAGTTGAAACTTTAGACTGGTGAAGTCCTTTCCTTTCTGTTTTCAGGTATTCATTGTGATTATAGAATTGGATCAACAATTGGTCTATTAAAAATAATGTTTCTAGAACTTGTCTTAAACTCTAAAGGTGGCATTGAACTTGAAGAAAAAGAAACTTGATTCTCCTCCTACTCCTCTGCCACCCTCTGCTGCTAGTCTGTGGCACATTGAATTGGTCAAAGGAGTCAAAATCATGGCGAATGGGATTAATTGAACTTGGCACTGCTGTTTCTGACTGTCAGGCTGCATTTTGCTGATATGTATCTGCTCAGTCTGATTTTGATTGGTTTGGTACATCTGTGAGATGACAATGTCGTAGACTGTAGGGATCAATCTGTAAATATGAAGAATTGTAGGGGTTGAAAACTAAAATTCCTAGGTTTTCTTTTAGAAGTTTTTGAAAACAAAAGGTGACCTAAATGATTAGTGTACAGATATTTGCAGCAGCGCCTGACTTTTGAAGGTAATAAAAGCTCCTGACTTTTGTGTATGTAGCTTGTTGCCTTCATGCATTCCTTTTGTTTATGATTTTTTTCTTTTGTTCTACTAATTATCCAGATACAAGTTTGATAATCCATGCTAATCATGCATATTTCATGCAGAAATCTACGAGAGATGTTTAAGATTGATGCTGCCGATTATATGATATCTATTTGTGGAAGTGCCGCATTGAGGGAGCTCTCTTCTCCTGGGAAGAGTGGGAGTGTTTTCTTCCTTTCACAAGATGATCGTTTCATGATAAAGACTCTCCGGAAGTCTGAAGTGCAGGTCAGATGCTTTCTGTTCCTTTTGGAAGACCTGTATTACTAATTTGTTTTTTTTTTCTTTTTTGTGGGGTGGGGGGGGGGTGTTGATAGAGAGAGAAAGAGCATGATCAGCAGCTAATGCTATTTTCTTTCTCCATTTTCTTATGGTAGCCCAGTAAACTCTGGCCTTACCTATCTGGGGCAGACATTGTCAAATTAGTGTTTTGATTCTTTGTGTTCTACTACTGGAATCTTTTAATCTTTTTTTTTCATGACATAAGTAGCTTTTGTACGCAAGATGTCCTGGAAAAGTCATATATTTTCTTATTACATTGAACTATCTCATTTAGGTTTTCCTTGAGCCCTTTTACCATATTTCACTTGAATTTAATAATTTAATCACAATAATTAGTTCCAAACTTGGATGATGGTGCATTTTCCCAAGCCATCTAAGGCTATGTTTCCTCAACTCAACATTGACCAAGCTATTCTTGAATTTTCTTGTATATAATCTTATCCTTCTTAATCTTTCGAGACATTTTTATAAAAATTTCACTTTAAGTTTCAGTGTTGCATGGTGGCACAAATGGTCAACATGCATTCCTCTACTTCATCCAACTTGTGTTCAACATGTGTTATATTCTCCTCAACTTCAACATTCTCTCGAATAAGAGATTCACTACTTTTAGGAATATTTCCCATCAATCTTAATGTATCTGATTAACCCGTTCATGGGAACAAAATTACATCATATACTCAGAAATAACTCGGACTCTAAATTGTCTCTTTAACATTCTAAGTTAACATTTAAACCCTCCATACTCTCCTCATTTAGAACAGTATCATCTTCAAGTAGTGTGCACTAATGAATATTGTTTTGTGAATAAGCAAGGTGAAGATGTAGCCTAGTGCCGATCATTGGTATAATCCTATAATATTGGAGGATTTTGAGGTCTAGCAACAGTTATGACACTATTGAATACTCTTTCACGTGTCCATAATCACATGAATCGTGAGTATGTCCTTCGTAGACTCCTTTATCTTGGGAATATTCACCAAATCTAATTTCTCAGTGCTAGATCAAGGAGAGCCAGATGTGGATCGTTTCTCATCTCTCTATGTATTTCTACTGACTATCTCAAGAAAAAATGGCTTCAATAGTAGATCTAGCAGGCATGAGAGTAAACTATTTTTCTAAAACACTGATCACAATCTTAAAATGCAATTTTCAATTACTCTCTCATAGTCTGACATATAAGTTCAACTACATAGTAATTACAACAACTCTATATGCCACTCTTCCTATTAAGCCTTTGTTATTTTGCTTTCAAATAAATATTTACTGTAATTATAGCATAGGCAAGAGTAAAAAAGGCAGCCTGCTATAACATTCTTACATGTGAGGTCTGGGAATGAAAATTGTATGCAGTCTTGCCCTTGCATCTTTTAAAGAGCCTGTTTTTAACTTTTAATTCTATACCTGTAAGTCACAAATGAACATAGCCCCTATTTTTCCTACCCACTTGACCCATTAAGATCTCCTCCAACAAGAAATTACCCTCACTAGAGATATTATTTATTGTCCTATCAATATTGTCCCATATTTATTCTCTGACACTCTGCTCCAAACTCATTTGTAGTGCATAACCGTTATTTATGTTTTAAATCTCCTCATATAAATTGTTTTCACTAATAAAGCCTACCTCCCCTCTTGATCTGTACATCTATGTTTCTTAAATTTTTATCTTAACAGTTATTTCCCTTCTATTCTTGCTTTTACCTGCCTATCCTAGCTTGTAGCCATCACCTTCTTTTGCTTCAGAACCTTTCCCACTATCTTTTCTATAAACATGTCATGTTAACTTTTATATCATACTTAGCTTTTGGGTAAGGTCCCTACTGTCCATTAGCCAAACGGATCACTTTTTTGGATTAGTTTCTTTACCTGTGCTCATCCAATAAAGCATGGACCCTATCCCACTTGCAACCACTATCTGGTGCCAAATTGGCACATTGCTTCAGGAGATCAGGGGTTGCTCTAGGTAGCTTAGGATTCATGATTTGGATGTGACAGAGCTTATAAATGCTGGGTGTCATGCAATGTGCAAAGCCACCACCTTTCTCATCTGGGCCTGAGACAAGCCATGGCAAAACTTCCAAGGCACGAAGATTTTGTGACAATGATATGATGCAATGATTATAACAGCAGTCTTAGTAAGAGAATTTTATTGGCTTCTCCATGATAAATGGGTTGATATTGGCTGAATCCTCCAGTCGACAAGGTAGATTATCTTAGTTGCATAGACTTGATATTTGCTTAATCAGAAAGTAAATTTGATTTCTTTGTCACACAGGAATCTAACATCAATTTAGACTTGTTGACAAATTGGACTCTTCCTCCAAGAGAAACTTCCGAAAGTTGAGAACATGACTGCTGAAATTCTGAAAATGTCTTAATAAATAGCAACAGAGCCAACTAAGATAGGCGCTACAGCTTTTCAGAGAATCACTGATGCAACAACTGTATTTTATTTAAAAAATTTCTCCATGCTATTCTTGTGGTTCGAATTCAGCTCAGAACACGGTATTTGACGAGAGGCTTTCCATTTTTTCTTCTACATGTGTGTGTTCCTTTTGTGCTCTAAATATTTTGAGTAGGAAATTGGACTGACACAGGGCATAAATGTGTAGGTACTCCTGCGAATGCTTCCGAACTATTACCATCATGTGCGTACAGACGAGAATACATTGATAACTAAATTCTTTGGTCTTCATCGTGTGAAACCTTCCAGTGGCCAGAAGGTAACGACTTTTGACTGCAAATACATTTCTTTCATGGCTTTTCATCTCTTTGCATGGTCTCACAATTTCTTATGCTCAGTTTCAGGAACAACTTTGTTCTTTGATGTATACTTAATCTTCCTGTATGTTGTGTGCAGTTCCGCTTTGTTGTTATGGGAAACATGTTTTGCACAGAACTGAGGATACATCGAAGATATGATTTGAAAGGATCTAGGCTAGGGCGTTCAATAGACAAGATCGAGATTGATGAGAATACAACATTGAAGGACCTGGACTTAAAGTATTGTTTCTATTTGCAGCCTTCTTGGCGGGATGATCTATTGAAGTAAGGAAGTTATCAGGCGCTATTATTGAATCTATGACCTTGTACTGACTTTGTGTTTTGTCAACAGAATATATTTCCATGCTTTGGAGAAGCAACCAAAATCACATTTTCTCAACCAGATTTTATTATCTCATCTTGGTGTTTGCAATAAGAGCTTCGATCAAGACTCTATTACATTCATGCTGAAACTATAATGCATGATTTCCAGGACGTGGACACATGGGGATGTTATGTTAAAATAATGATCTAGGCAAACAGAAAAAATGCAATAAACCATTCTTATTAGTGATTTTCCTTTTTTTCACTTGCGCAAATAGTTCAACTAGCAACCTAAATGCACCTGGGATGGTGCAGATTACAGTTATAAAAATATTTCTTGTAGGATTGTGGTTACTCTGCATAAAGTTGGGTGATCTTTAAAGCTTGCCTGGTCCCTAGGAGGATTATCATGAAGTCTAGCACTACATGCTATGCCTCTTTACGAAAACTACCACCCTACAATCAGGGTTGTCAATCAGTTGAGTCCATACCATGTTAGACAGAACACTGGACCCCTCAATTTTATAATCAAAGCACACCTGAACAGAATGTTTTTACTTTATATGGGTATCATAGCAATTTTCGTTTCTTTTTCCTAGTTCAGGCAAAACTGAAGGAACATGTATCAAACTTTCTTCTATGCAGTAGAATGGTCATATCCATCCAAAGTTTGGTACATAGAGATTTCAGATGCTCAACCTGTACATACAGCATTGCAAACTTGGATGTGGCATGGGTAATATCTCAGATCTTGAAAGATAGATACAGAATGGGTGAAATGGAGACAGAGCAGAGGTGGTGAAACGATGGTGGTGTCACAGACTTACAGGTGGACAGAGGTGCATGGATCTGGATAATCCCTTGGGAATCAGGGTGGTCGTTGGTGAAACCCTACCAGGATCACCCCTTTCACGTTTACCCAGATAAATAATGTGTTTGAGACTAGACAAGATATATCTATCAAGTGAAGCACAAAACAGTACCGTTTATTATGTACCAAGTAAACCATCGCTTTCGTATTGATCCTTAATAGGTAGATGTCCAATTTTCATTTGTATTGGGAAATCTCGTGCACACTCGTATTCAGCTATTACTTAGGTGTAGAATAGAGAAACTTGTATTATTTTCCCTCTTGCTTCAGACTTGGGAGAGGTAAAAACATTAAGCATTGCACAAATATATCAAAAAATTGCAACAAGTAAAATACCATACATCAGGTTTCTTTTTAAGGAACCAGAAAAAGGCTTTATATAATGCTTTGGAACAGTTATTATGATTTGTCCTTTAATCAAGAAAACAGTAATATCCTTGTACTATGAGTCTATGTTGCACTTCTTCAAGCATAATAGTCTCAGAAAATTATGCTCATCAGAATCATTAGGAATGCCAAGGCTCTATCAAGTCTTACTCTCCTTCCTATTCTAGTGATCATTTTTCATACAGGGAGTAAACTGTGACCCTCCATCTTCCAGCTGATTCTTCTTCTGAGCCATTCTGATACCCTCTCTCCACTCTGAACATATATGGCTACTGTCAAAACTCTCTGTTGGGCCTACCCAGAATACAGATGAAGAAAATATACTCTCAATTTGTCCTCAGCTTGAAACACTTTTCAGTTTCAAAAATGGAGTCAACTGACATGACCTGGCCCAAAAGAAAAAAGAAGAAATAAAACGGACGAGCAAATAGTGTTTAGTCTTGTATCTTAACATGGAAAAATATTGGACTACTGATGAGGTAGAGTAGTTTTCAGGTTCTTGTGAGGCCATAAGAATAGAGGTTGGTTGTTTCTTGTCACAGAAATCATTTGTTCCCAGGAAGGATAATTAATTGATAAGGACATATCCTCACCATTTTCTTTTTGACAGAAAGGGTTGTTAGAAAATTCTGAATACTGTGTTACGAAAAGGGAGTATGAAATTAACAATGATGGAAGTACTAAACAAAATTTTTGGAACTCACGTGTATAAGAGATTGGGGAGAGCAATGGAGACAGATCTTGTGAAGGTGCAGACAAGTTGAGAACAAGGTGTTCTGATGCTTGATAGAACAATGGAGCCAAAGGCCCAGGTTGAGAACAAAATGTTTAAGCTGAAACTTGGCTACACAATAAATTGTCGAGCACTGTGGACAATAAATTCCATTTCACTGAAGGATTTGTTTACCCTGTTGCATTTCTGTCGGTGGCTGCTCTGTCTGGATAACTGTGGCTGATAAAGCAAGAGTCCTCAAACTTTCTTACAAGTTTAGATAATGTAGAACTTTGGAGGCCTATTCCTTCTTTGCAGTTTCTCCATTTGCTGCACCATATAAAAAGCAGGCTACACAGGATATTTGAAGATTATGCTTCTAAATCACTAAATTTTAAGCTGGCAGACATGAATCAAGCTGATCATTGTTGTTTAGTCGCCTCATTGTTTTGGATGTCTTCTCTTCTTGTTGAACAAGGTTGGATTGTTTATGCACCCACCATTGTTCAACATTTTTTGAACCTTTGTTCTATTGAGATCTTGGGTATTGTTATTTTTTTCCCACTTATGTGATTTTGCTGTCCATTATCTTTCAGACAGATTGAGACCGACAGTAAATTTTTGGAAACACAACGTATAATGGACTACAGCCTGCTATTGGGTGTTCATTATCGAGCACCACAACATTTGCAATCACAAGCACATTATCGTCGGAGTACAACAGGTGATGGGTTGGCAGTTCTTTCCGAGGAGGGTGAGCACTTCTTTTTTTTTTTTTCACAGCTGATCAATGTTTCTATTTACAGTTCCAAATCAAATTATTGCATTTTCACTTCCCTGTTCTCCAGAGTCTTTTGATTGAACGGAAACAACTGCACAAGTTATTCATTTCTTTTTCTGCAAATAAGTCAAGCTTTCAAAAACATGATATTGTTCTATTTACAGGTATTTGATGTATGCCATAGAATTTCCACTTAGCTTGTGTGGTCATTGAAGGAATAGAAATGTTATCTGATATTGAAATTATATATGTCCTTTTCAATTATCATTGAAGAATATTGATGAAGTTTACAAACTACGCATAGGATACTACAGATCTAAGACAATCTTACGGTGGTGGCATTGCTCTAGGGATGTTTTTAGTACACTGTACTGGGGATTCCCGCTGATATTGCTCCCTCTTGTTTGTGTGATATATTTGATTCTTGACTCTTTTTCTGATTATTTTCATTTCAGACGCCCAAGATGATGACATCTTTAATTACCCCCAAGGTCTTGTGCTGATTCCGCGTAGAAATGAAGAGAACAGTGTTATTGTTGGTCCTCATATAAGAGGTAGTCGGTTGCGAGCATCAGCTGCTGGGGATGAGGAGGTGGACCTTCTACTTCCTGGTACAGCAAGGTGCGTTTAGTGAGAAAAACTTTTTATAGTTCCAAGAATTATTTGATCGCCTAGCTGTTGTCTTTGGGATCTTTGTAAAAATATCATCCTTACAACTTTATCTGCAGAATTTCGCCCTCTTATTTTCACATTATTTTTAATAACTTCCTTTTTCCGTTAACATCTCTTGTTTAACCCTTGTGTTAACCAAATTTGGAAAAGTTTAAGAATACCCTTAACCTCTCATAACTGTCTCTCCATCTTTCTATCCCATCTTTCACTCCTCCGCGCCCTCCCTCTCTGGCACAATGTGCCAATAAAAAAAAGTCCAAAAATTGAAATGTGGGCGAGAATGAAATGTTCTCATCATCTCAGATGGCTGTTAACCACAAGGATACTTTTTGACACTGTCAATATACGAATGATATCAAAACAAGTATGAACATAAGAGGTGCAATCTGCAAATGAACCTGTAAGAAGGCTACTTTTGCGAAGAGAGACCCTGTTTTTTCATAGATTAAATTTTCATGACGATAGACCCAAGCTTTGTTTCGATTCCAAGCTCGTCGCCTGTTGTCATCTTCAATTGAGTTTGATGCACCTCTCTGTGTGATGGGCAGGCTCCAAATTCAGCTTGGAGTGAACATGCCAGCTAGAGCGGAGCCTCTTCCAGCTGAAGACGAAAGCCAACTGTTGCCCGAACCATGCGATGTGGTCCTCTACCTCGGCATCATCGACATATTACAAGAGTACAACATGAGCAAAAAGATCGAGCACGCATACAAATCCTTCCAATTTGATTCCCTTTCCATCTCAGCAGTGGACCCCACGTTATACGCTAGTCGCTTCAAGAGCTTCATCCAGACAGTTTTCCCTGAAAACCCTTAAGCTGCTCTTTTATGGGAATATCCGGTTCTTAGAATAATTTGTTTCTCATTTTCTTGCAATTATTTCGGTTTTTGTGCATAGCGTCGGTTTTCCTTCGTTCTATAGAATAGCATCTTCGCCAGGGTAATCAGTTGCGTATCTTCATCTCTTAAAAGCCCCACTCGGTATGGCTATTTTTCCCCCACGAGGGTGGCATGAAACTAAAAGCCGTGTCAGTTGAGCCATTGATGTAGCCGAGTGATATATGATGCCGTGACAAATCCTGCCCGGTTTTAAAACATTTCTAAAGTCTGATTCGTTCATTGAAACAGCCAGATAAACAGCTTATAAACAACACAGCGTCTGACCAAAGCAATCGAAACAATTCGATGATGAAAATCACAGAAATCGTGGGGGTGATTATGTTTTAAAATCGACCCGTGCAGTTTCGGAGGGAAAAGAAAAAGATAAAGCTTTTGAAATAACAGAAACCAGTCAGTCAGAAGCTTCATCGCCTCTGCAGCTACTTAAACCAAAAGGAGTGAGGGAGACGGGGCAAAGTTGCGACTTTTGTTCTACATGCTTCGACATTCAAAAAGCCCAGAGATACTAAAATTAATGACACAGAATGAATGCTGAATTTTCTAAAGACTCAACGTGAAAGGTGAGTGAAGACGGCAACAGAGAAGGCGCTTTAAAAATCAACGTATCATGAAAAGTGACCCCTAGCAAGAGAGAAAAAAAGGTATAGGGCTTCTTAATTCGCTAGCTCTTGCCTGATATGCCATGCAACAAAGAAAACCTAATTCAGGTCAATTCCAGAACAAAATATTGACACCAGTTTTTCCAGTTCGGAAAACACGGACAGCCATATTTTATCCAGGGTGCACCCTCGATTTGACGACTCACAGACGGGCAATTTCTGCTTCACCTATCCAAACGCAAGTTCATGTGGAAGGTAGGCCGGCTAAAATTTATTAAAAGTTACAATCACACTGTTACATGCAAAATTTATCATCCAGGTTAGTACATGAATCCAACTGCACAAGAAAAAGAACAATACGTGGCTAAGGCACGGTGCCATAGATGTGATGAACTACATAGATTAAAGAATAATTAACCATGAAGGCATCAGTTAACACTGCACGAACTGGGTCGATTCTGATAAATGTCAACACCAGAATCTCAGCGCTGAGTATGGTGTTTCATAGTATAGGGAGAAGCCTAACGGAGAAATGTGCAAAGAGAGAAAAATGCAAACAAAGACACGAAATTCAGGAAATAACATCACCACATTGTAGTCCATGGCCAACGTTCATATTTAACCCATGTCAATTGGCATTCTGATATATTACATAGTCAATGACAGGTAGGGCTACAAAGCATGAACTTCTGAGGAGGAAAATATATTATATAAGAAATAAAAATAAATGGCCTACAGTGATAGACGGCACTCATCTGACATTCAAAACATAAGCACCTTCAGACTGAAGCAGGTATAGATGTCTAAACCCTGTTTTGGTCCTCTCTTTCTGAAAGGAGATCTACATCCCAAATACTGAATGGATCTAACTCCGACTAATAGTTTACCTTCCATAAATATAAACCCATATTTTGAAGCTTGCGGCAAGGAACAGAACAGAGAGGAAGAGGAGGTGGAAACTGTTCCGCATAATAAATGGCATAACTCCACCAGGCATCTTAGGCATTGTATCGTAGCCTGCCAAGTTACCACTTTCACCACTTGTCATGTCATAGGAGAGGAGGAAATTCTCATCTCTGTTCTTCAGCACGGACCAGTTCTTTCCAGTTCCTGACATTGTCACACCGTGTATCTGGACCATTCCAGTAGCAACATGCACTGAGCTGGATGAGTGCACTGTCGAAGAATTCTCGATGGATTTGGCTTGCTTCACTGGGAACTCTGCAGCATATGCAGGAGGAGAAGGAATTGTCCCCAACATGCTGACAAGTCGTTTTGTGAATGACTTATCCCATCCATTATCATATTGGCTCTCTGCATCATAAATGTACAGAATTTCTTGTAAGAATACCTCATAAGGAGGAATGTAACAGGAGGATACAATGTTTTGGGAGAATGACAAAATCTTGTTTGGTTAAGCTCTCATATAATGTTATTGATACACAGCAGGGCCATTATCCAAAGTTCCAAGAAGTTTGGAAGATTAAGGTCCCTTGGAATATTTAAGGCTTTAATATGGGTCCTTTTTCAAAGAAGAATCATGACCAAGATGTACAAGAGGAAATGGGAAACAAGCACCAGAAGTCTGCGATTTTATCAACTGTGGTCAGTAAAGAAGTGTGAAACATATTTGGAAGATTGCTAAATTATCAAACTACTTCTAATCCTTGGAAGGCATGTGATGATACTTTCATGGGCTTACAAGGAAGACAACAGACAGAAAGGAAGAAGATAATTGCTGCTGTTGCTCAGGGAATCTGCTGGAGTTAATGGAAGGACAGAATGATGTGATGTCACTTTTGGGGAAGTAAACTGTATACTGAAAATATTTGATTTAGAGCTTATCTCTATCAAAAAAAGAAAGACGAATAAACAGTATGTGGAGAAAGGATTGTTAACACAATGCTCATTATGTAAATAGCACTGCAACTGGATGGCAATAACAAAATCTACAACACTTATATCAAGTATGAGTTTTTGTTTGGCTTAGAGTTGTTCCAGTTCTGGACATATAAGTTCATGTTCGGCTTGGCATTTGTTCCCATGGTTCAAAACTGTTTCAAGATGCATGCATCATGCATCCCATTTTATTTTTTATCCTCCCGTCTGATTTAAATCTTTTCTCATCACTTTAAGTGTGGGATAGCTGCACAGGTTTTCTTCAGCATTCTTATCCAGTTTTGTGCTGAAAGATATCACTTGGTCAAGAACCCAAGAATGATACTTCACACGACAAAGATAGACCATCCCAGATCTTCTAAACACTGGCACCAAAAGGACATGTGGATGACCTGCCAGTTCTCCAGCATGGCTGGACTGATTTTGTTTTGATTTTCTTCTGCTATCCCATACACGGATTGCAGAATCGCCTGATCAGAGTCAGAATTGGCCGGTCCAGATCGGAATCAGCTATAACCGATCTGGTTCTGCTCCAAACAAGCCAATCCAGATCTCCCCCATGATTTTGAATTGAAATGGCAGTAATTACATGTGATTATACAAAATCCTGGCCGATCCCCCCCAATTCATTCCAGCTATCCGGGCCGATCCAGAATGGAAGAGGGGGGTCCGATCCCGGACCCCGATCCGATCCGGAATTCCTTGATCCCGTATTGATTACCTACTCAAAGAGGGCATCTTTTATTGCAGTAGCTCTCATGTGCTTCCTTTATATGTTCAAGTTCACAACTACTTGCAGGACAACATTTTCCCTCCTTCATTGGGGCAGAGAGGGGCTTAACCTTTATAATGACATTCTAGCAAATCAGTAGTCCTAATCCAAATTTCATTAACTAAATTGTAGAAAATGTAAAATAAGCCCAAGCAAAGGCCTAGATGATGGTCGGCCTATGACCATGGAAGGCAAAATCGCCAGGATCGACCCAAAATCGGTCGATCCTGGATCGGATCGAGGGCTATGGATCCGATTATGGGGGGGAAGTCCCTGAATCGGCAAACTTCCAGCTAGATCGGCCAGAATCGAGTTGGATCGACTGGATCCAGCAAGGATCGACCGATTCCAGACTGATCCAGGTCGATTCCCTCAGGCTACCTTCAGGATCCTCTTCAGACATGGTTGTCAGGATCCCCTTATTTACCTGAATATCATTAAGTAAATGTTAGTATTTGTAGTTTCATTTACTTAAGATATTACATGTAAATAAGGAAGTACCCCCCAATTTGAATCTAATAAAAATATCAAAAAAATCATATCTCTTACCAATAAAAAGTCAACTCTCCCATCGAAGAAGAAAATCGTGATTTTGGTGATTTTAGCGAAATGCTAACTTTCTAATCTCTCGTAATTAGCTTATCTAAAAATTTGATAATTCAAATAAATCACATGGAACACTAAAAATTCAAAGTCCGGTAAAAAAGTCAAACATGCATGTAACTTCTCCAATAGAGCCACTCTCCTACTGACATCACTTAATCTGCTTGAGACCTCTCAGGATTTGGTCAAACTTAAGTTATCATCATCCAAACCTCTCAGAATTTAGTCAAATTGAGCACCATCACCGAACTCATGACACTCACGAGTTTGGGTGATGATAGTTTAGTTTGACCAAATCTTAAAAGGTCTCAAGTAGACTTAGTGCTTTCAGTAGGAGAGCGGCTTCTTGGAGAAGTCATATGCACGTTTGATTTTTTTTTTTTTAGACTTTAGATTTTTAGTATTTTATTAGACTTATTGAATTATAAAATTTTAAATATGTCAAATTATGAGAGATTAGAAAGTCGCTACTTTGATAAAATCACAAAAATTGCGATTTTCTTCTTGGATGGGAGAGTTGACTTTTTATTAGTAAGAGATGTGATTTTTTAATATTTTTATTGGATTCAAATGGGAGATATTTCTTACTTACATATAATATCTTAAATAAATGAAACTACAAATTTTAACATTTACTTAAATGATATTCAGGTCAACAATACACTAAGTCTTAATATTTTATACTTTTCTTGTATTATTATAATAGTAATAATACACAAAATCTTATGTTTCATATATTGTGAATGCATATATGATTGGTTTTTTATGCAAATATTAGTTCTTTCAATTTATCAGATTTTCCCTCATTTTTGCTGTTTTTTTCTGTTTTTTCCTGAATTCCCCCCCCCCCAAAAAAAATATTTTATAAATTGGTCGATCCAAGATCGATCAGACTTCCCTTAGATCCATGGGATCTTGCGATCCGATCCGATCCAAGATCGGATCGAGCCTAGTCGATCCCGATCCCGATTCCGATCCTGCCTTCCATGCCTATGACAAGCCTAAACGCAAACCCAGTCATGTAGACAACCACTTTTTTAAACAACTTAGAAGCTATGAAAGGCTTTATCTGGAACTATCATCACAGGACAGGTTTTGTTTACAGATAAAAATTAAGAGATCAAACTCTGTATATGCTAAATTTGGGCAATTTTAAGTTTTCAACTGTTACTTTGTTCCCACCATGGTATGCAATCTCGCGAGATTCTCGGTATCGGCCCCTCCCCGAGAAACGAGATGGCCGAGATATCTCTTCAGGGTTCAGGCAGGGTTGTCAGGACCCCTTATTTACCTGAATATCATTTTGTTTCATTTACTTAAGATATTACATGTAAATAAGGAAGTACCCCCCATTTGAATCCAATAAAAATATCAAAAAAATCATATCTCTTACCAATAAAAAGTCAACTCTCCCATCGAAGAGAAAATCGTGATTTTGGTGATTTTAGCGAAATGCTAACTTTCTAATCTCTCGTAATTTAGCTTATCTAAAAATTTGATAATTCAAATAAATCACATGGAACACTAAAAATTCAAAGTCCGGTAAAAAAGTCAAACATGCATGTAACTTCTCCAATAGAGCCACTCTCCTACTGACATCACTTAATCTGCTTGAGACCTCTCAGGATTTGGTCAAACTTAAGTTATCATCATCCAAACCTCTCAGAATTTAGTCAAATTGAGCCACCATCACCGAACTCATGACACTCACGAGTTTGGGTGATGATAGTTTAGTTTGACCAAATCTTAAAAGGTCTCAAGTAGACTTAGTGCTTTCAGTAGGAGAGCGGCTTCTTGGAGAAGTCATATGCACGTTTGATTTTTTTTTTTTTAGACTTTAGATTTTTAGTATTTTATTAGACTTATTTGAATTATAAAATTTTAAATATGTCAAATTATGAGAGATTAGAAAGTCGCTACTTTGATAAAATCACAAAAATTGCGATTTTCTTCTTGGATGGGAGAGTTGACTTTTTATTAGTAAGAGATGTGATTTTTTAATATTTTTATTGGATTCAAATGGGAGATATTTCCTTACTTACATATAATATCTTAAATAAATGAAACTACAAATTTTAACATTTACTTAAATGATATTCAGGTCAACAATACACTAAGTCTTTAATATTTTATACTTTTCTTGTATTATTATAATAGTAATAATACACAAAATCTTATGTTTCATATATTGTGAATGCATATATGATTGGTTTTTTATGCAAATATTAGTTCTTTCAATTTATCAGATTTTCCCTCATTTTTGCTGTTTTTTTTTCTGTTTTTTTTTCTGAATTTTCCTGAATTCCCCCCCCCCCAAAAAAAATATTTTATAAATTGGTCGATCCAAGATCGATCAGACTTCCCTTAGATCCATGGGATCTTGCAATCCGATCCGATCCAAGATCGGATCGAGCCTAGTCGATCCGATCCCGATTCCGATCCTGCCTTCCATGCCTATGACAAGCCTAAACACAAACCCAGTCATGTAGACAACCACTTTTTTAAACAACTTAGAAGCTATGAAAGGCTTTATCTGGAACTATCATCACAGAACAGGTTTTGTTTACAGATAAAAATTAAGAGATCAAACTCTGTATATGCTAAATTTGGGCAATTTTAAGTTTTCAACTGTTACTTTGTTCCCACCATGGTATGCAATCTCGCGAGATTCTCGGTATCGGCCCCTCCCCGAGAAACGAGATGGCCGAGATATCTCTTCAGGGTTCAGGCAGGGTTGTCAGGACCCCTTATTTACCTGAATATCATTTTGTTTCATTTACTTAAGATATTACATGTAAATAAGGAAGTACCCCCCATTTGAATCCAATAAAAATATCAAAAAAATTATATCTCTTACAAATAAAAAGTCAACTCTCTCATCCAAGAAGAAAATCGTGATTTCGATGGTTCCAATCAAAATAGCGACTTTCTAATCTTTCATAATTGTTATAATTTGGCATATCTAAAAATTTCATAATTCAAATAAACTTAATAGAATACTAAAAATCTAAAGTCCGGTAAAAAAAGTCAAACGTACATATGACTTCTCCAAGAGAGCTACTCTCCTACTGACAGCACTTAGTCTGCTTGAGATCTCTCAGGATTTAGTCAAACCTAAGCTATCATCACCTAAACTCATGAGATTTTTCATTTTCTAATTGAAAATAAACTAGAATCCTAAGGAGAGAAAAATCAAAATGCACATCTCGAAGCCCAATTCTCACACTCTTGTTGTATGATATATGTGAACCTATGTCATCCATGGTTGAGGCTTGAGAATGTATGTAATTATCTATGTTCCTTGAGGAATTATCCATGTGAACCTATGTGATCCACACTTTTATGTTATCCTGATCTCTCGAGATCTCTCCGAGATCTCTTCTCTTTGACCCTCCCGAGACGAAGTCGAGATCCGATATGGCAAACCTTGGTTCCCACGACAAAAAGATGATTAGTTTTGAACATAAAGACAACCATCAGAAGGAAGTAAATTGTTGGTAAAGCTACCATGTGGGAGAAAATTATACCTGATTCACCATGAACATTAATACTTTTGGCAGTTGATTTCTCGTCAGCATCTGGTGTCACCAATAATGAACTGTTGTGACCATCCATATCTGCTGGTTGTGGGGAAGATTGGTGTCCCGGCACATTGAGTTCATTAACCTACAGTAAAATGACATGATATACAACCATTTCTGTATAGTTACACATGTGTAATTGTCAGATGATTTTTAACAAAACTTACCAGAGCAAGATTAGTCTGGTTTGAAGTATTAGCTTCGCACTTCAGGTCCAAGTCAAAGGTTTGCATGTTTTCTGTAGCATCAAAGTATGCGATCAGTTCATCCACCAGATCCGGCCCACTGGAATCGCCTATAGCAGAATCCATAAAACACTTCATATCAGTGGATACTGCAGCATCCAGGTTATGATTGGAAGCATCAAAGTACGGCATCTCATCACCATTTGGTTCACCAGGACAGTGACCAAGTTCAGGACCCAAAAGGTAATCCAATCCCAAAAAGCAGTTGTCCTCAATAGTCTGACATGGTGAAAACTGTTCAATGGGCTGATTATTTTCATCATCAGCATTAAGAAAATCTTCTACTGTACATAGGTCCTGTTGAGAGCTACTTTCATCAATAATGAAATCCATGTCATTATGCACCTCTTCAGGACAAATGACACCCTCCTGAGTATTGGTCTCCATGGGAAATGCAAAATCATTCACTTCCAGGAATTCATCATTCAGAACTGCAAGGCTCTGACTTTGATCCAGTGCATCACTGCCTATGCCTATCCCCTCTGGATTCTCATCACTCTGCTGCCCAAGCACTTCAATATTTCCATCATCGACGTTGCTTAATAACTTGTCTTCGCATATTTTGAGGAGACCGTCAGGATTAAAGAAATCAAAATCATCCTGTTGGTCAGGGTCTACCAATGGAGTATTCTTTTCAAGTTGAGCACCTGTGTCCTTGATCTGCAGACATAAACACAGAAATTCTATGCAATTAGATGACAAGACTTTGGATTTCATCTTTCACTGCAATAGAAGATTGTCACACAAATCCAAATGAGTGTAGAAGATGCTCAAAACTGCATTCTCTCCACTTCAAAATAAAGATAAAATACAGTAAACTTCAATTTATTACATATATCTACACTTGATGAACCCCAGTAAAAGACGCAGACTACTGCATCTGGAAGATCATATCGTAATGCATTCCCAAACAAGTCTCCATGATTAGGAAAAGTTAACAAAGAAAACCAGCCGAAAAACTTTTCGGTTTCAAGCTTCTGGTGAAAAAAGAACACTGACGCTTCCACAGTTGAATCTTATCAACATTTTCACAATGTAACCATTGTGATTTGAAATGACATCAAAACCTGAGTTCAGCGTCTTAACGACCTGGTTGATGCCAATGAACCTTATTTGCTGCACGTTGAAAAAAGGAAAGTGACCATAAGGACATCCTGTAGATTTATGCAGCATGCTCAGACTTGTAACCCAGTTTGCAGCAATCAACGTCATAAAAAACAGCACAGTAGAAATACAATATGAGGGAAAATTAACCAAAAGGCTTACGAAAATTATGATCAGCAGCCTGAAGCTTAAGCAGAGCGGGAAGAATTCCCAAAAAGAAAACATAATGAACAACAGACTAGGAACCTGCTCATAATTGTCCACCTCTGTGGGAGCGGAGTTGCTTAGAACATTCAGATCGTCCCCTCCATCATCTTTCTTGAGTGCAGGAAGCTCGTCGTCCTCCCATTCCTCCTCGACGAACGGCGCCCCATACTGCGCACCGTTCTGAGGACCGGGCCCTCTCTTTTGGAATATACGACAAACCACATACGCGTCCTGCGAATCGAATTTAAAAACCCACCAAACAAAACAAGGCAGCACGCGATCAAATTCTGGAAGGAAAAAAAAAACATGGGCAAACAAACATAAAATCCACCCGATTCCTCAGTCCTTTTCAACAAAAGTCACCTGCAGGAAGCCGGCGCGGGCTAGCTCCTCGTCCTCCAGGCGGTACTCATGCATGACCCAGTTGGTGCGATCGCCCTTGGGGGCCCGGCCGACGTGGAAGACGAGCGTCTTCTTCATCCCCACCGTGCGGCCGCCGCGGCAGACGGCGCGGTCCTTCCCGGTGGTCTTCCAGTAGCCC
Organism: Colocasia esculenta; assembly: GCA_014218235.1. Lineage (NCBI taxonomy): Eukaryota > Viridiplantae > Streptophyta > Magnoliopsida > Alismatales > Araceae > Colocasia > Colocasia esculenta. The sequence continues at coordinate 91,337,371 of CM024759.1, read as the reverse complement.
GACCCCGTCGCCCGGTTGGTGCGGGACCGGTTGGAGTACTTCTTGTCGAGGGCGCTGAAGAAGTACCACTCGGTGTCGCGGCTCCGGATGCGGGATTTTCCTGGGAGGTCCCATGGCTCCACCTTGTAGAGGTCAATCTCGGAGATGGCGTCGACGCGGAACGGCCGCCCGGCGACCTTCCGCTTCAGGTAGAAGCTGACGAGTTCCTCATCGGTGGGGTGGAAGCGGAAGCCGGGCGCGAGGGCCGCGGCTGCTGCTGGTTGCGGTGGCTGCGGTGGAGCGGCACAGCTCATGGATTGCCGGAGGGAACAGGGGCGGGGGGAAGAGGTTTTCTGGTGTCTTGGGGAAGAAGGCAGCGAAGGATTCAATGGGAGGGAAGAGAGGCGGCTGTTTTGGGTTAGTTATTAGTGGCAGTCTTCCTACTTCCATGTTATTACCATAATACCCCTGGGTTGTTTGACCAGGGCGGTCCCCGACTCCCCTCCCACGGGGTGTGGAGAAGGTACACGTGGCCCACGGGTCCATGGATATCCCGGATCGCGAATTGGCGGAGGTGGGAATCGGGTTCGGTTTACCTGACCCGAAACAGCATGCTGGATTGGAGGCTTCCTTTCCTCTTGAGGCGTTCTCTAACTATAAAATGAATATTTTAGATGAATAATTATAGAAATATCACTTCTAAATTTTAGGTAAAGAGAATGCTAAATGCATAAAGATATGAAATACTCCGATATTAGACACAACACGGATGGACCCGCACTCCCTAAACGAATCCCACCATAAAATCTTGTGCCCAACATCTAGATATTTGTTGTCCGGGTTTAGAAATTTTACATTTCTCTTTAATAAATATTTATCCTCATCACCTACAATTGCATAGGTGAAGAAATATCCCTTCACTCACGTAGTATACTCTATTAGTTAAATTTGAGTCTGACAAAAGCTGAAAAATGCTCCTGTTATGTTAACTTCTTAGTAACAAAAATTACCCCCATATATATAACTACGTGTAAAAAAAAAACTCCTACCATGTACCACCATCTATCTTTCGACATTAACGATTTAGTCCCGAGGACATTCCTATGTTTGTGCTACATAGTTAAGATTATTTAGATAATATAAAAGAATCGCATTTTCTAAAAAAGTTATGTTTGTAATTGTTACCGTAAGTACAACCGAGGTCGGCTCAGGTCGAGATGATTGTCGAGGTGATCTTAACTAAGGTATGAGCCGAGAAAGTTAAGCTGAGAAAATCCTTCCGAAGTCCGCTTAGCCAACGTGAGACGTATGTTTCGAACTCCCGATCTAACCTACAAAATCCACCGAGAGGTATCTGTTGAAAGACACTCCGACGCTCTCACCAGTCATTAGTCAAGCAAAATATCCTAGCCTATGGAGTAGAACAGTATACCTGAGTCTATAGAGTGGCTGCCTCTTCTATAGGATTAGGATACTTGTGTAATAGTTGGACGACCTCGCGAATCTCGCAGGGGTTCTTTGTGATTCTCGCCGGATCATGGTTGTAACCGGCGTGTCAGATCATCCAGATCGTTGTCTTAATGGTCGTGATTATCAGGCGCACGATTCTCGGACATTGCCTTGTTTGCTACTGCATTGGCAGTTTTGCAAGCTACACTCCGAGAATTTTGTTGACATATTGGGCTCCAAATCGGCTACATCCGAGGCAAGTAATCCTCGTTCTTGGCCAAGCTGAGAGAGTTGGCCTGAGAGATGTAAAGAGGTCAGTCTAGTTGACCTGAGTCGTCGGGCTAGACAACAAAAATATTTGATTCCAGCCACATCAGGACGTCAATTCTGATATTCTCAAAGGTCGGACCTGGCCAACCCGTGAGAACCCTTCGTATTAGTAATTATCCCCTATTTTCAAATACAAACTAATTTATTATGAAATTAAATTTTTCACAGTGGCCCAAAACTCAAAATTATTAAGAGGAAGTAAGGCATTTCGCGGGCTGACGAGCAAGATTATTTTTCATTCATTTACATATAAAGGATCAAAAGTGGCAGCGCATTTGCACATCCACACTTACTAACATTTTTAATAATTAAGGTAGTTGACAATCTCATTGACACCCTGTTGTAGTACTGCAATTGACATTTAATACTACCGAGCCACCACTTTCTCTCCCCCATCCCCAGTTCTGCATTTCTTCTTCTTTTTATTTTTTCTCTTTTTTTTGGCAAGTCCTTTTCCCTTTTTCCTACCTACCCTAATGTTAGATTAATAGGAGGCAATCTCATAATGGTGTCCTTGATCGCCCTCTTCAATAGACATGGGTCTCTGATGGATAGGATTCTGGATGTTGTGCTTGTCGGGTGAAAGGTACCTTTTTTTTTGTCTAACAGCACATTCGATTAAGAGAAATATTCATTATCCAATTAGTCAGATAAATAAGTTGAAACTTTAGTAATTTTATTAGGCCACATCGAATTCACATAGACATAAGTCATATAACATGATAAAATGATGATCATGATGTAAAAACACGATAGCAAAGCAAGACGACCAACGACCATCCATATCCATAACCAATTTGATTAACAAATAATAGTTTTTAGGCTGGTAAATATGTTTTTAAAACTAACAAACAAATATTTTTTATTGACAAATAAATTGATTTTTGACCAACAAATAACATTTAATGTTGACAAATAGTATTTTTAAGCTTACAAATTAATCTTTTCAACTGACAAATAACCAATTTTTTTTACTGAAAGTTAATATTTTTAGGGCGACAAATAGTATTTGTTTAGATTGACAAATAAATCCTATCAGTTGACAAATAGGTTATGTCAACTTACACTAGCAATCTAGTGAGGATTTACTAGCCGGCCGGCCAAATAGCAAAATTTGAACTTTGATAGCTCAGCACCAACAAATCTCGAGGAGTACCTATCTGTAATTCAAGTCTCAAATCTTTACCTAAATAGACGAAAATATCTCAGCGCTACACTATGCAACATTGTGGCAACTCCCGCCTTGGGTGTCTCGCAAGTGACTTCTGACATTTCTGATCTGGGAGTATGGTCTGCTGATTATATGGTTATTTCAAATAATTCAACTCCATAGTTCTATTAAAAAGATTCAAGCTTATGAAAGGATCCAATGCTCACAAGCCCCACATATCCATGTGCTTTTCTTCAGATATAAGATAGAAGAAGGCGGAACACTTCTCTCTTTCTGATACATGTTCTACTCTAAAAAAAACTGTCCAATTAATATTTTGATTTCGGAAAGTAGAAGCCAGGAAAACAAATCCCAAAATGTAAGCAAGTCGTAGAAAATAGACCAATATTTCCGGAACTGAGACAGGAGGCATTTCTACCTTACCTTGTAGTTGTGTACAGACCAAGATTCCTATAGTTTATTCAATCAGTGTCAGCATTAAGAAAAAAATCAGTAGAACAAAACCCAACTAACCAAACAATCCCAAGAAAAGAAAGCATGATCCAACATGAATGCAAAATAAGCATCCGAGATGATATTGCGAAAATTGACCTCTGAACCTTCAGTGTCCTGTCATGGCCATGATGACCCACCAAAATGTCAAATGTTGTCCAAGTAAAGAAACCGCAGAGTTTTACTCTGTCGTCAGAGTAAAAAAACTCAGAGATTCAGTCATAGACAACGCGGTATGCTGATCCCAAGCGCAGTAAACAACACAGAAATCCTTCTGCTCGTGCCCCTTTCCCTTTCCATTTTTTTTAATTTATCATGCTGCAATTCAAGTAACTGCCACAAGAGTAAAAATCAACTTGATCAGAGTGACGGACAATATTTCAAATTGAAGAACAACGTATGCTAACCTCTGAGATGAAAACAAGAATTGAGAAAAATCCAAAAATACATATATCTAATAAATGAGCATGTGTCGTGTGATCCAAATGAACCCAAAACTCAAAGAACGCTCCTTCAATGATGAACGATGCTACTCCATACAGATTCAGCATCTTATATGACCAATAATTTGTACCAAATTTCCTACAGCAAGGGCAGGGTTTGATGTAAAAAAGATCAAAATGCATCCATTAAGTGACATATGTGCAGTGAAAGATGAAGAATTAGCTAGACATGTAAGTTTTCAGTATGATTGCCAGGCACACAAAGTAATTGCGAGGCATTTCACAAATAATGCAATATGATATCATGAACCTGAAGAAAATTGAAGGCCACATTTCCTAGAAAAAATTTGTAAAAATTGCAGACTTTTGAAATTAACTATATCTTTATACGTTGAAATGCAATATAAGTGAAAAAGCAGGCTCTTAGACACAATAAAAAAGCAAGTTAAGCTAGCAATACTTCCGTCTTCATAAATAGTAATACTTGCTGCACACTTACACTTGAATGTGCAGCAAATGATGAGAAGGCAGGTACACACCCATATGATATGCCCACATAGAAGTGACAATATGAGATAAGACATACTTTTATTTAGAGAAAAGTGTTTACCACCAGCATGTCTTCTCTCATTTCTTGTCACTACTATGTGGACCAATCACATAGATGCGTATCCGACTCATCACTTTTTGTACACCTAACTGTGGAGCAAGTGTTTCTCTTTTGTTGAGTAACTCATCTAGACAACTCCTATCAACTATTAACACCAAATTCCACGAATGAAATGCAACACTGGCCAAGGTCCCTTCTACCTAAGAACACAATTGAGGCAATATCTTTTTGAGTTTGGGATTTCTAGCCCCACATTGGAATGTTATGAGATATTTCCTTGGCCCATATGCCTTTTGACCTGTAGAACCATTCAAAAGCTTTACCTTTGGACATGTTTGATGAGTGTGAACTGTGAACACAAGAATAAGTGCCTAATGATCGAAATAAAAGTTTATTTAGCTTCAAATTTTGTGTTTCAGATGACTTTCAAGGCAACCAAGTCATTATTTGACAAAACAAGTTTTAGGTGAACTCGGTCCCAGCTCCATTAACCATATGAACTGTCCAGACTTGGGCCAAAGTTGAGCCGACCTCAAGCATCCCACAAGCAGCTTGGCTCATTGTCAGCCATAGACATGAGACAAGCGAGAAATGAATTAGACTTAGACACAACCCAAGGACTTGTAAGAAAAGAAGAACCAGCCATCATGAATTAGTGACTTAGTGCACTGGCAACAGCACTCCTGTGAATATTTCTGAAAAAGGGAAAAGAAAACAGTAAACTACATAACTGAATGTCCTTTGCAGTCCAAAAGGCAAGTGCAAGTTTCTTAACAGCTGCTCAAAATGTTGGAAAATATTTACACTTTTTGTACTGAAGGCTTGTATTGTATCTGATGAAGGAAATAGTATGTTTCATTTAAAGAATCAAAGTGAGATGCACAATTCAGACATCAAACAAACAAGATGATTTTTGCATCAACATGACAAAAGTATCTAATTACTCGTTATCCTTATAGATCTATAACACCTAGTTAAAAAGATAATCAGACCGATATAACTGGATCTGTTCAAATGGATTCAAAACACATTCCTACCAACAAACCTGACCCCTAACCAACCATCCCTCTACCCACCCCTCAGTGGGTCCTTGCATCCCCCTCTAAAGTTTCTCTGCTCCACACCATTGCCTCGATGGGACTAATTCCCGTGGCTGTCTTATGCCGGCATTGCTCTTTCCACCCCTACATCCGTTGACGGGTCCACCTGTCAACAGGCCCAAGAGAGGGATCACTGGTGAGGACACAGCCACACGTTTGACCTACCTGCGCTTTCTCACGGTGATAATGGTTATGTTTTTCTTTTAATTTGTTATTTATTCATTCTTAAGTTGTTAGATATGTTTGACATTGGCAACCATTTTTTATCCAATTTTCATATATAAATTCTTCCCTTTATATTACATGTTCTTGTCCTTACAAAATGGCAGAAGTTATTGTTTGTAATTGTCTTTCAACTTTAGATTAAAACACTCAAATGAACCAGAAAATATACGACAACTTACTGCGTAAGATGCCCTAGGTGGTCACCTTACAGCCTAAGAACTTTGGTTCCCTGGGGATGTCTCAGGTCGCTTGTCACCTTGGCAACTATAATATATTGAACGAAATTACAAAAAAAAAAAAAATTGGGACGTCATTTCCTGCCTTCTAACATATTTAAATAATTAAATCACAACCACTTTTCCAATTTAATGCTCAGTTACCCATTAAAAAACAGTGAGCAAAGAGAAACTGCAGCTTTCAACCTGATAGGATTATTTGACTCTCACCATCACATCGCCCATTATCTTCTCTACGTCCAATCTAAGTCCCAATTCTCTCCAATCAGTGTAAAAAACTCAATAAACTGGACAAGAACATACAACCGAATCAAATATCTAAGAGAACGACTTGATGCAAACCAAGTCCGTGCAAACCATGACATGTCAATATGCAAGCCCATTCCCCTATCTCAACGTGGAGCACTTGTGGGCCTACCCCACATATCGGTGCAAGTGATATTAATATGACAACTTTGCCCTGCTTTCCCACGCGGGCCATCTCCCACTTCATTCTCTCCCACGAGAAGGACTTGGCGCGATACGTTGTCTTCCTCCAGCAGTGCCCCACGAGAATGACTTGGCGCGAACGTTCTCTTCCTCCGACAGTGTCCATGCACTTCGACTTCCCAACAAGGTTCTAATTCAACGTGCGCTCCCTCCATCCAACAGTGTCCAAGGCTCCAACGGGCGTTCCCTCCGGCAGTGTGCAACACGCGCTCCCTCCAGCGGTGTCCAAGGCTCCATCGCGCGCTCCCTCCGACAGTGTTCCTTGCTCTTCGATTGGAAGGCAACATCCCCCCCCCCCCACATAGCCGTGACCCTCAGCGGCCAGCGTTGACATTCTCACTCGTTCACCTTCTTCTTTCCAACGTGTGACGAAGTAGGAGCGCTGATGAGTGGATTGGATTTTGTATCCCCTTCAAAGTTTGTGGAACAAGGTATGTAGTAATGCGCCAACATCTGACATATGTCTATCTAAAGTAGTATATATTGGTCCATGGAACTAACATACGTTGGTTAATATATCCATATGTTGGTGTAACCATATATGCTGGTCTATTGTAGCATATGTTAGTGCAAACTGATATAAATTGGAGGAGAGTGAAATATGTTTGTCCAGTGATATATGATAGTTTAAAGTGAACATATTGGTTCCCATAGACATATGTTGGTTTTAACTTAGATATGTTGGTCCTTGTAACATATTAGACCAAACTGATATATGTTTGTCAAATAATAAATGATGGTTTAAAGTGACATATGTTGCTTCACATAGCATATGTAAATGTATATATGTTGGTCCAGTATAACATATGTTGGTGCAAATTGATATTTTTTGGTGGAAATTGAGATATGTTTGTCCAATAATATTTTGTCTGACATCACTTGTCTTATGTTATAGGTGAACAAGATAAAACTAAAATAGATGCATTGAGGACTCCATCAAAGACTACAGAGAATTATGTGATTGAAAAGTCTTTAGCGCCATGCAATGGCATGAAATTTGACTCCATAAATGATGCCAAAAAATACTACAACACATATGCGAGGCACATGGGATTTGGCATTAGTACATTTAGCAGCAAATTTAGTGAAAAAGTTTGTGTTTTGCTCATTTTGTTTGTTGGAAAAATGGAAAAGCAATGAGGAAGACCAATTCACAAAATCATAAAAACTCCGCAAAAATTGGTTGCACAGCATCAATAAAAATGAAATTAGACAAAGATAGTAGAGAATTTGTATTCTCCAATGTTTTACTTGAGCATAATCATGAACTGAATAGAGTTGTAGTTACTTACTTAAGATCGCATCGACAGATAACTATCCCGAAGAGGGATGAAATCTTGAACATGCGTAGTGTAGGCATATCCACTACAAAAATATTGTCTTACATGGCAAAAAGGAAGGGTAGCATACAGAGGTTAACATTTACGAGAAAGATTGTCGAAATTTTTGAATAGAGAATGACAATCTAAATTGAGAGAGGGTGATGCACAAAGAACTTCGTCATTTTACCGAAATGAAATGTAAGGATCCAATTTTTTTTTATTCATTTAACTTGAATGAGCATGACCAGTTGTCAATATTTTTTGGATTGATGGTAGATCACGAACAGCATGTAGCTATTTCTATGATGTGGTTACATTTGATACCACTTATCTAACCAACATATATGAAATGTCATTTGCTCCTTTTGTTGGGGTGAATCACCATGGACAGTCTATCTTACTTGGGTGTGCATTGCTATGTAAGAGATGACTGAACATTTACATGGGTATTTCAGAGTTGTTTAGAAGCAAATGCATCTATGATTGTGTAACAACTCATGAATTTGTAAAAAAGTGGGATGAGATAATGGATAATATGTGGAATGCGAGAAAATGAGTGGCTACAGAATATATACCACTACCGTCGAAAATGGGTTCATGTGTATGTAAATGATCACTTTTTTGTTGGTAAGTTCCATATGAAAATTTGTATATTTTTTACTATACGTGATAGACATAAGTTTGGACCAATTCTTGTTCTCACAATATATTATTTTACGTGTAGGTATGTCATCGTTACAAAGAAATGAGAGCATTAACCATTTCTTTGATGAATTTGTTCAATTTAAGACAACACTTGAAGAGTTCGTACTTCAATATAAACCACACTTGAGAAAAGATGGGACGTCGAAGAAGAGGCCGATGTTAAGACATTAGAGACTAAGCATTTTTTTAAAACTTCAAGTACATTTGAGAGGCAAGCAACTAAAATTTACATAAGGGGCATCTTTCAAAAATTTCAGAAAGAGGTTCTTGAGATGACTTCATGTCAAACTACATATTAGATGCTAACGAAAATAGTTTGAGCCTAAGAGTGAAATCTATTGATAAGATTAAAGTGAAAGGAGTCGAAAGGATGTTTAAGAAAGAATTTACAGTGATATGTAATAAAACTGGGGTGGTTATATGTAGTCGTCGGTGTTTTGAATTTAGAGGATATCTATGTAGACATACATTAATTGTTTTTCAGCTTGTTGATATAAGTAGCATTCCACAAAGATATATTTAAAGATGATGGACAAAATAGATGCGATACAGACATAGTCTTGATGAATACAACATGGATGACAACAGTCTTCTTAATGAAAGTTCTCGTTACAGCTACCTACTTCATCAAACAGTGAAAATTGCTGAGATTGATGCATCTTCAAATGTTGCATTTAATGTGGCAAGGGAGGTAATACCTATGCTAATTAAAAGGATGTTGGAAGTTAATGATGCAAATATAGTTGAGCAACCTAGTGAAGAGACTCGAGTATGTGATCCTCCTCGAGCATCGAGGAAAGGACGACCAAGGAGAAGAAAATTCAAAGTTCTGTTGAGAAGAAAGAAGAAGAACAGAACTGAAAAAGAAAGTATGCAGCCACCCTTGTAGCCAGCAATGCAGCCACCCTTGCAGCATCAAATGCACCTAATGTTTCAGCCAACAAGAGTGTAGGCAACAATGCAGACCGCAATGCAGACGCCAATGCAGATACCAATGTAGGCAGCAATGCAAGCACCAATGCTGGCGCTAATGCAGGCATCAATGCAAGAAACAATGCAGCCAATGTGGTTCCTTTTTTGATAGCTTGCAAATGAATATGTATGATTGCACCAACATATACCATTTTGATGTAAATGAATTATAGGAGGAAGGTGAAATTTGTACAAACATATATTAGTATGCAACAACATATGGTGTCTGCATTGCGGTTTGCAATGTTGCCTGCACTGTTGTTGGCTGAAACATTAGGTGCATTTGTTGTTGCAAGGGTGGCTGCATTGTTGGCTACAAAGGTGGTTGCATTGCTGGCTGCAAGGGTGGCTTCATACTTTCTTTTTCAGTTATGTTCTTCTTTCTTCTCTTCTCAACAGAACTTTGAATTCTCTTCTCCCTTGGTCGTCCTTTTCTCGATACTCGAGAAGGATCACATACTCGAGTTTCCTCACTAGGTTGCTCAACTATAATTGCATCAGTAACTTCCAACATCCTTTTAATTAGCATAGGTATTACCTCCCTTGCCACTAAATGCAACATTTGAAGATGCATCAATCTCAGCAATTTTCACTGTTTGATGAAGTAGGTAGTTGTAACAAGAACTTTCATCAAGAAGACTGTTGTCATCCATTGTATTCATCAAGACTATGTCTGTACCGCATCTCTTTTGTCCGTCACTTTAAAATATATCTATGTGGAATGCTACTTATACCAACAAGCTGAAAAACAATTAATGCATGTCTACATAAATATCCTCTAAATTCAAAACACTGACAACTACATATAACCACCCCAATTTTATCACATGTCACTGTAAATTCTTTCTCAAACATCCTTTCGACTCCTTTCACTTTAATCTTATCAATAGATTTCACTCTTAGGCTCAAACTATTTCGATAGCATCTAATATTGTAGCTTGACATGAAGTCATCTCAAGAACCTCTTTCTGAAATTATTGAAAGATGCCCCTTGTGTAAATTTCAGTTGCTTGCCTCTCAAATGTACTTGAAGTTTTCAAGAATGTTATAGTCTCTAATGTCTTAACATCGGCCTCTTCTTCAGCGTCCCATCTTTTCTCAAGTGCGGTCCTATATTGAAGTACGAACTCTTCAAGTGTTGTCTTAGATTGAACAAATTCTTCAAAGACATGATTAATGATCTCATTTCTTTGTGACGATGACATACCTACACGTAAAATAATATATTGAGAGAACAAGAATTGGTCCAAACTTATGTCTATCACATATGGTCAAAAATATGCATAATTTTCAAATAGAATTTACCAACAAAAAAATGATCATTTACATACACATGAACCCATTTTCGACGGTACTGGTATATATTCTACAGCCACTCATTGTCTCTGCATTCCACATATTTATCTATTATCTCATCCTACTTTTCTACAAATTCATGAGTTGTTACACAACATAGATACATTTGCTTCTAACCAACTCTGAAATACCCATGTAAATATTCAGTCTTCTCATTACATAGCAGTGCACACCCAAGTAAGATAGACTGTCCATGGTGATTCGCCCCAACAAAAGGAGCAAATGGCATTTCATATTTGTTGGTTAAATAAGAGATATCAATGTAACTACATCAGATAAATAGCTACATGTTGTGTGTGATCTACCATCAATCCAAAAATATTTGACAACTAGTCATGCTCATTCAAGTCAATGAATAAAAGAAAGTTAGATCCTTGCATTTCATTTTGATAATTGACGAAGCATTCTTTGTGCATCACCGTCTCTCAATTTAGATTGTCGTTCTCTATTCAAAAAATTTCGACAATCTTTCTCCGTAAATGTTAACCTCTGTATGCTACCCTTCCTTTTTGCCATGTAAGACAATATTTTTGTAGTGGATATGCCTACACTACTACGCATGTTCAAGATTTCAACCCTCTTCGGGATAGTTATTTGTCGATGCGATCTTAAGTAAGTAACTACAACTCTGTTCAATTCATGATTATGCTCAAGTAAAAATCGGAGAATACAATTTCTCCACTATCTTTGTCTAATTTCACTTTTGTTGATGTTGTGCAACCAATTTTTGCGGAGTCTTTATGAATTTATGAATTGGTCTTCCTCCTTGCTTTTTCATTTCTCCAACAAACAAAATGAGCAAAAACACAAAATTTTTCCACTAAATTTGCTGCTAAATGTACTAATGCCAAATCCCATGTGCCTTGCATATGTGTTGTAGTATTTTTTGGCATCATTTATGGAGTCAATTTCATGCTATTGCATGGCGCTAAAGACCTTCCAATCATATAATTCTTTGTAGTCTTTGATGAAGTCCTCAATGCATCTATTTCAGTTTTATCTTGTTCAACTGTAACATAAGACAAGTGATGTCAGACAAAATATCACTGGACAAACATATCTCAATTTCCACAAAAAAATATCAATTTGTACCAACATATGTTATACTAGACCAACATATATACATTTACATTTACATATGTTATGTGAAGCAACATATGTTACTTTAACCATCATTTATTATTTGACAACATATATCAGTTTGGTCTAATATGTTACAGGGACCAACATATCTAAGTTAAAACCAACATATGTCTATGGGAACCAATATGTTCACTTTAAACTATCATATCACTGGACAAACATATTTCACTCTCCTCCAATTTATATCAGTTTGCACTAACATATGCTACAATAGACCAGCATATATGATTACACCAACATATGACTATATTAACCAACGTATGTCAGTTCTATGGACCAATATATACTACTTTAGATAGACATATGTCAGATGTTGGCGCATTACATACATACCTTGTTCCACAAACTTTGAAGGGGACACAAAATCCAATCCACTCATCAGCGCTCCCACTTCGTCGCACGTTGGAAAGAAGAAGGTGAACGAGTGAGAATGTCAGTGTTGGCCGCTGAGGGTCACGGCTGGGGGGGGGGGGGGGGGGGCGGGAATGTTGCCTTCTGAGAGCGAAGAGCAAGGGGACGCGCGATGGAGCCTTGGACACCACCAGAGGGAGCGCGCGTTGTACACTGCCGGAGGGAACGCCTGTTGGAGCCTTGGACACTGCCGGACGGAGGGAGCGCGTGTTGAAGCAAAGCCTTGGAGGGAAGTCGAAGTGCAGGGACACTGCCGGAGGAAGAGAACGTATCGTGCCAAGTCCTTCTCGTGGGGCACTGCTGGAGGAAGACAACGTATCGCGCCAAGTCCTTCTCGTGAGGCACTGTCGGAGAAAGACAACGTATCGCGCCAAGTCCTTCTCGTGGGGCACTGCCTGAGAAAGACAACGTATCGCGCCAAGTCCTTCTCGTGGGAGAGAACGAATTGGGAGATGGCGTTCGCAGGAAAAGAAGGGCAAAGTTGTCAAGTGGGAGATGGCACGCGCGAGAAAAGAAGGGCAAAGTTATCATATTAATATCACTTGCACCGATATGTGGGGTAGGCCCATAAGTGCTCCACGTGGAGATAGGGGAATGGATTTGCATATTGACATGTCATGGTTTGCACAGACTTGGTTTGCACCAAGTCGTTCTCAACCTTGAAATCCAATCACATCATTTCCTCTTGCAGTTTAATCATCAATGTCTACATAAAAAAGAAGAGAGAAAAGACACCAACAGAGACAAAAAATAAACTGCATTGTCATGGCTCAGCTCTTCATTGTTCTAGAGAAGGCAAGATAGACGACATGACTCACAAAGAAACGGTACTAGCGATCTTGACAAGTGCGGCAGAAGGTACCCTGGGAGAGCTCGAAGCATGCCCTCGCATTGGCTGACAGGTGGGAGGTGAGACGGGCGGCTGCGACCACGCTGTGCAACGGCAGCAGCGACTGCGAGCAGCCCAACGCCGCTGTAGGCCTGCGGACAATCAAATTGACAAGCATAACACCCCAAGGTAAGCATATCGGATCCAACAAATGCCAGGACCAGGATAGGGCTTCCACGATACTTCACCGGGGAGCTGCGAAAGTGAGACGGCGGCGGCCGGTGGGATGAGCTGGCAGGGATGCCGGGCGCTGGCGGGCCAGTGGAGCCGGCGACCGGAGCGATGACCTCGAGGTGTTCAACAGCGACCTGCAGAGCTGACCTCGGAAGGCCATTTCCCTCACCTCGATGGGAGACGAGAAGGGGGGAGGAGAGTAGACAGGAAGGCTAGGGTTTAGGGCTCTTGATCTGTGGTATTCCTGCGGGCCGGCCAGCCTGCCCGATAGGCCTGGACGAAACTCTTATTGGGCTTCAACATGCGCTTTTGAATCCGGTCCGTAGGGGTGTAAACGAACTGATACGTTCGACGAGTAGTTCGAAACTCGACTCGATAAAAGCTCAGTCCACTCGTTTATTTTTAACGAACCAAGTTTGAACAACAACAAAAAGTTCGATTCATAAACGAGTCGAGTCTGAACACATATGAGCTCGGCTCGATCATACTCGTAAACAGTTCGTTTAAGAGCTCATTAAGAGCTCGATTAAATACTCGTTAAGAACTTGTCGAAGCACTCGCTAACACTTCGTTTAAATATTTCTTTAAATAAATAAGTATATATTGATATAAAAATATTTATTTATTTTTATACAGTTATTATTACAATATAAAAATTTATGAAGGCTTAAATGTCATAGACTAAATCCACAGTGTATATACACAAATTATGTAAATGAGGATATATACACAAATCATGTAAATAGGGGCATGAACATAAAATTTAGTGTTGCAAGGTTCCCCATCATATCAAGCGTTTTCTTCCTCCCAAGACCGACCTACGCAGTAGGTGAGCCCTCCGGTGGGGCCGAGGGGCGCGTTGTCGGCCACTGGCATCTCCGATGACCACTGGGGACCATCTGTCAGTGGTAGACAGTGCTCTCGGCGACCGCAGTACAGTCACCAACGGTGCAGAAAGGGGGCTCTGGGCGGTGTGCGAAGGGGAGTTGCAGCACGACCCCTACCTTTTCGCGCACCACCCCCATATCTTGCAGTGTCTATCTATTAATTTTATATTACTTGTGATAAATTATGAATATATTTCAAACATTATATTAAAATAGTTAAATTAAGCAACTTATCAAAACTATTGAGATATGAGCTTGAAATAAGATAAATTTAGGTGTTATGAACGATCAGTTTTTACTTGTAGATTGGATTGGATTGAATTTACTTATATATACGAACTCACAAATTCAATTAAGCTCGTTAAGATACTCGTTAAGAGCTCGAGCTCGAGAATATTTAAACGAGCCGAGTTTGAACAGGCATTTTCAATACTCGAGCTCGGCTCGAACTCGATTAAAAATTAATGAACAGAGTTTGAGCAGCATACTATTCGGCTCGACTCGGCTCGTTTACACCCCTACCGGCCCGGAGGTTGAACCGCGGAATAAAGTTTGTGAAAATTTTAATTTTGATATTATATTTGTTTTGGGCAACAAGGAATCTCCGCTCTACAAAACT
The DNA here is from genome assembly GCA_014218235.1 of Colocasia esculenta. Classification (NCBI taxonomy): domain Eukaryota; kingdom Viridiplantae; phylum Streptophyta; class Magnoliopsida; order Alismatales; family Araceae; genus Colocasia; species Colocasia esculenta. The sequence continues at coordinate 91,322,369 of CM024759.1, read as the reverse complement.
TACGTAGGATCAGAGATTGTTGTTCGTGAGTCTGAAGATTAGAATTTGACAACCTCTAATTTACGTGTACCGATGATATCTTACTTCATTGGATCAAAAAATCTCAAACCTACACATTTAAAGATTACATGTAAATCAAGTAAACTTCTTGTCTCGAAATAGAACTCAAGACCTTTTATCTTCGAATATAATGTTAATATTTTTAGAGGAAGAAAAGGAAGAAGTTAGAGATGAGGAAAAAAGATCAGAAGGCTACTAAATGGTAGACATTGAAAGATATACCTAATTTTAATATGGACACAAGGTAATGCAATTATCAAATCAGAGTTGGCTGACTCTTCCGGCTCGACTGTGTCAAGTTTTTTGGGAGACGGTATGTTACGATACGTACAACACCAATCCATCTGCTCTCCACCCCCAGCTTTCGTCCCCACCTCCGATCGCCCCCCTCCCCCTCCGTCTCGTCCCCCCCCCCCCCTTCGATCGCCCTCTCCCCCTTTGTCTCGCGCCCCCTCTCCTTCGATCACCCCCTCCCCTCCATCCCCCCTCCCTCTCTGATCGCCCTCCCCTCCAGTCCCCCCTCCCTCTCCGATCCCCCCCCATCCCCCTCTATCTCACCCCCCACCCCCCCCCCCCGTCGTCACCTCCCCCTCTATCTCATGCCCCCTCCCCCTCAGTCTCAACCCCCCCCCCCCCACACACACACTGATTGCCCCTCCCTCTCTATCTCAACCCCCTCCCCTCCGGTCACCCCTCCCCCTCTATCTCACTCCCCCCCTCCCCTAGCCCTTCGTCTCCCCCCCTCCACTCCCTCCAGTCACCCCTCCCCCTCTGTCTCGTTCCCCCTCCCCTCTAGTCCCCCCCCCTCTAGTCGCCCCCTCCCCTTCGGTCACCTCCCCTTCTCCTCCTCGCAACACCCCTCCTTGTTGGCCCCTCCCGACCTGACCGTGCTAGGGACTAGGAAGTCCCTGCATATACTGTACGATCTGATCGTGCCTCACCGATCTAGGGCGGCGCGGCAAATCATGTGTCAAATAATGATATATATTAGTTGGAAATTAATTAAAATAGTTGTAACTTATTTTGAATAGTTACCAAAGGTCAAACGCTAGCTAAAAATTGCAATTTTTTTATCCAGTGGAAGAAGCTATCATGTAAGGTTTCTAATTAGAAGTCAGTAAAAAAAAAAAAACCACTCAAAAACGTTGCAGGCTTCCTCTCTTCAAAATAACTACATTGAAACTTGTATATATTTTAAAACTAGATCTCTACCTGTGCATTGCACGGTTTTTTTTAATATATATTTAATTATAATAAATTATAAATTATAAATTAGATTTGATATGATTGTTATTAATAATAATAGAGGAGTATTATATAGAAGAAAAGAAAACCTAATTTTCATGCGGAACACTAAATAGATCAAATATGAGAGATGCATATTATAATGGAGGCGAGTACTTATATTTTTAGATGGGGGTGGCGGATTAGATAAAAAACACTATTTTTTGTCAAGAGCGGGCCAAATGGAGAAAGGGAGAGGATTTGAATTTTAAATCCCGCTGAATTTGCTGCTTGCGGTGGCAGTACATAAAGAGAAAAAGAAATACAAAAATAGAGAGAAAGAAGAATGTGGATAGTTTTAGGTGGTATCTAGGGGTGTCAATTGGGCCGGGCCGGCCCGGAGGCCCGGAAGCCCGGCCCGATTTTAACCGGGCTTAGGCCGAAAAAATGAGCCCGTTACAAATTTTTGGCCCTGCCCGGCCCGGCCCGGAAAAAAATAGGGCCGGGCTTGGGCTTTGTGTGGCCCGGCCCGGTGGGCCCGCCGGCCCGGAAAAAATAAATATAAATTATATTAAATATAAAATTTATATTTAGAAAGAGAGTTATATATATTTTTTCTACAATAAATCTACTCAAAAATATAATCTTTTATAAGTTAAATGTTAATATAGATATAAGTAAAATATATATTATTTTTTATAGATATATTATAGTAGATGTATTAAAATTATATATTATATAAATAAAAAATAATACTTTTTTATTTTTCGGGCCGGGCCGGGCTTTTCGGGCTTTTTCTGGGCCGGGCCGGGCCTACGCCTGGGCCGGGCCGGGCCTACGCCCGGGCCTGGGCCGGGCCCGGGCCGACTTTTATAAAACCGGGTCTGGGCCGGCCTAACAAGGCCCGGTCCAGGCCCAGCCCATTGACACCCCTAGTGGTATCACATATCTCAGTTTGGGCAGGAAAAGAAAAATTCTAGTACTGCCACGTGTACTTCTAAAACTGAGTTTTATTATAATAGTATAGATGTTTCTAATCAGACGCTCTAGCTGATATAATTTTAGTATGAAACATTGAACTACATTTTTAAGTTGATATGACTATAAGGGTTTAATTTAATCTGATTTTGAAGCATTAGATTAAGCACATACCAATCTGAACACAACCCAAGCTTTTGAAGAGGAGAGGCCTGAGCTGATTCCTATGTATGTCTGCGTCAACAATGTTCATGACATCATCTTTACCAAATGTATTCAAAGTCCCATGTTTTAGTGGTCTCTCTTTTCTTGAAACCTTTTTTCATGTACGACAATTTCATATATGGGAGAGGAGGGCGGCAGTTGGGGGGAGGTTGTGAGAGAGTTTGTGTGTTTTTTAAAAAAAAAGGTTATGACTTTTTTTTTTTTTGAGAGATTTGTATAGAGTAAAAAAAATTTACTAAAAAAAATACTTACCAAACACCTCTTTATGTCTGTCTTTTTTCTTTTTTAAATTTTAGAAAAAAAAGTAAAAAAATATAACCAAACAACTTATTAATGATTCACCTTTTTTAACTCTATTTTTAACGCATTAATGGACATGTACTACATCCCCCTCTTTTATTCTTATTTAATGTCAGATGTTAATACTTAATATGATGCCTTTTTATTTGCTGAAGCCAATTAAGTTTGGTATCAAGAGATAAATTAGTTAATCGGTTTCCTGGACATTACTCCCACTTGAGAAAAGTTTAGTGCACTTTTGTATTACACTTTAAGTGCAATATGATTAAGTAAAAATTTATGTGGCACTACTCACATGGAAAGTGATAAAGTGACAACTCAATTATTAAATGTCACATGAATTATTATCTAGTCATATTACACTTAAAGTGTAATACAAAAGTGTACTAAACATTTCTCATTTCACTTAGGGTCTGTTTGTTTGCACGGAAAACTCGGGTTAAGAAATAGTTTTCGGGAAAACTTAAAATTTTATGTCATTTGGTACCCTTGAAAACTAAAATCTGAAAAACTAAATCACCAAAAATCCGGATTTTGGCATCCGCGTGAAAATCGCAGATGCCATTTTCCGCGGCTGCAGTTTCTAGTTTCCAGGAACCAATTTAGGTACTATTCATGTAACTTGTGTTTTTATTTTTTTCTACACATTTAAGTAGTCTTTGTCGAGTTTAATTATTTTTCATTACTTAATTTATTTTTTACTTTTTTATTAAAATATCTATAGAATACTATTCATTCAAATTGTGTTTTTATTTTATTTCTCCTACTTTAAATTATATTTGTCAAAGTTACTTATTTTTTATTAGTTATTTATTTATTTTTATTTTTTAAAATATTAAAAATAAAAATAAAAATAATTTTTTTATGAATAATTTTAATACACAAGGAGTATATGACTCTTTCTCATTTAAGTAGATCATAAGATCTCATACTCGTCCATACAACTTTATATTTTCCTAACAACCAAATAGACAATTACGTTTTCATTTTCACGTAAAAATTTTTCCATGTAAAACTATTTCCCTCTAAAATTGTTTTACATGCAACCAAATGGACCCTTAGTTGAACTGCGATAAATAAATAAATACGCAATTGTGGCACTTATAACTAAATGACTAGATTGAAGGGACTAACCTCTTAACATGAAAAGTTACAGGGGGATAAAGTTAGAAGCCTCCTCGAGGTTACTATTAATTAATAAATTTTTCATCATATATATTGGATTATGCTTCCTTAAATCTGACGAAGACCTCAGCCCATATCAAAACTTGAGAACGGGATCCTCTCGGCCCCCTTTAGGAGGGGGCTCGGTCAGTACAATGAGATGGAACGATTTTTTTATATTTTAACTAAGGTGTCAATGGGTCGGGTCTGGACCGGGTCTTGCTAGGCCCGGCCCAGGTCCGATTTTTTAAAAGTCGGCCGGGCCCAGCTCAGACCCAGTTTTTTAAAAGCCGGTCCGGGCCCGACTCAGGCCCGAAAAAGCCCGAAAAGTCCGGCCCGGCCCGAAAATATTATTTTTATTTATATATATATAATATATCTACTCTAACTCATTTTGCTATCAATTTTTTAGAAAATTTTGGACGGTTTTATTATGTATCAGAAATTTTGGATGGTTTTGTTATTTTTATATATTTTGCTTTTATCTATATTAATATTTAATTTATAAAAATTATATTTGGAGTAGATTTATTGTGAAAAAAATGAATATAATTCTCTTTTAAATATAAATTTTATATTTAACATATTTATATTTATATTTTTCGGGCCGACCAGACCGGCCGGGCCGGGCCTCACAAAGTCCAAACCCGGCCCTATTTTTTTTCCGGGCCGAGTCATAAACTTTTAGCGGGCTCATTTTTCCGGCCCAAGTCCGGTTAAAATCGGGCCGGGCTTCCGGGTCTCCGACCCGGCCCGACCCAATTGACACCTTTAATTTTAACCATTTAACTCATCTTATATAATATTTTTTTGTGTTTTACACGGAGATAAAAATATAAAAAACTATCTCACCTCATTGTACTAGCCAAACCCCCTTGCGGGGGGTCAAGAGGATCCCGTTTCCAAAACTTGGGTTCATGAATACCATTGTCGTTCCATTTCAAGTTAATATATTCATAAAAGAGCGTGATTCCTTTTTTTTTAAGTGATACTATATAGCTCTTCTCTCAAAATTACTATAAGATATCTTGCATCTGAACTGTATGTGTGCACAGGAGTCTTGAACAAGTCCGAATATATATATATATAATATATATATATATATATATATATATATATATGTGTCATGTTATGTCCAAGAACAAGACAACCTCACCTGCCCAGTTTGCCTTCTTACTTGTGGCGAAGTTGGCATGATGGTAGAATGGACACTCTGATCAGCTGATGGCTCTCCTCTGCAACCTCTCAAGGACCTAGTCATACTGATACCAATTAATAGATACCCCTTGATGAAGCCAATTTAGGTCCATCTCTCTTATGATCTAACGCCTCTTATAGATCAACAACCCAATCAAACCTCTACAATTCTATGATTCTCCCAATATTTTCATCCTTGCAGTGGTATCCGGATGCAAGAATTTTCTTTTCTCTCATGGTTACTCTAGAAGCAAAATTGAAACGGCAAAGAATAAGAGTGAAAAGTTATCTATAGCACCCAGAACTGGAATATAAGTCTGTCTTCAACTACTTGAAAACTTTACTTGATGATTCGTAGATGGTAGTACAGAATCAAAATTAACTGAGTTTCTTCAACAAAAATTTCTAATTTCCTTATCATGTTTCAGGTTAGCCATCCGAAGATGAGCGAACAAATCTTCTGCCAGTTGATCACTCAGATGAAAGGGAAGACCGTGGCCGTCCTTATCGTCTGAGTCTTATAAAGATCCGTAACCAATTCCACCAACTCACAAGTTACGAACTCTCGAAAGGGTAATCATCACACATGTCTAGTAAAAAATGTACAGGAGAAGCAGAAATACTCGTATCGATATAAATATGTACATCAAATTATATTGTTCCATGCACAATGAATGCTCAAAAAAAAATATCCAGTGGCACAAAAAACTCACAGATTGTTGGTAGAAGGGGGGGGGGGGGGGGGGGGTACCACTCACTGCTGTGGAGTTGTAGGCGGGGTCAAAAAACTCGCCTACTCACTCTCACATGAAAAGGAGTAAGGATATGAGTCTCAAAATCACTAGCTCGGTAGGGAAGCTCTCCCAAAACACACGATAAATCACAATAATTACAACAACAGTTAATCATATTGAATTAAAGTAAATAATATATAATTGAGGACATAAACACACTACTGCATGTTACCATTAACTGCATTAAAACTACGAATAAGTTAGTATGACGTTACACTCGGGACACGATAACTGACCTGCGAAGCTAGAACCTGACACAGACAAGAGTATACAAACAACCTCCCAATCTTGTAGTCAAAAACATATTTCAACTGTCGCTCCCATGTCTGGCTACTAGTTAACCAAAGAGACAGTGTGGTAACACCCAACTCTAACTCCGAATTAGTTTGGGCCTAGCACGTCTGTCGGTGTCCAATCTCCCAACCGCGAGTGCACTCGAACCACACATGTTGCTCAATAGTCATCTTTCCCCTGCCTAGGACGAGGAATTAAAAGGAGAGTTTAGGAAAACGATAAGACCCCTTTAGTGCTCATGGCACCTAGACTAAACCCTTATCGACACACAAAATGTAAGTTACACACAGTTGTTGGGGCTTCCGACTGAAGGTAACATATAAGTAGCAAAACATTGACACTACCAAACTTGTCAGAAAAATATTGTAAGTCTCTTGCCTCGAGTAACACAACTGTATACATAATTCTAACCCTCATCTGGCACACAAAATTGTTAATGCGTCGCATACAAATTCTGCGACTAGAACGCAGACACACGATAAACTGCGATTGAACGCGTCGAATAATTAGTAGATCATGATAAGAACGCGTCAGATTTCTCGACCGTGACAAAGGCAGACAGGCCTACATGAAACAGTCTAGTGTATACTAAAAGGTTAAGATAAATATTAACATGAGCATGAAACACGAAAGAGGTGTGTATCTGTCTTCTACCCTTATTTGGATGGACTGAGGCTATCCAAATACCAAACATGCCCTAGTTCTTGAATCAGGTCAAAGGTTTGTTCTTCCGTCAGCATCTCAAGCATGAAACAAGCACCCTGACTAACCACATTTTTCTAGTTAACAACAGCCGAAAGAAGGATCTAGCGTGTGGTCATGTTGGTATCCAGCTGATCTATAGGATGGTTCCTTAAAGAATATGCTCGACTTCTTAATGAAAGTACGTGACAGGTTATAGCGATGTATAAATACATTATAACCATTCATTATTATTTCAGGCCTGATGCAATGGTAGGGGAATGTTTAGTGATTCAAAATCTATAATCTATAAATTGAGGGTTCTTTTATAGCGATATATATAATTAGCACCAAAAATCATCTTTGTCTAACTATAGTAGACGGTTTGATGCTCTGCTGCACGTGTCTCTCGGTTTATACCTTAATGGAAATGCTCTCATCGATCTCACACCGATTCCATCACCAAAATTCTCTCTCTCTCTCTCTCTCTCTCTCTCTCTCTCTTGCAACCAGAGTTTAATTAGTACCGCAAAAAGTAATACGTAGCTGGATCCATGTTGCAACGCATCTTCCAAGCATGCATTTCGAAAGTGCAGAGCATAACATGGCCCTAAAAATTTTATTCAAGCACCCAGCACGAGCCGGGGAATAACACGTACGAGCTAGATATATATGGCAAAACAATATATAGTTAAATGGATATGTCGTTTTGAATCCTTCTTGTCTTTTTTTTCTTTTGGGCAAGGGGGAGCTACCGCTCCATATATTACATATATTAAAGAGAGCAAAAATTTAAATATATACCTCGTAAAAAAGACTACCTTGAATATGGGAAGAGCAGAAATCATGGGTAGAGCAAAAAACAACAATGGGTTTGCTGTTGGTCCGTCCTCTCTCTAGCTTTTCTAGAGTGAGAGGCTCCGGGGAAAGTTAGGGTTCTCCTTTGTTCGTGCTGGCCCCCTCCGTTTTTCGTCTCCAGCCCCGGCCCCGGCCCTGGCGTCGCGGTGGAGTGGAGGAATCGTTCCCTCTCAGCTGTCTCCGTTTCCGGCTTCCCGGCGGAGGAACTGTCGCCCGTTTTGTTCTGGGTTTCCCCCCAGATTTTGGTCTTCCCCCTCGTCTCCGTGTTGCGACATCGTCGGCGAGGCGGCCTCCGTGTGAAGCCCCGGCTGCGATTTAGCCTCTCCATGGCGCTTTTCCTTTATGTTCTGTCTGTTTGGTGTGCTGTTTGGTTTTGTGCTTGTGTAGATCTCTGGTGTAGCAGGGAAGGTATGGTGTTTGTTGGTTCTGGCATCTTGCGATCCAGTGGAGGATCTGACGAAATCGGTGCTTGTTACCCCTGTTCTGCCCCTTCGGTTCGGCGTTCTTTCTGGCAAGCCTATTCTCTCGTCCTCTTGGTTGAGACTTGCAGCTGTATTTTGCTTCTCTTCTGGCGAGCTCCTCCCGCAGCGGTCCTGTGGTCTGCGAGTTTGCCTCCTCCTGCCGCCTCTCCTTCATCGCTTGCCGACTGGAGGCTCCGGCAGCTATGTGCGCCTTATGTTTATTTCTGCAAGTCCTTTGTATTGGCGCCCTTAGTGCGCCCTGTTTTCACCTCTCCCCTGTTCGGAGTCGGGTGCTTTCCCCTGGGTGGGCTTTCGCCGGCGATGTCCGTCCTCCTTTGCTCTGAGCGTCTATTTTTTTGAGGATTCGGGTTTGGACCGTATCCAAGATGGCGTGGTTAGGTCTTTTCCGGCATTGTTCGTCGTTTGCCTCTGGCAGTTCTCTGACAGGCTTCAGCACCCTCTGTCCTCTTATGTACCTCCTTTCGTATGAATGAAGCTATGGTCCCTTTGTCAAAAAAAAAAAAAAGAACATAAGGAACACCATATGTAAATTTAGAGAGAAGCAAATCCAAACCAGCAACTACATACACACAAATCTTGTCATAGACAAGTTCAAATAAAAAAAAGATATACTTGATGGAAGTCAAGACGGAAACATATATGGATAGACTCTACAATACGAGATAAATTAGACACTCCAACCTTAAGATAAAGTATCGAGAGACTCACCAATCTTGGGGGTGCGTTTCAAAAACACCACAATGTCAAAATAGTGATCAAATGCACCGAGAGTATAGATCAGTGATACTGCACAAAATCATCAGAGGTGAGACCTTCAAAAAGAAAGGCAAAATGACAAACCAGTTCAAATCAACAGAAAAAAGGGGAGTGGGGTGGGGGGTGAGGGGCTAGAAGAGGGAAGGCCAAGAGGGGAAGCAGATGGGAGCAAGGAGGAGTGACGGGAGAGAAGGGGGGGGGGAGGGGGAATCATGAGGAGAGCTAGGGGTGTAAACGATCCGAGTCAAGTCGAGTAGTTGTCTACTCGAACTCGACTCGGTCAATTAAAATCACGTTCGAACTTGGCTTGGTTCATTTTTTAGGCATTCGAACTCGACTCGATAAATGACTCGTTTAAATAAATGAGTTCGAACTCGAGCTCCAAATCGAACGTAATCCGAACATAAACGAGCTCGAGCTTGCACCCTACTCGGTTAAAATTTAAGCTTTTTTTTACTAGATGACTCAGTTAAAATTAACTGAGTTCAACACGAGTCGAACTCGAGTTCGCATCCAAAAGTTGAAGAGAATACAAAAGAGAAATGGGTTGCTGACTCCCTTTTCTAAAAGCTCAAGTCCTCAAGAAAAAACGTATAACCAATATGGGATTAAGGAGAACGCAAGACCAAGCGAAGTGGAGCAGTCGGTGCTAGGGTAGGCGGGGTGGGAGGCAAGTGGGGAGGCCGAAGAACACCACGCTGGGCACCGCGGATGGTCCGGCACCGTCGGGGTCCCAGGGGAGGGCCACTGTGACTGTGACGCCGCCGGGGTCCACACCATCGGAGAGCCACTACAATAACCACTAGAAATATGAACTGTGGCCGCCGCCGCCACCCTTGGGAGCTCCGTCCGGCACCGGTGGGAGGTCCGCCGTGGTCTCCAAGGACTCCGGCTGCTCCGTAGCTCCCCTTGGCCACGTGGCCCATCCGGGTCACACCTGCACAGGCAGCGTCGGGAGGAAGAAGATGAGCAGTCGGTGCCTGCTAATCCTGAGAAATCCCATTTTATACATATGCCCTTATTATGTGGTTTAATTGAAAATCAATTTTTTATATATACTTTATTTATCTGATTTGTGTGCGCATCCTTTAACATTTAGCCTTTTATATTTAAGTCTCCATAAATATTTCATTTTCCAACAATAACTCTATAAAAATATTATATATTTAATAACAATATTTAGACAGATTATTAATGAGTATTTAAACATTTTTTTAACGAATATTTAATCGAACTCTTAACGAATAATTAAACGAGTTGTTCACGAACATAATCGAGTCGAGTTCTCATGTGTTCAGACTCGACTGGTTTATGAACCGAGCTTTTCTTTTCGTTCAAACTCGATTCGTTTATTAAATAAACGAGCCAAATCAACTTTGTATCGAGTCGAGCTCCGAATTATATTCGTTGAACGTATCGACTCGTTTACACTCCTAAGGAGAGCAACGTGCGAGAGGCAAGGGGGGTCTAGAGGGAGACGGCAAGAGATAAGGGGGATCTGGAGGGAGATAGTGAGACGAAAATGGGGGGCAGTCGAAGACGATGAGAGAGGGGGGGGGAGGAGGTAGGCGGCAAAGGGCACTCAAAGGGCTAGGGGGAGGCCATCAGAGGCGGACTAGATGGAGGGCGATATAAGGATGGAGGAGGAGCCGCAAGTGGAGGAGGGTGATAGGGGAGGCTCTAGAGACATCGGAACGATGGGGCAAGCTAATAAGAAAGAGAGAGAAAGGAATGGACAAAAAAAAAGAAGGCGAGGAAGGAGAAGCAAAGGAGAAGAGGGCCAAACTAGCAACGCTCCCCCCGCCCCACAAAACGTCACACAAGGTGATGGCGAGCCTCGCCAGAGATCGGTAATTCAAACCACCGCGATCAATGACGAAACTAGGTAAGAAATCGACCGCTGCGCACCAAGTCCCACATACCCCCTCTGTAGGCCCGCAAAACTTTAACTCGCTGCACTTATTAGCTCTTGCCGTTCACACACAATGGATATAAGATTTCTTTAAGTAAAGAATCCTTCTTGTCTTCGTTTTACATGATCCACATGTGAATATATGATACATGTACATAAAGACTTCACTTCTAGAGGTGGAACACTTGCATGCTTCCACATTAAGCTTTCCTCGGTCGAGTGAGGAGATTAATGCTCCAAGTTGACCCTTAGTTTCATGGTGGACTTAAATTCGCCCGGTTACATGGACATACACAAATAAATTATTAGTACTCCGACCTCACATTAATTTGGGGGGACACAAGAGAAGCTCTTTATCATGAATATTTATCAGTAAGTGATCTTGAGAAATAGTGATAACTTCCGGTCTCCCAACCTCTTACATCTCTTGAACAAGGGAATTTTCATCGAAAAATATTTATCATATATTTCAAATATATTTAGAAGAGTGCTTCTATTTTTTTCTATTAATTAATACACTTGTGTCACATTATATCTATTTAATAAGAGATCAAAAATAGTTTTTCAAATATATTAGGGAAATATAACAAGTATATCCCTTTCGCACCTTCGTCATCCATCTAGGAGCGCGTGCTCTTTTTTTCTCGAGTTTTCCTTCGATCATACATCTCATCTATTAGCTTCAAAATAATTAAAGCTGGTTGGTTCAGATATGATCTAAATCTTAAATGCTATTATTAAACTTATATTTAACCACTAAATATCATTTGTAAGCGCTTTATAATTTAAACTATGAGAAAGACTTAGTGCACTTTTCTATTGCACTTAAGTGCAATGTGATTAGACACTCATCCCATGTGGCACCACTCACATGAGGGATATAAAGTGACAACCCGATGATTGAGTGCCACATGGGATGAGTGCCTAGTTATATTGCACTTTAAGTACAATATGAAAGTGCACTAAATCTTTCTCTTTAGACTATATATATAGCCGTAAGTACTTTAGTTAAATGGATACTTCGTACTTTGACCGATATTCTACACAAATTTTTATACATAAATAAACTTTGATTCTACATTTATTATTTCCATGGAAATTTACGGACTTAATTATAATTTAAGATTTTACTAATTTTGTCAACATTAATAAAAGACTTGAGTAATTCTAAATATACAAATCATGTTGCTTGTGTTTCCTTCTCTTATTTTTATTGTTTTGTCGTGTCTGACGCTTATGTCAATATCACATATCTTAGGCACCAAATTCTCGTGAACTTGACCAAGTCATATCTTATTAGGGAGAGACTAATGAAATAGAAACTAAGTTCAAACCTTTCAGACTAGATCCTTGTTGAATAAAAAAAATGCATTGATTCTTTAATGGAGACTTCCTTTAATTTTCTTTAGCATTGTTTCATTAGCCGTCCCCTTCAAAGAATTATATATATATATATATATATATATGATTCTTGTGTAACTTACAGAAATATTTCTGTTTGCATTCTTTTTCCTTGTACACCAAATCGCCATAGCAGTTCGATCACACATTTAAATATCATCGTTTCCAGGTTGATAAATGAGTGGGTCATGTGACCAGTGAACCTTTTGTCTCATGGGCTTAAATTCCATTTTCTTTGTGTATCTTCGTTTGCCGTCGTTGCCGTTCGTCCAGGGTTTGGAGATGGATCTGCCCAACGTTGTGTGCGTGGACGCCATGGGCCTGACGCCCAGGTCGGGATCGGAGCCATGTTCGTTGTGTTGTAAACTTGAGAGGGAGATAAGATTTTTAAAATATAAGTTGTTTAATGGTCTCTATGTAGAAACGATTATAAATTTACAGCGGAAGTTTATCTGAATTATGGGAAGTGATCTTCCAATCTAATACGATGTTCTCTAACATCACTCCAAGATGATGAGATATCTCAGAGAGGTCTTGTATGGATTGAGGACGGTAACCCCTTCTTTTTTAATAAACAACCAGGAGACGGTTGTTGTGTGTCTTTTGGTATTTTTCTATTTTAGTCCATCAAAAAAATAGAAATAACACCATGATCTCTACACATCATTAAATATGACCCATATTTTTAAGATACTTAAATCTCCAAATAATATAATCCTAATTAATTATATTAATAGAGATAAATTTTATGATAGCTAATAATATACAATTATATATAAGTATGCCCATAATTAGATTAAATCTAACACATTGCTCGCAAAGGAGCTGTGGCACAGGCACCTGATCCTCCTTTTCCTACTTAGAGAAAATAATATAGCTGATACCTTCACTTTTAAAAAAAAAATGTGTATTTAATACTTATTTTAATGCTTAGAGCTCACTTTATATACACAAAAATAATATACACAACAATAATATAATATATCTAAATAATATATCAATATATATATATAATATAACAATATATATCACTATTTATGTGCACTATTTTATGCACATAAAATGCACCATATATCAGTATTTTAGCATTTCTCTTCCTACTTGTCCTTGATGCAGTTTGCTCTTGCCCGCCATGTTTGTTCGTCGATCGCTTCTCCAAAAATCAATTGTCTCTGGTTGCTTACAAATTTGTTTGGACGGTAATAAAAGAACACTGATCTTGTTAATAGTCTTTCTGTTCTATCATCTGTCCGGGCGCCGCGGTGTGGAGAGCTGGAGCGCGCGCGCGCGCAGAGAGAGAGAGAGAGAGAGAGAGAGAGAGAGAGAGAGAGAGAGGAGAGAGAGAGAGAGGAGGAGAGGAGAGAGAGAGAGAGAGAGAGAGAGAGAGAGATGAGAGAGAGAGAGAGAGAGAGAGACGAGAGAGATGTGGAGAGAGAGAGAGATGAGAGAGAGAGAGAGAGAGGTAAGTGTTTTTACCAATAAATGGAATCAAACGGTGAAGAAACACTTGATGAAATAAAGAAAGAGTGTTGTAAAAAAAATTTAATTTTTTTAGAGTGGTAGAAGGTAAGTGTTTACCAATAAATGTAATCAAACGGTGAAGAAAGAAAACTTGATGAAATATAAAATATAATATGTAGATTTTAAATATATATTGAATACAAGGGCTATGCATGTAATTTTTTCTAATTTGAATTTCTCATCCATATGTAGCATGCATGACTTACAAGAATCCTGACCGCCCCCCCCCCCCCCCCCCCCCCCCCCCCCCCCCCCCCCCCCCCCCCCCCCCCCCAAAAAAAAAGACTTACAAGAAGTTTACTATTCTACGGTACACTTTTGTATTCTTCATAATTTATAGATACCCCTATATAACAAAAATATCTCACTCGTGCTCATCAAATGCTAAGACTATCCTCACACTAAGGTGGGCCTAGTGATTAGCTCTTTACGTACACTAGAATGAGATCAAGAGTTTAAATTCTCTTGGAAATAATTAAGCTTATAAAAACTTTGGAGACATTGTAATAAACTAGTTTACCAATCAAAAAGTGCTAAGACCATCGAGACCAACCGTAATATTCTTTTGACATATAAAACATATTCTTTAGAGAGATTACATAAGACTCAATATAAAAAATTCTAAGAGCATATATATAAGATTGAACAAGAGTATATTTTTTTAGTTTTTTATTAGCCTTAATCTGTTTTAAATTTAACCTATTCAAACGGAAGTACACTACAGGAAATGGAGGATATGTAGACGGCTGAAAGCCATCTACGCAAGTACAAGAACCGTCTACAAACGGTTTTGTAGACGGCTATACAGCCGTCTAGAGAGCCGTCAACGAAAATTTCATCTACAAACATACGTAGACGGTTTTAGAAGCCATCTACTAAAGCTCTGTATGTAGACGGATTAGCCGTCTACGAAGATAGGTAGACGACTAAATAACCGTTAACAAAAACTTAAGTAGACGGTTTGTTTAGCGTACAAAGACGTAAGTAGACGGTTATTAAGCCGTCTATAAATATTTATGTAGACGGTTTTAAGCCGTCTATAAATATTTATATCGACGGTTTATAAGCCGTATATAAACTTATGTAGACGGTTTTTAAGCCGTCTACATAAACTTATGTAGACGGTTAATAAAACATGCAAATAAAGTTTTGTACACAGCTTAAGCCCTCTACACATTTCAATTTTTTTTAATTTTTAACTTATTTTTATTTTTTTTCCTGTTAGTACAGAAATCAAAACATTCATACATAAATCATTACTACCATGCACACACAAATTATTTAAAACACATCATATACATACATTATTAATACCATACACACAAATTATCTAAAAAACACATCAAACATATTCAAAAGAAATACAATATCTCACCCACTATAATAATCTAATCATCATCATCATAATCATCAGCAGACTCGTCACTCTCCTCACACTCAAGCTCACGCCCAGGACGAGACGGCTGTGATGGCTGAGCAGCATATTGCTGCATGAAAGCTCGCATCTCTGACATCTGACTGTGCAAGTCCTGTAACTCCTGGCGATCCCTGCTCCTCTCTGCACACAAGTCCTGTAACTCCTGGCGATCCCTGCTCCTCTCTGCACACAAGTCATGTAACTCATGGCGATCTGCTCCTCTCTGCACACAAGTCCTGTAACTCCTGGCGATCCCTGCTCTCTGCACACAGCTCCTCCATCTTTTTGTTTTGATCCTGCAACTGCTGCGCAACTGCTGCACCTGAGTGTGGTAGCCGCCTGAGGAGCTCGATCCCTCTCCCCTCCCGTACCAAGTGCGGAGCGTCTCAGCCTTACCCGCACAACGAACACGTCCAGACCTGTCTCATCCCATGACAGCTATGAAGGCATCCTCGGCTAGAACAGGAGCGGCATCATCACTCTGGAGGGAAGGAGTCGTCATCTGTGTCATCTTCTCCTACATTTAAAATATATTTCATTAACAAAAACTGAGAAATATAAACTAATTTATTAAAAATAATTTATCTAAGACCGATACACTTACAAAATGATCCCTGCTTTCGTCATCAACCCACTGCTGCGGGTACCGTCAGGGAGGTCTTTACATCTCCCCATCTTAAAAACCTCCATGCGATCGGGCTCACGTTGGTGAGTCTTCACATGTAAAAATTATTGTATAATCATCAAGTACGAAAAAAAAATCAATAGAGATTATTAAAATTACATTCAATAAAATAAAAAACTTACAAAATCATCTTTTAATTGATAAATACTGGTACACCCTCGCCGATACATCATATTTTGATGCGTACGATTCTGCTTGTTACGCTCGGCAATATCCTGTAAAGAAGAAGACAATTCATATATTTGAATATTTGATAAAATCTGAAATGAAAAATCATAAGTACATATGTAATTAAATCAAATTATTTTACTTGCTCTCCCTTGAATTCCATTTTTGACACATTGTCCGCCAATCAGATGGATCAACACCAGGGGAACAGATGCAACAACATCCTCAAGGTCTTGCCCTTATAATGCTACAAAATAACAATTACAAAGTTAACAAAATACTCATTATCAACATAAAAAAACAATAAATACTCTTAAAAAAAATACTACTTTCGACTTTAACATCCCACGCCAGCCTTTGTGCATGCTTGTCATGTGTTGTAACATCTCCTTATCCGTCTGAGGAGTCCGATCCCAACAAAACCACATCTACACATATATACCAATCTAATTAGCATATCTCACAAATACACAATATTCACTTTAAATGTTAATCTATTTACCTTGAGATCTCGAAATATTCCATTCTTTGTCTCTTCAGGCAGTTTTGAAAAAAATTTCTGCCATATTTTGCAATGCAGTCTGATGATAATGCCCATACGAGTTACAAAATTGTCCCTTGCTCGCCTACCCCGTATCCACCAATGACTCTTACATTCCATTTCTGTCCAAGCTCTAGCCTCCTCTCCGTGGCACCTCTAGAGGGACCCCGACGACCACTCCCTCGACCCCACGATGGTGTCTCTATGTAAAAACATATACATAAAGAAAATGATTAGATTTTATGAAACTAAAGTAAATATAAATTGTAATGCTACTGAATGTAAAAATATACCTACAGAAGAAGAAGATGCAGATGCAGCAGAAGACGCCCCCTGAGTGGTAGGAACTACGGCTTGAGAAGGATGACCTGCAACAGAGTCTTCAGGTGAATGAGTTGGCACGTCATCCACATCCGTGCTCTCCGAACACGAGATCCACTGTGCGAACTCATATCTGAAAATATTGATATTAATAAGCAGCGTATATAATTTACAAAGAAAATTTGACGGCATCTCCCCTATATTAGGAGCATATCCACATGTGTACACAACTTGTGGAAAAAATTCCATACATTCACATCTTGAAAAATAAGATATAATGCAAAAAAGAGACATTACATCCTGTAAAAAAGAAATTAAATGCATAAACACATTCACATTCTACAATATAACATATACATTACCATGACCAGAGTTACTATAAACATTAAAGATTCACATTCTATAATAGAAAAACATAACATAATTACAACTCCACTTAAATCTCCATATATTCACCAACTCTCACATTAATTCCTTAGTTACATCAACATCAAATATTTCTCCATTGATAGGAACATCAACTAAATTTTCTTGATAAGCTTCAACATTTTCATCCTCAGGCACTTCTTCCTGTTCTGCCATGTTATAATAGTCTCGGGGCTGTGCTCTTATAGGAATGATCCATCCTGTTCTTCTATTATCATCTACATAAAACACATGCTCTACTTGTTGGGCAAGTGCAAATGACTCATTTGTCCCCAATTTTTTTATGTGTGAGACTGATGATACCATATTTGTCAACTTGGAATCCCCTGCCTTCATGATAAACATCCCACTAGTCACATTCAAACAATGTAACACGTCTGTTATGGTCAAAACATATTCCACAACATCCTTAAGATGTCCATAATAGCCATCACATTTATTATTAAGATCTGCAATCACAACAACACCACATAGTTGAGTCTGCTTTGTATAATCTGCAGTTCTGTACGGAACCTAAATCCATTTACAATATAGCCTGAATGTGAATAAGCAATTCTTGATGGTGTTTGTGACAAAATTTGGATATCATAAGTGCATCGAGGATCATTTGCATCTTTTAATTCTTGGACATAACTTTGAAACCATTTTCTGAAATCTTTCTCGATTCCTCTACAAGTTTCTAGCCTTCGTTTATGTTCAGCCAAGAAAGGATCAATCTCCTCTATCTGTTTCAAAATATACGTGTGTGCCAACTGCACTGCTGTCTCAGATAACACACGATTCTCAACTTTACCCTTCAAAAAATGCCCTGGGGGATTAAAGATTGACAAGAAATCACCATCGTCACTGCGACTAGGAGTGACATCCCAATTTCTTTCTGTACGATTAAACTTAGTGACTATATTGGGCAAGTACATAGAACAGAACGAAATAGTCTCCTCAAGAAGATAGCCTTCCACAATTGAACCTTCCGGTCGTGCTTTATTGCGCACATAATCTTTCAACTTCTTCAAGTATCGTTCTATAGGATACATCCACCGATATTGAATAGGTCCAGCAATTCTAGCTTCATAAGCCAAATGTGATATCAAATGAATCATGATAGTGAAAAAATGATGGGGGGGAAATTTGTTCTAACTTGCATAGTGTTACTACTATATCAGCTTCTAACTTCAGCAAATGTTCAGGCCTCAAAACTTTAGAACATATATCTTAAAGTACATACTCAACTCTGTGATGGGTCAGTCACATCTGCATGAACAATGTTGCGAAGTGCTAAAGGCAGCAACACTTGCATATAAATATGAGAATCGTGACTCTTCAACCCTGTGAGCTTTCCACATGTAAAGTCCACACACTTGATAAATTAGATGAATACCCATCGGGGACTTAATGTTCCTTAGAAAGTCACAAATCTGTAACCTTTGTGTTCTGTTCAATGAAAAAATCGTTGCAGGTGGTTTTCCTCCTTGATCTGTCGGCACATGCAGTTGCGGACGTATCCCCCAATCTTCTAAGTCCATCCGTGCCTTAACTGTGTCCTTACTGTAACCAGATCCAAGTAGATTTAAAGTACCCAAAAGATTGTCACAAACATTTTTTTCAATATGCATCACATCTAAATTATGACGGAGAAGCAGATTTTGCCAGTATGGTAACTCTCTAAAAAAAATACTCTGTTTTTTCCATCCTTTCAGTTTATCAATGTCTTTCTTAAAAATCTTCCCAAACCTAGTAATAGGCACCATCTGTTGTTGTTGCTCCCACACTTCACGACCATTCAAATTTTTGGAGATTTCCCAAATTCGACTCTGCCATCAAATCTATCCTTATATGTGTGTTTCCTCCATCTGTGATGTACTGGCAAA
Source organism: Colocasia esculenta (assembly GCA_014218235.1). Classification (NCBI taxonomy): domain Eukaryota; kingdom Viridiplantae; phylum Streptophyta; class Magnoliopsida; order Alismatales; family Araceae; genus Colocasia; species Colocasia esculenta. The sequence goes on along the minus strand of CM024759.1, from coordinate 91,303,096 downwards.
AATCGACGGTGCCCAAGATAACAAAATTTCTGACAATTTTTAAGTCTTCTTGAAGTGTACTGTAGTTACATGTCGGACACGCATATGTTCCTTTAGTGCTCCACCCTGACAAATTAGCATATGCAGGGAAGTCATTGAGGGTCCAGAGGAGAGTAGCTCGCAGGGTGAAGTTCTTTTTTTTGCTGCATCATATGTTTGCACACCATTATACCATAAATCCTCAACTCATCTATCAATGGTTGTAAGTATACATCAATGTCATTCCGGGCTCTTTAGGACCAGTAATGAGTAAAGACATCATGGTATATGTTTGCTTCATACACATCCACGGCAGAAAGTTGTAGACAACTATCACCACAGGCCATGTACTATACCTGCTACTCATGTTTGCAAATGGATTAAACTCATCACTTGCCAAACCGAGTCTGACATTGCGGGCTTCAACAGCAAAGTTGGATAGACATTGTCATAATGTGTCCATGCCTCAGAATCAGCAGGATGCCGCATCTCCCCATTTTCTTGCAACGTCCGACCATCCTTATGCCATGTCATCCACTTAGCTACCATAGAAGACATAAACATTCTTTGCAATTGTCTTTCAGAGGAAAATAACGCAAGATTTTCTTAGGCACTCGCTTGCGTGTAGAAGAATCATTTGTAAGTGTGATTCTTTTTTACCTCGGTGTGACATTGCGGACACTCATTTTTATGTTCATTCTCCTTCCAAAACAATACACAATCATTCTCAAATGTATCTATCTTCACATGGCTTAATCCCAAATTTCTAACTGCCTTCTTAGCTTCATACCATGATTCAGGGACATAGGCTCCTTCTGGTAATATTTCACGCAGAAGATCAAGGAACATGCCCATACAATTGCCTGTGACCTGATTCATTGTCTTAATGTGTAATGTCGCACGTTTTTCGGATCCCCGTGGATCCAGGTTAGCGGGTTTGGTGGCCAATGTGTGGCCCATTAGCTTGTGTGTTTCTTATTGGATCCTTACGGGCTTGGTTATGGATCTTGTTCAGTGTGCTGGACATCAACTGTAGGTTGGCGTCCAGGTGTGTGACGTCGACTGTGTGTTGGCGGCAATGGTGTTGCCGTTAACATGTTTTTGGCATCCATCGATGTGGACGTCTAGCGTGATGAACTTGGTGGCGAGCGTTGTGGACGCCTAGTTGGGGTGGCGGTTTGGTTAACGACACAGGGTTGACGTTAACCTGATGCACTGTGTTTTTAGGGCTGACCCGAGCCTTGTTCTTTCCCCACTCTCTCTCCTCCTCTTCGCCCACCTTCACCTTGAGCTCTTCGCGAGTTCTGACGGTCGGCGGGAGCTCGTGGGAAGGCTGTGGTGCGCATGGTGCAGCAGCAGACCAGGCGGGGAATGGCGAATTGGAGCGCGGTGTTCGCGGGGCGTTCCTCGGGTTTCGGCATGATTCAAGGTTCTTCGGGAGTTCAATCGCGTTCTGAGGTAGGGACTGGACCCGTTGATCTTCCCTGGTTAAATTGGTATGCTTTCTTTGCATAAATCGGTTGTTAATTGAGTTTTTGGGAAAGGGGGTCTTCATGCTGGGAAATCGGTGGTTTGATTGATCTAAGCGTTGGATCATGTCTTTCCGGTTTAATTGTGGTGCTAGATGTAAGGGGAAGTGTTTCCCCTTGTTTTTCTATTGTATTTATGGTTTGATTGCCCGTGCAATCGGCCTAGGGCCATTTTGTGTGTTCTGGCGGGTTCTGCAGTGAAGATCTTGACGTCAACATCGGTTGACGTAGAGTTCTTCGTTGGAGATTAACGGTTAGTATCTAGCCGTTGATGTGGGTAAACGGCCAAGTGGTGGTCGCTTACTTGGTGTTGACGGCAAGGGACATTGTCGTCTATATCCTTTGGACGGCAATCGATGTCGCCGCCAACCTGTGCATGTGCACAGCGTGTTTTAATGGCATTCTGTTATAAGTGTTGCGGTGTATTAACACCTGTGGTGCTCTTGGAGCACGGGGCTTTTGAGGTCAGTTTACCGGCTATGAAGTTGTGAAATATTACAGGGTTCTTATGTCGTGCAAGTGGTTTGTATATGCATGGCACATCGTACGCTATCATGTTTATATATATTAAGTATTGTGGTGGTTGTGGCGATGAGGTTCACGTCTGAACCTAGCCTCGATCTTCTAGAATCTTTTATAGATTATCCTAGATGGATAATTAGTAAAGTGTAAGTATGATTATTATGTAAGTATTGTGGTCAGTGTTAATGTGACTCTACTGTCACAAGATGATCAATGATAGGCCAAGTATGATGGCTATCGTGGTTTATATGTGGTTGTGTGAATTAGCTTGGAGGTCACTGTGTGACCAATGACAGGCCGTGGTATTAATATGGTTCATGTATGTGTTTGTGTAGGCTAGCTTGTAGGTCACGAGTGACCAAGACAAGCTATTCCTCACACGTATATCGTGATTTGTAATAAATGAGTAAGTGATGTGGTTGTGTATGGCCAAGTGTGTGGTGGTCCGGCGCCTATTCCGGAATGCCTCTCTAGTCGGGTACCCCAGGTTCTTTGTGAGCCAGGCACGTGTGTTTCTTGTGCTCGGGGTTTTTTCCGGTACTTGTGTTCTACCGTTGAGGTATGTGTCGTCTTCCTGGACACCCTCACTCCTGTGTTTGAGTTGTACGTCGGCTGAGGGAAAGACGATAGTAGGGCAAGGCTTGTGTTGGTGGGTGTGCAGTCGCTTGTAGCGCGCTCGTAGTTGGGGGTACGGACACCAGTAGTCGACACTGGTCCCCAGCTAGTCTGTTTTCAGTGCCTCACTTTAGGGTGCTCCGGCCAGAGACCCTAGAGGTGCCAGGCATGGACCTGCAGTTGTGTGTCTGCAGGTGTGGTGTTGGTTGGTCTCCACAGTTGTTTGACTTGTTCTCGTGGAGCGGCAGTTGGACCTTTCGTCGTGACTGCGAGGCTGAGAGGTTGTTCTTGTGTTGTGTTATCCGGGTTGGATACTGGCCTGATCAGCCAGTAGTCCGTTCCTGTGTGGTGGCGTCATTACTTTCCGACTCGTGCTTTGCTACTTGTCGTGGTTCGTGAGTTTGTGACTCATAGTCTAGGTTTGATCGTTCGAGGTGTGCCCTGGAGTTGGCACAATTGTGACTGTGGTCGTGACTTGTGGTGTGCCCGAGTGGTGGCACAGTTTTGGTTATGGTTGGTGAGTGTTAACTCACCACAAATGTGGTTTAGTTTTATAGTGTGCCCTGTTACGGCACTGGTTCACTTGCGGTTTCCGTGCTGGTGCCTTGTGGTAATAGGTACCTGTACCTTGTGTGGGTAATGGTTTGTGGTGGTATGTCATATACCAGTCTTTCTGGTGTGACGTGGAACTGTGTTTCATGGAGGTCGTGTGGTGTGACCTTCCACTCAATGTGTTTTTACCTTCCTCGGTAAACTACGTATATGGTTTTCATGTGTGATGGATTGGCCGTTGTAGCCGTCCTGTTACCTATTGTGGTTTTCAATATATTGTGGTTGGGGTAGAACGGACCAGCTCTTGGTCAGCGGTCCTGTACCCATGTGTTTGGGGTTCGCCTGTGAAGCTTATAGCCTAAACAATGTTTGCCTATGTGGCTTATAGCTAGGCGATAGGTTGGAATAATGTGCCTGTGAGGCTTGCGGCCTAGGCATTTCAGTGTGTTGAGCGGACTAGCTTGTGATTCCTTTTTCTTTATAAGGAATATGCTTTTGTTCATCAATTACTGTTTAAGCTGTTATTTAAATATAAATGTTGTGAGCATGAAATGGTTTGGCTATTGGTGTTGCCAGTGAGACCCATTGGGGTTGAGGGGTGTCCGTGGTTACGGTGTTTTTTGGGTAGCCCCTACTGAGCCAGTGACTTGTTGAGGCTCACTCCCCTACAGTTCTTGCAGGGCTTACCGAGTGTTTTGGCTTGCAGCGGCGTTGTGTCAGACTTGTACCACCAGCAGTTGTGTAGTAGTTAGTGTTATGTGAGCTTGTGCTCCCTCGGGGTATGCCCCAGGTAGTTGTACTTTTAATTGGACATGTATTAATGTAAATGGACAGTTGTAAATTGTTATATGCAAGTATGAGCACATGTACTTTCTTGTGTCTTATACTGTTGTGGTTGTCTTTTATATTCTTACTGGACAGTTGTGTGAGCTATCCCTTGCGAGAGTTCGGTCCGTTCGCGGGAGGCGGATCTGGATATGGAGCCTTAATGGGCATAAATACCCTGGTCCGTCACAGTTGGTATCAGAGCAATGTCCAGTTAGAATATGAAAAGACATTGAAGTTACAATGTCCCAATACATGGATTAATGTCCACTGCTGGTAGTAAGTATGTGGTTTTGTGTTGAATAATATAGTATTTATCTGAGTTTTTGTTATGAAAAATATGTTTTTGAGTTGAGAATTTGGCAGCCGTTAGCAGTTGTTGAAAGTTGATGTCATTAGAGGTGGTATAATCTGTGTGATTATACCAGTGTGTTATTTGTGATAGAATGATTTGGTTGTTAAAGATTCGCAGTTAAAGGAATTGAGGAAATTAATAAGTTTGGATATGGAATTCAGTAAGAATACAGAGTTAGCAGAGATAAGTATATGGTAACGAGGTGATGAGGAACAGCTCAGGGTGTGTCCAAAATGATTAAATGTGCAAAGTATAGTTGAGAACCTCAGCAAAGGTATTGTGGCATTAGAGATCTGAGTCAGATGATATCAAGAATCAGTGTGGATGAGAATGTGATTAGTATTATGAAGAGTTTGGCATGATTAAGTAAAGCAGATCAGCTTTAAAAGAGGTACTTGTACATAAAAGAATAGTGATGATTAAGTGTATCTGAGATCGGAAATTTGAGAAAAGCGTGTTATGAATAGTGATGGTAATATGAAATTGATATGAGGATTTGTACAAATATGTACAGAAAGGATCGGTTGAATAAAGAAAGAGAGAAAAGAAGAATCAGTGTGCAAAGAGATTTTCTAAGAATTGCATAAGAGAAATATTTAGTTGATGAATGACAGGTTATGAAGAATTCTTCAGAGAGAGTTAATAAAGATGGTTGTGCTAAAGATAAGAGCAGTGAAAGTTAGTAACTATGACCAGTTCGAGGAAAATCAAAATTAAAGTTAAGTATGTTAGAATGAGTTCAAGGCAAATGAAATAGAATGTAAAGAAGTGCATTAATGGAGAAGCAGTTAATAAATATTGAGTTGAGAAAAACAGCAAGGCAGATGTAATATTTATGTTATTGAGAAAAGAGCATTTAATGGAATGAGGGAAGCAGACAGAGCAAGTTGTTATATTTAAAGAAATTGGTATTTAAATTCGAGTTTTTGCTATATTTTAAAGAAGGATGATTAAATACCAGAAAGATTTATAGTATGAAGGTACAGCAAGATTAGCCAGGCAACAGAATGAATAAGAGAAGTACTTTACGGAAAAGATGTTATGATTAGAATGATTGGCAATTTAGAAAAAGAAAATATAGACCAGAGAAAGGAAGAATTTAGCAAATGATGAAGTGAATAAAATCAGATGAGTCAGGAAATGTCAATCAGAGTTTGCAAATCAGTGCAAAGAAATGATTTAATCGAACAGAAGTAAACTGTTATTAAGATATTTCAGGGTTTAATGCTGGAGCAGATTGATTAAGTAATATTTGGAAAGTTTATGCAACAGAATTATGAGATTAGCCAGAGAATGTCAGTAAAACAAGAAAGGTATATGAAGAGTAAAGTATGTTAATAGCAATTTGGCAGGTCAAAAATTGCAGTAATTTCTTCAGCATGAATTAATTGAATAAGATGATTTGAGATGCAGTTAAAGTTAGAAATGAATTCAGTTAAAGTCAGATGGAAATAATTGAAAATAATAATGAGAACAGAAATTGTGGAATATTTGCAATGTTCAGTATGGTCAGAGTAGCGCAGCGGAAGCGGAAAGGAAACAAGAAAGATTAATATCTACAGATTGTTCAAGGTTTACTAGGATAAGAAGAAAGTGTAAAGTTTTGCGCAGTGGAATAAAGGAGCAGAGTTTATTATGGTTTTTAATCAGAGATGACTTAAAACGGTATGAGCAGAATAATATGAAAAGGACAGGAAATTCAAAGATGGTGATTGGTTTTCTTTGAAGAGATGACAGTTGCGAATGTAAATGCAAATGGGGCAGAATAACAGCAAGCATGATAAATAGAAAAAGGAAATGGCGGCATGAAAGAATATTACAGTATAAGATATTCGAGAAAGGTAAAGTGGTCCCGAAAGAAATGTTGCAAACACAGCTGGAAAAATATGAAAGTAGGTTCAGTCCAAGGAGATAAAGCGTCATTGGCAAGGAGAATCGTCTATAATTGAAAAGTAAGGAAATGCAATGGAATTGACAGAACAGAGTAATTGTGAATGGATTGAAAGAAAAGAAAAGACAAAGCAATGATGGAAATGGTTAGATGAATTGAAAGACTGATGAGAGAAAGAGTATCCTTCTTGTTCTGTATATGGTTTCATTTCTTTTTAGATGATAATCCGGTTTGTTGTGATTTGTTTTATATGTCGAGGACGACATTTCTTTTTAGGTGATAATAATGTAACGTCGCGCATTTTCGGATCCCCGTGGATCCAGGTTTAGCGGTTTGGTGGCCAATGTGTGGCCATTAGCTTGTGTGTTTCTTATTGGATCCTTACCGGGCTTGGTTATGGATCTTGTTCAGTGTGCTGGACATCAACTGTAGGTTGGCGTCCAGGTGTGTGACGTCGACTGTGTGTTGGCGGCAATGGTGTTGTCGTTAACATGTTTTTGGCGTCCATCGATGTGGACGTCTAGCGTGATGAACTTGGTGGCGAGCGTTGTGGACGCCTAGTTGGGGTGGCATTTGGTTACGACACAGAGGTTGACGTTAACCTGACGCACCTGTGTTTTTAGGGCTGACCCGAGCCTTGTTCTTTCCCCACTCTCTCCCCTCCTCTTCGCCCACCTTCACCTTGAGCTTCTTCGCGAGTTCTGACGGTCGGCGGGGGAGCTCTGGAAGGTGTGGTGCGCGTGGTAGCAGCAGACCAGGCGGGGAATGGCGAATTGGAGTGCGGTGTTCGCGGGGCGTTCCTCGGGTTTCGGCGTGATTCAAGGTTCTTCGGGAGTTCAATCGCGTTTCTGTTGTAGGGACTGGACCCGTTGATCTTCCCTGGTTAAATTGTTATGCTTTCTTTGCATAAATCGGTTGTTAATTGAGTTTTTGGGAAAGGGGGTCTTCATGCTGGGAAATCGGTGGTTTGATTGATCTAAGCGTTGGATCATGTCTTTCCAGTTTAATTGTGGTTGCTAGATGTAAGGGGAAGTGTTTCCCCTTGTTTTTCTATTGTATTTATGGTTTGATTGCCCGTGCAATCGGCCTAGAGCCATTTTGTGTGTTCTGGCAGGTTCTGCAGTGAAGATCTTGACGTCAACATCGGTTGACGCAGAGTTCTTCGTTGGGAGATTAACGGTAGTTATCTAGCCGTTGATTGTGGGTAAACGGCCAAGTGGTGGTCGCTTACTTGGTGTTGACGGCAAGGGACATTGTCGTCTATATCCTTTGGACGGCAATCGATGTCGCCGCCAACCTGTGCATGTGCACAGCGTTTTTTAATGGCATTCTTGTTATAAGTGTTGCGGTGTATTAACACCTGTGGTGCTTGGAGCACGGGGCTTTTGAGGTCAGTTTACCGGCTATGAAGTTGTGAAATATTACAGGGTTTTTATGTCGTGCAAGTGGTTTGTATATGCATGGCACATCGTACGCTATCATGTTTATTATATATTAAGTATTGTGGTGTTGTGGCGATGAGGTTCACGTCTGAACCTAGCCTCGATCTTCTAGAATCTTTTATAGATTATCCTAGATGGATAATTAGTAAAGTGTAAGTATGATTATTATGTAAGTATTGTGGTCAGTGTTAATGTGACCTCTACTGTCACAAGATGATCAATGATAGGCCAAGTATGATTGGCTATCGTGGGTTATATGTGTGTTTGTGTGAATTAGCTTGGAGGTCACTGTGTGACCAATGACAGGCCGTGTGGTATAATATGGTTCATGTATGTGTTTGTGTAGGCTAGCTTGTAGGTCACGAGTGACCAAGACAAGCTATTCCTCACACGTATATCGTGATTTGTAATAAATGTGTAAGTGATGTGGTTTGTGTATGGCCGAGTGTGGTGGTCCGGCGCCTATTCCGGAATGCCTCTCTAGTCGGGTACCCCAGGTTCTTTGTGAGCCAGGCACGTGTGTTTCTTGTGCTCGGGGTTTTTCCCGGTACTTGTGTTGTACCGTTGAGGTATGTGTCGTCTTCCTGGACACCCTCACTCCTGTGTTTGAGTTGTACGTCGGCTGAGGGAAAGACGACAGTAGGGCAGCGGTGTGTTGGTGGGTGTGCAGTCGCTTGTAGCGCGCTCGTAGTTGGGGGTACGGACACCAGTAGTCGACACTGGTCCCCAGCTAGTCTTGTTTTCCAGTGCCTCACTTTAGGGTGCTCCGGCCAGAGACCCTAGAGGTGCCAGGCATGGACCTGCAGTTGTGTGTCTGCAGGTGTGGTGTTGGTTGGTCTCCACAGTTGTTTGACTTGTTCTCGTGGAGCGGCAGTTGGACCTTTCGTCCGTGACTGCGAGGCTGAGAGGTTGTTCTTGTGTTGTGTTGTCCGGGTTGGATATGGCCTGATCAGCCAGTAGTCCGTTCCTGTGTGGTGGCGTCATTACTTTCCGACTCGTGCTTTGCTACTTGTCGTGGTTCGTGAGTTTGTGACTCATAGTCGAGGTTTGATCGTTCGAGGTGTGCCCTGGAGTTGGCACAATTGTGACTGTGGTCGTGACTTGTGGTGTGCCCGAGTGGTGGCACAGTTTTGGTTATGGTTGGTGAGTGTTAACTCACCACAATGTGGTTTAGTTTGCTATAGTGTGCCCTGTTACGGCACTGGTTCACTTGCGGTTTCCGTGCTGGTGCCTTGTGGTAATAGGTACCTGTACCTTGTGTGGGTAATGGTTTGTGGTGGTATGTCATATACCAGTCTTTCTGGTGTTGACGTGGAACTGTGTTTCATGGAGGTCGTGTGGTGTGACCTTCCACTCAATGTGTTTTTACCTTCCTCGGGTAAACTACCGTATATGGTTTTCATGTGTGATGGATTGGCCGCTGTAGCCAGTCCTGTTACCTTATGTGTGGTTTTCAATATATTGTGGTTTGGGGTAGAACGGACCAGCTCTTGGTCAGCGGTCCTGTACCCATGTGTTTGGGGTTCGCCTGTGAAGCTTATAGCCTAAACAATGTTTGCCTATGTGGCTTATAGCTTAGGCGATTAGTCGTTGGAATAATGTGCCTGTGAGGCTTGCGGCCTAGGCATTTTAGTGTGTTGAGCGGACTAGCTTGTGATTCCTTTTTCTTTATAAGGAATATGCTTTTGTTCATCAATTACTGTTTAAGCTGTTATTTAAATATAAATGTTGTGAGCATGAAATGGTTTGGCTATTGGTGTTGCCAGTGAGACCCATTGGGGTTGAGGTGTCCGTGGTTACGGTGTTATTTGGGTAGCCCCTACTGAGCCAGTGACTTGTTGAGGCTCACTCCCCTACAGTTCTTGCAGGGCTTACCGGTGTTTTGTTGCAGCGGCGTTGTGTCAGACTTGTACCACCAGCAGTTGTGTAGTAGTTAGTGTTATGTGAGCTTGTGCTCCCTCGGGGTATGCCCCAGGTAGTTGTACTTTTAATTGGACATGTATTAATGTAAATGGACAGTTGTAAATTGTTATATGCAGTATGAGCACATGTACTTTCTTGTGTCTTATACTGTTGTGGTTGTCTTTTATATTCTTACTGGACAGTTGTGTGAGCTATCCCTTGCGAGAGTTCGGTCCGTTCGCGGGAGGCGGATCTGGATATGGAGCCTTAATGGGCATAAATACCCTGGTCCGTCACAGTTGGTATCAGAGCAATGTCCAGTTAGAATATGAAAAGACATTGAAGTTACAATGTCCCAATACATGGATTAATGTCCACTGCTGGTAGTAAGTATGTGGTTTTGTGTTGAATAATATAGTATTTATCTGAGTTTTTGTTATGAAAATGTGTTTTTGAGTTGAGAATTTGGCAGCCGTTAGCAGTTGTTGAAAGTTGATGTCATTAGAGGTGGTATAATCTGTGTGATTATACCAGTGTGTAGTTTATGATAGAATGATTTGGTTGTTAAAGATTCGCAGTTAAAGGAATTGAGGAAATTAATAAGTTTGGATATGGAATTCAGTAAGAATACAGAGTTAGCAGAGATAAGTATATGGTAACGAGGTGATGAGGAACAGCTCAGGGTGTGTCCAAAATGATTAAATGTGCAAAGTATAGTTGAGAACCTCAGCAAAGGTATTGTGGCATTAGAGATCTGAGTCAGATGATATCAAGAATCAGTGTGGATGAGAATGTGATTAGTATTATGAAGAGTTGGCATGATTAAGTAAAGCAGATCAGCTTTAAAAGAGGTACTTGTACATAAAAGAATAGTGATGATTAAGTGTATCTGAGATCGGAAATTTGAGAAAAGCGTTGTTATGAATAGTGATGGTAATATGAAATTTGATATGAGGATTTGTACAAATATGTACAGAAAGGATCGGTTGAATAAAGAAAGAGAGAAAAGAAGAATCAGTGTGCAAAGAGATTTTCTAAGAATTGCATAAGAGAAAATTTAGTTGATGAATGACAGGTTATGAAGAATTCTTCAGAGAGAGTTAATAAAGATGGTTGTGCTAAAGATAAGAGCAGTGAAAGTTAGTAACTATGACCAGTTCGAGGAAAATCAAAATTAAAGTTAAGTATGTTAGAATGAGTTCAAGGCAAATGAAATAGAATGTAAAGAAGTGCATTAATGGAGAAGCAGTTAATAAATATTGAGTTGAGAAAAACAGCAAGGCAGATTATAATATTTATGTTATTTGAGAAAAGAGCATTTAATGGAATGAGGGAAGCAGACAGAGCAAATTGTTATATTTAAAGAAATTGGTATTTAAATTCGAGTTTTTGCTATATTTTAAAGAAGGATGATTAAATACCAGAAAGATTTATAGTATGAATGGTACAGCAAGATTAGCCAGGCAACAGAATGAATAAGAGAAGTACTTTACGGAAAAGATGTTATGATTAGAATGATTGGCAATTAGAAAAAGAAGAAATATAGACCAGAGAAAGGAAGAATTTAGCAAATGATGAAGTGAATAAAATCAGATGAGTCAGGAAATGTCAATCAGAGTTTGCAAATCAGTGCAAAGAAATGATTAATCGAACAGAAGTAAACTGTTATTAAGATATTTCAGGGTTTAATGCTGGAGCAGATTGATTAAGTAATATTTGGAAAGTTTATGCAACAGAATTATGAGATTAGCCAGAGAATGTCAGTAAAACAAGAAAGGTATATGAAGAGTAAAGTATGTTAATAGCAATTGGCAGGTCAAAAATTGCAGTAATTTCTTAGCATGAATTAATTGAATAAGATGATTTGAGATGCAGTTAAAGTTAGAAATGAATTCAGTTAAAGTCAGATGGAAATAATTGAAAATAATAATGAGAACAGAAATTGTGGAATATTTTGTAAATGTTCAGTATGGTCAGAGTAGCGCAGCGGAAGCGGAAACAAGAAAGATTTAATATCTACAGATTGTTCAAGGTTTACTAGGATAAGAAGAAAGTGTAAAGTTTTACGCAGTGGAATAAAGGAGCAGAGTTTATTATGGTTTTTAATCAGAGATGACTTAAAACGGTATGAGCAGAATAATATGAAAAGGACAGGAAATTCAAAGATGGTGATTGGTTTTCTTTGAAGAGATGACAGTTGCGAATGTAAATGCAAATGGGGCAGAATAACAGCAAGCAATGATAAATAGAAAAAGGAAATGGCGGCATGAAAGAATATTACAGTATAAGATATTCGAGAAAGGTAAAGTGGTCCCGAAAGAAATGTTGCAAACACAGCTGGAAAAATATGAAAGTAGGTTCAGTCCAAGGAGATAAAGCGTCATTGGCAAGGAAGAATCGTCTACAATTGAAAAGTAAGGAAATGCAATGGAATTGACAGAACAGAGTAATTGTGAATGGATTGAAAGAAAAGAAAAGAACAAAGCAATGATGGAAATGGTTAGATGAATTGAAAGACTGATGTAGAGAAAGAGTATCCTTCTTGTTCTGTATATGGTTTCATTTCTTTTTAGGTGATAATCCGGTTTGTTGTGATTTGTTTTATATGTCGAGGACGACATTTCTTTTTAGGTGATAATAATGTAACGTCGCGCATTTTCCGGATCCCCGTGGATCCAGGTTTAGCGGGTTTGGTGGCCAATGTGTGGCTCATTAGCTTGTGTGTTTCTTATTGGATCCTTACCGGGCTTGGTTATGGATCTTGTTCAGTGTGCTGGACATCAACTGTAGGTTGGCGTCCAGGTGTGTGACGTCGACTGTGTGTTGGCGGCAATGGTGTTGCCGTTAACATGTTTTTGGCGTCCATCGATGTGGACGTCTAGCGTGATGAACTTGGTGGCGAGCGTTGTGGACGCCTAGTTGGGGTGGCAGTTTGGTTAAGACACAGAGGTTGACGTTAACCTGACGCACCTGTGTTTTTAGGGCTGACCGAGCCTTGTTCTTTCCCCACTCTCTCCCCTCCTCTTCGCCCCCTTCACCCTTGAGCTCTTCGCGAGTTCGGACGGTCGGCGGGAGCACGTGGGAGGCTGTGGTGCGCGTGGTAGCAGCAGATCAGGCGGGGAATGGCGAATTGGAGTGCGGTGTTCGCGGGGCGTTCCTCGGGTTTCGGCGTGATTCAAGGTTCTTCGGGAGTTCAATCCGTTTTTCTGGTAGGGACTGGACCCGTTGATCTTCCCTGGTTAAATTGTTATGCTTTCTTTGCATAAATCGGTGTTAATTGAGTTTTTGGGAAAGGGGGTCTTCATGCTGGGAATCGGGTGGTTTGATTGATCTAAGCGTTGGATCATGTCTTTCCAGTTTAATTGTGGTTGCTAGATGTAAGGGGAAGTGTTTTCCTTGTTTTTCTATTGTATTTATGGTTTGATTGCCCGTGCAATCGGCCTAGGCCATTTTGTGTGTTCTGGCAGGTTCTGCAGTGAAGATCTTGACGTCAACATCGGTTGACGCAGAGTTCTTCGTTGGGAGATTAACGGCTAGTTATCTAGCCGTTGATTGTGGGTAAACGGCCAAGTGGTGGTCGCTTACTTGGTGTTGACGGCAAGGGACATTGTCGTCTATATCCTTTGGACGGCAATCGATGTCGCCGCCAACCTGTGCATGTGCACATCGTGTTTTTAATGGCATTTTGTTATAAGTGTTGCGGTGTATTAACACCTGTGGTGCTCTTGGAGCACGGGGCTTTTGAGGTCAGTTTACGGCTATGAAGTTGTGAAATATTACAGGGTTTTTATGTCGTGCAAGTGGTTTGTATATGCATGGCACATCGTACGCTATCATGTTTATTATATATTAAGTATTGTGGTGTTGTGGCGATGAGGTTCACGTTGAACCTAGCCTCGATCTTCTAAAATCTTTTATAGATTATCCTAGATGGATAATTAGTAAGTGTAAGTATGATTATTATGTAAGTATTGTGGTCAGTGTTTAATGTGACCTCTACTGTCACAAGATGATCAATGATAGGCCAAGTATGATTGGCTATCGTGGTTTATGTGTGTGTTTGTGTGAATATTTGGAGGTCACTGTGTGACCAATGACAGGCCGTGGTATTAATATGGTCATGTATGTGTTTGTGTAGGCTAGCTTGTAGGTCACGAGTGACAAGACAAGCTATTCCTCACATGTATATCGTGATTTGTAATAATGTGTAAGTGTGTGGTTTGTGTATGGCCGAGTGTGGTGGTCCGGCGCTATTTCGGAATGCCTCTCTAGTCGGGTACCCCAGGTTCTTTGTGAGCCAGGCACGTGTGTTTCTTGTGCTCGGGGTTTTGTCCCGGTACTTGTGTTGTACCGTTGAGGTCTGTGTCGTCTTCCTGGACACCCTCACTTCTGTGTTTGAGTTGTACGTCGGCTGAGGGAAAGACGATAGTAGGGCAGCGGCTTGTGTTGGTGGGTGTGCAGTCGCTTGTAGCGCGCTCGTAGTTGGGGGTACGGACACCTATTGTCCAGTGCCTCACTTTAGGGTGCTCCATCCAGAGACCCTAGAGGTGCCAGGCATGGACCTGCAGTTGTGTGTCTGCAGGTGTGGTGTTGGTTGGTCTCCACAGTTGTTTGACTTGTTCTCATGGAGCGACAGTTGGACCATTCGTCCGTGACTGCGAGGCTGAGAGGTTGTTCTTGTGTTGTGTTGTCCGGGTTGGATACTGGCCTGATCAGCTAGTAGTCCGTTCCCGTGTGATGGCGTCGTTACTTTCCGACTCGTGCTTTGCTACTTGTCGTGGTTCGTGAGTTTGTGACTCATCGTCGAGGTTTGACTCGTTCGAGGTGTGCCTTGGAGTTGGCACAATTGTGACTGTGGTCGTGGCTTGTGGTGTGCCCGAGTGGTGGCACAGTTTTGGTTATGGTTGGTGAGTGTTAACTCACCACAAATGTGGTTTAGTTTGCTATAGTGTGCCCTATTACTGCACTGGTTCACTTGCGGTTCCGTGCTGGTGCCTTGTGGTAATAGGTACCTGTACCCTGTGTGGGTAATGGTTTGTGGTAGTATGTCATATACCAGTCTTTCTGGTGTTGACGTGGAACTGTGTTTCGTGGAGGTCGTGTGGTGTGACCTCCACTCAATGTGTTTTTACCTTCCTCGGGTAAACTACCGTATATGGTTTTCATGTGTGATGGATTGGCCGCTGTAGCCAGTCCTGTTACCTTATTTGTGGTTTTCAATATATTGTGGTTTGGGGTAGAACGGACCAACTCTTGGTCAGCGATCCTGTACCCATGTGTTTGGGTTCACCTGTGAAGCTTATAGCCTAAACAATGTTGCCTGTGTGGCTTATAGCTTAGGCGATTAGTCATTTGAATAATGTGCCTGTGAGACTTGCGGCCTAGGCATTTCAGTTGTTGAGCGGACTAGCTTGTGATTCCTTTTTCTTTATAAGGAATATGCTTTTGTTCATCATTACTGTTTAAGCTGTATTTAAATATAAATGTTGTGAGCATGAAATGGTTTGGCTATTGGTGTTGCCAGTGAGACCCATTGGGGTTGAGGTGTCCGTGGTTACGGTGTTGTTTTGGGTAGCCCCTACTGAGCCAGTGACTTGTTGAGGCTCACTCCCCTACAGTTCTTGCAGGGCTTGCCGTGTGTTTTGTTTGCAGCGGCGTTGTGTCAGACTTGTACCACCAGCAGTTGTGTAGTAGTTAGTGTTATGTGAGCTTGTGCTCCCTCGGGGTATGCCCCAGGTAGTTGTACTTTTTAATTGGACATGTATTAATGTAAACAGACAGTTGTAAATTGTTATATGCAGGTATGAGCACATGTACTTTCTTGTGTCTTATACTGTTGTGGTTTGTCTTATATTCTTACTGGACAGTTGTATGAGCTATCCCTTGCGAGAGTTCGGTCCGTTCGCGGGAGGCGGATCTGGATATGGAGCCTTAATGGGCATAATACCCCGGTCCGTCACATAATGTGTAGCAGTTTTAAAAGAAATGTCAATCTACTCACTTTCTGGCAACGGATACAAAGGTGTTTCTGCATCATCTAATAGTTTATAAAATTCCTTCGCCTTTGCATTTGGTTCATCTTCATCACACGAGCAGCCATATCAGCATCTTGCTGCTCATGTAACATCTGAATGTATTATCAGCAGTCATCTGTTGTTCTTCCTCATTAATCTCCTCTGAGGATATGTCACCAACGGGTTCCTCTCCATGACACACCCAATTTGTATAATGAAGCCATATCCCGTACATATCAAATGAGTTTTCACTTCATACCGAGTGAACTTCAATCCATTACAACATTTTTTACATGGACATTGTATCAACTGTTCGTTATCTCCATGCCTGAAACTCCTCCTATCTTCATGAAAAGCAAAGTCCAATAGTTCTTCAACTCCTTTCTCATACCTCGAATCCAAACGATCTGTAACATTCATCCAACTCTTATTGACTCCAGCCATTTCAAAATAATCTAGAATTAAGAAGGGAAAAAAATATCAGATATGAATCAAGTCACATCATATGTGTAAACTTATTTAAAATTATATGACATAATTATGTATGAAGTATAATTTAGTAAAAATTCGGCAGCATCTACCCTATACTGGAAGAAAATCCATATTTTCACAAAAGTCTATATTCATACATTCCTGCAAAGAAAAGGGGGTACCTACATGAAATCTTGCCCATCTATGGATATTTGATCATCTGATGTTCTTTATTATATGTGTTTTGAGATTATCCTAAAATTTCGGCAGCATCTCCCCACACTTCTCCAATATACCACCATTATTTACTAATTTTAACTATGCTCAAAACATCACTTGCATAAAATACAAGTGACACAAAAGAGCAGTTAAAATTAGTAGGTATATTGGAGAAGAGCGAGAAGATGCTGTCGAAATTTTAAGATAATCTCAAAACACATATAATAAAGAACATCAGATGATCAAATATCCATAGACTGTCCAACTTGGACAATTCAAGACTATATGCTCGATATATGCCATTACTATCTGTTACTACTAGAGTAACGGGATCGGCCTTAGCCGAGAGACTCCTTGGACGGGGGATTGTTGCTCGCGCGAAGCCGACGCCTCCCTGCAAGTCCACCGAGTCGCCTCGGTGGGGAAACACTCCGACGATCAAGTTAGTGGGGGATTGATGGAGAAAGAGAGTTCAGGATGGAAGAAGATCGCATACCTTTCCCACGGCGGAGGCTCCCCTCTTATATAGTGTTCCTACCAGGACAACTTGGCTGGACACGATCTGCACGCATCGCCTAGATATCGGTTCACGATCATCGTGGATTCGGATTTGGACCCGAGAATCTCGGTCCTCTCTCCGCTCTCTCCACGACGCCGGACTCTTAGGGGGCCTGACTGGCTCTTCCTTGGTTAGTTACTTGCAGTTGCTTGACGCTCACTCTTCGGGATTCATGAGATATTCTAATGATCCGAACTTTCCCATAAAGCCCTCCGAATTGACAGGAGACAGCCGTCACAATGTGTTCGCTCATCAGACTCAGGACCGAGTACTTGAATATTCGAGAGCTACGGCACAGAACTGCCCTGAGAAGGAATTGAGTTCCTTCAGATTCTCATTAGGATTAAAAAGGGGGACTCGGGGCCGAGTGCTGGAGCTCGGGGATCACCACGTATCACCGTTCTTAGAGCCGAGCACGAGGCCTCGGGGGTCACCCTGTATCATTGGCCCCTGCCTCCTGCTCGGTGCGCCACGGGCGCACCGAGTAGGAGGCGTTATTGCTAATTCCTGTCGAGACCTCATCGCGTGTAACGTCGCGTGCTTTTCGGATCCATGCAGATCATGTGTGTGTTAGTTGTGGTGGCCATTGTGAGGCCAATGTGAGTTGGTTGTGTGGAATGTTTGGTGTGAATGTGTGGCTTGAACAGTGAAGTGCAGGTTGGTCTGAAATGAAATAGGACCTGCTACAGTTCAGTTGGAGTTGGCGGCCAGGTATGGCCGTTGACCTGTTGGCGTCCAGGTATGTGGTCGTTTACTGCATGATCTTGGCGGCTCAAGATGTGGACATTGATGATGGCGGTTGCCATTGGCGGCAGAGGGGTTGACGCCAACCTGAGAATGATGTAGGTTATAGGCTCACCCAAGGGCAGGTTTCCTACCCTGTTCTCAATCCCCCTTGCCCCAGCTTGTTGCCCCAGTATTCCTAAAGCTTCCAACAGGTACCGAAGGGTGGTTGGACGATTGTAGAACGCGTGGCGTTGCTGAATTGCGCAAGGAATCGTCGTGGCGTGGTGCAATTCCCGTGGGAGCTCGCGGAGGGTTCGGCGTGAACGGGAGATTGCGGGAGGTTCTAGCGTGTTCTAAGGTAGGGGACGAAACCGTTTAGCTCCGTAGAAACATTAAAACACATCGTAAACACCTGAATTAGCATGATAATGTATGTTCGGATAAAGTTGCACCATACGGGGATAATGGGTGGTTTGAGTAATTTAGCAAGTAAAGCATGCAGTAATGGGTTGTTTTGGGTTCTGGCATGTTAAAGGAACTGCTTTCATATGTTTTTCTGTAGTATAAATGGTTGGAAAACCATAGATTCAGATTAGGGTTTCTGCAGGGTTTGAGGCCGAAGAACTTGGCGTCAACATCGTTTGTCGCCAAGCTCATCAGCCAGGATGTAAACGGCCAGATCCCTTGCCGTGATTTCTTGTAAGCAGCAGTCGATGTTGCCACCTACTGGTTATAAGCAGAAATGACTAATTACAGTATTTATCGATAATACATGTGTGTTGACACATGAGGTGCACTGAGGGTATATGGTTCTCGTATTTAGCATACAAGGTATGCAATTAGCTACTTACTTTAGTGACTGCGCGATGTTACGCGAGTCAGTTGGGTTCATGTGTAGTGAACGTTGTTACTTGTGGTTTACGTGAGGTTTCACGTGGTTTGTGTGTGACGTGCACGTGGTTCTGTGTACGTGGCGAGTAGTACGACGCCTACCGTGGTTACCTCTCCAGTGGGGTGCCCCAGGTTCTTTGTGAGCCAGGCTGTTAGCTCGGGGCTTTGTCCGGTACTTGTGTTGTACCGTCGAGATCTGTGTCGTCTGACCTGGACACCCTCACTCTTGTGTTTGAGTTGCACGTCGGCTGAGGGAAAGACGACAGTGGGACAGTGACACTTGTGTTTGTCTTTAGGCACTTGTAGCGCGCTCGTAGTGGGGGTACGGACACCAGTAGACGTACTGGACCCCAGCTAGTCCTTTTCCAGTGCCTCACTCCAGAGAGTTCGGGCCAGGATCTCTAGAGGTGCCAGGCATGGGCCTGTGACCGTGTGGTCCGCAGGTGGTGGTGTTTAGTTGGTCTCCACAGTTGCTTGACCTTTTCACGTGGAGCGACAGCTGGACCTTTGTCCGTGGCTGCGAGACTGAGAGAGACTGTGTTAGCTTGTCCGAGAGTGAGGTAGACATGTTGTTAGCGTTGGTACAGTGTACTTTCGCGCAGTTCACGGGCTCGTATTGGTCTCTACTTATCTTGTACACCTGTACTGGTTTGCCGTTTATTATTACTGTTGTTTCTCGTAGTCGGCAGACGGTGAGTACTTTACAGCTTTAATATCCTGCTTAGCTGTTCTACAAATTGTTGGTATTGTTTATAGCTTTGTACCTGTGGTTTTGGTTTGCTCGGTTTTGGGGGAGTTTCCTACTGAGCCAGTGACTAGAGAGAGGCTCACCCCTACCCCCACAGGTGAGAGCGAGGAGGACGTTTCTCGTCCGACGTCCAGTTCAGGGCCGCGCCGTAGCGGTGCAGGGTCAGTACCTCCAGCGGTGTAGTTCCAGCTGTGTAGTACTCCAGCAGTGTAGTTTAGTTAGTTGTTTACTTTCTTCAGTTGTACCTCGGGGTATGCCCCAGGCTTTGTACTTCTTTTCAGTTTGTGGAAATTTGGCTATGTAAACTTGTGAGTTATATATAAAATGTAGTGTGTTCCTTGTGTTTACACGGACTGTGGTTTGTATCCCTTGCGAGGCTTCGGCCCGTTCGCGGGAGGCGAACTCAGATCAAGTACATTATGGGTTTAACGGGCTTGGCCGAGGCGTTCCGCCACATCGCGGGTCGGAGGGCGTCTCCTGCCCGCTACTCAAGCTGAAGGGGCGTCGTAACTGCCACAGGACGCGCGATCTCCCACGTCCCTAACAGCCGCCGAAGCGTCACGTCGCTTCACTTCCTGCTCCTTAATGATGGCGGGTGAAGAGACAGGCGCTCATGACGGCGCCTCGATCCCCGCCTGGCATTACTTGGATCACGATCCGCGCCTGAAGCCCCTCGCCGCACCGGATGGCATACGTGGCATCTTGCTGGCGCTTCGTTTCGGGCGAGGGCCCTCGTCCGTTGGATCAGGACGGCTGTGGGAGAATATAAATAGCACCGGAGGTTGACGGAGGGGGTCTTTCACGTGCACACAGTCTCTTCGCAAAGCTTGTTCTTTCGGGAAGTTAGGGGGAGTTGGGTTGTCTGAGCCGAGCTCCGAATCGTTCATCTTTTCGATCGCCTTCAAAGAGGTAAGCCATGGGCTCATCCTCTGCACTTTCCTCTTCTTCTTCCTCCCCTTATTCTCTTCTACCCCTTCAGTGGGATACTCTCCCTCAGGGAGTCCCTCTCATCATCTTCCTTCGGCTCCTCCCGCTCCGGCCTCCATGCAATCAGGCGATCTCCCAACTTCAGGTGACCTTGTCTTAGCGGTGACTCCGGGGAATATGTGCCTAGGGTCCTTAGCTCCTCCCTCTGGCGTGCGTCGGGCGGCCGATTCGGTAGCAGACGCCGTTACCGAGATCGATAGCGTACCCTCCAATGGATCACCGAACACCCAGGCCTTCGCTTCCCCGCAGATTTCACTGTTCATTCTGATGCTGGCCTTCGAGCCCACTACTCGATGGAAAACGGTTTCTTCCTGTACTCGGAATCTGTCCGAGCCGGCTTCCGACTTCCGCTTCATTCTTTCACCACCCATCTCCTCTTGTACCTGGGGGTTGCCCCTTCGCAATGGCCCCCAATTCTTGGAGGTCGGTTGTCGGCTTTTTGGCCGCTTGTGCTTTGGCGAAGGTCGCGCCGAGTATTCGCTTCTTTTTCTATTGTTTCTCCCTTAAGATTTTAGGGGATTGGTTATTCTTCTCCGCTCGCTCGGGTCGCCAATTCCTTGGCCGCTTTCCGTCTTCAATCCACGGGTGGAAGAGGTCATTATGTTTCGTTCATAGCTCCGAGGGATGGAGTTTCCCGACCTCCTGGGCGGCCGTCAACCCTAACGACGAGGCCTTTCGATCCCCTGCTGACATGAGTGATGCCGAGTTGTCAGATTTCGAGGCATTGCGGGGGGGCGATCTTGCCTGACTTGATAAACCCTTCGCGCTGAGCTATTTGCCTTAATCGGAGAGGATAACCGAGGTCCGGCGTTATTCTATCGCTTTGATGTTTTGCCGACTTCTATTTTTCAGGAACGATCTAATTCTCATTGGTCCTCGCAGGAATGGCCGAACCAAGTGCGTCGCGAGGGCAAGGGGCCGCCGAGGGTCAAGAGACCGAAGATTACGCGGCGCTGGCCGCACAACGATTTGATGCCGGAGGAGGTCGCCGCAAGAGGAGGATTATCCGAGACATGAGGCCATCTGATGAGGCCGATGTCCAGATTGTAGAGCCTTCTACCGTGGTTCTACCCGCGGCCAGCCCGTCTGCGCCCATAGCCGCCCTGTCACCCCCTGCCAGGGGCCTCTGCCAAGACCGGGCAAAACGGGGTTTGGCCGTCCGATTCGGTCCTGGTCGAAGGCGGATCTTCAAGTGTCGCCCCGCCGACCGGCCACTCCACTCCTGCTTCATCCATTGCAGCCGAGCCGTCACTCCGAGAGTGGGGTCGACGTTCGGTCTGAAGAGTGTTACCTCTCGGATGTCATCGGTGAAGACCTCGGATCTCATTGACGAGGTATTCAGGGGCTTCAACTCAGCTTAGGTTCCTTCGCGAGCCTCGTCCACCAAACTGATCACACCTTGGAGGCGACCGAGGGGCGACTGCGGGGGCCGAAGAGAAGGTGGCCGTTCTTAAGTCGAAGAATGCGGAGCTGGAGGCCTCAGTTGCTGCGGAGGTCGCGCGGGCAGATCAATCCAACGAACTGGCCGCCAAGCTTGCCAAGGGAGTCGACAAACTTAAGGCTTTACTGAAAGAGGAGCAAGGGGCTCTGGCAACCGAAAAGGCGGCCCGGGAAGCCGAGGAGCGGGCTCATGAACAGACAAAGGCAAAGTTCTTGGAGCTCGTCGCCGAGGAGCGCCGAAAGGCGGTGATGGAGTAAAAAGGTCGGACGCCCATATTGACCAGATAACTGGTTTTTCAAGGATGGCTACAACCATTGCCTGAAGGCGCTGTCCAGGACCTACCCCGATCTGGATCTTTCCCCCGTGCATCCTCCGTCTGATGATTCAGACGTGGAAGACGTGGGAAACGAGGTGCCCGTGCGTTCGGGGACTGATGACCGGCTCGTGGCTCCGCCGATCCTCCAGCCGATGCCCCTGCTGCCCCTTAATGTTGTAGTTTCTCTTTGTTGGCCGATCGGCCCTTTATCATTGTAGACATTTTTGGGGCCCGCGGCCGTTTGACATAACCGAAAGGTTGAAGTTCCGGTGTTACGAGTGGACGGCTTCTAATGCCGAGCTCTTCTTTGTTCCGTAGGTTTTGCTAATTTAGACGTATCGGAACGACTTTGTTAGATTGATTAGAGTGCCGAAGCGATCTCGTTATCTTGTAGAGTGCCGAAGCGATCTCGTTATCTTGTAGAGTGCCGAAGCGATCTCGTTATCTCGTAGAGTGCCGAAGCGATCGTTAATCTCGTAGAGTGCCGAAGCAACCTCATTATATTGTAGAGTGCCGAAGCGACCTCGTTACATCGTAGAGTGCCGAAGCGACCTCGTACATTGTAGAGTGCCGAAGCGACCTCGTTACATCGTAGAGTGCCGAAGCGACCTCGTTATTGTAGTAGTGCCGAAGCGACCTCGTTACAATTCAGAAGTAAAAAAGCGGAGGTGCTCGGCGTTCCACGTCCGGGACAACTGAGCCATCCATTCCTTTGAGCCGATAGGCCCCCTGTCCCAGGTCTTCAATTACCGATAAGGGCCTTCCCAAGTAGCTGACAGCTTTCCTACCGCTGATTTGGGGTCTGCGATGGCGAGCTTCCGAAGAAGGATGAAGCTTCTCGCGTCGAAGCGCCTTGGCCTAACCCCTGCGTCGAACTTCTGCGTCATTCGGCGTTGATAAACTTCAATCCTGGACACTGCCTTGTCGCGTCGCTCCTCGACGAGGTCCAATTCGGCACGCAACGATCGGTTGTTCACTTCTTGATCAAAGCCTCGAACTCTCTCTGAGGGCACCAACAGCTCGACTGGGGTGACTGCCTCCACGCCGAAGGCGAGGGCGAAAGGAGACTCCTAAGTGGCTTCTCGAGGTGTTGCTCGGTATGCCCACAGTATGTGGGGTAGCTCGTCTACCCACCGACCTCGGTGTTCGGTGAGGCGCCTCCTCAGTCCTTCAAGCAACGTCCGATTGGTGACCTCGGCCTGCCCGTTGGTTTGAGGATGAGCCACCGAGGTGAATCGGGGTGATTCCGAGCTCCACACAGTGGTGGCGAAACGGGGGTTGTCGAACTGTTTGCCGTTGTCCATGACGATTGCTCGGGGCAATCTGAATCTGCAGATAATATTCTTCCATACGAACCCCCATGCGTTGGCATCGGTTATCTTCGCGAGCGGCTCGGCCTCGACCCATTTGGTAAAGTAATCGACGCCGACGATGAGGAACTTCCTTTGTCCCGACGCTGGCGGGAATGGACCGAGGATGTCCATTCCCCACTGTGCGAAGGGCCAAGGTGCTTGGAGTGGGGTAAGGTTCCAGGGAGGCTGCCGATCTACCTTGCTAAAAAGCTGGCATTGTTGGCACTTTCGAACATAATCTTAGGCGTCGGCGAGCATGGTGGGCCACCAATAGCCTTGTCGAGATATTCTCCTGACTAGGGACCGAGGACCCGTGTGGCTTCCACACAAACCCTCGTGTACCTCGGCGACGATGCATCCTGCTTGCCCTGGGCTCACGCAGCGCAGGTGGGGGAAGCTAAACCCTTTCCTGTAAAGGTCGTCACCAAGCAAAAAGAATCGAGGGGCTCGTCTTTTTACCTTCAGCGCTTCTTCCCTGTCAACTGGGAGTTGGTCGTCCTTGATGTACTAGACGAGAGGGGTCATCCAGGTGGACTCGGCGTCTAGGCACATGACTTCTTTGGTCCCTGCGGAAGGCTCGCTGAGCTCTTCGACTAGAACCGAGGACTGTTGCCGATATTCTGAGGCGGCGGCGTATTTAGATACGCGTCTGCTTGGGAATTATCAGCTCGCGGGATCTTTAGCAGTTCAGCTACCTCGAACTCGGCCATGAGTGCTCGAACCTTGGCCACGTAGGGGGCGAGCTTTTCTTCTCTGGCCTCGAATTCCCCCGAGACCTGGCTGACAACAAGCTGCGAGTCGCTGTGAACTCGAATCTTCATGGCCCCCAACGTCTTCGCCATCTTCAGCCCTGAGATGACGACTTCGTACTCGGCCACATTGTTAGAAGCGGAGAAGCCGAATCGAATTGCGTACCTCAGAGTAAGACCCTCTGGTGAGTTCAGGACGACGCCAGCTCCACTTCCATGAGACCCAGACGCCCCCTCTACGTATGCCATCCACTGCTCCCCCGTTTCTTCTGGCTCGGATGGTCTCGCGGTCCCTTCGGAAATAAAATCGGCCAGGGCCTGGGCTTTGATGGCGACCCGGGGCCTAAAGGACACGTCGAACTCCCCGAGTTCTACGGCCCACTTGGCCATCCTCCCCGAGGCCTCGGGTCGGCTAAATACTTGCTTGATGGGGGCGTCGGTGAGGACCACGATCTTGTGTGCTTGGAATATGATCGGAGTCGCCGAGCCGCCATCACCAGTGCGTATCCGGCCTTTTCGATGTCGAAGTAGCGTTGTTCTGCCCCCGCAAGGCTTTGCTAGTGTAGTAGACCGGAAGGTGACTTCGGTCGTCTTCCCTCACGAGCACGAGCTGATTGAGTAGTCAGTGGCTGAGATGTAGAGGAATAACTCTTCTCCTGCAAGGGGCTTACTCAAGGTGGGGACATTAGCTAGATGTGCCTTGAGCTCGTCAAAGGCCCTCTGGCACTCGTTGTTCCACTCAAACCGACCTTCCTTAGCACGTTGAAGAATGGTCGGCACTTCTCGGCAGACTTAGACATGAACCTACTCAGGGCAGTGACTCGGCCGTTAAGCCTTTGTACCTCTTTGATGGTCCTCGGGGCCGTCATGTCGAGGATGGCCTGCACCTTATCGGGGTTGACGTCGATGCCTCGGCTTGAGACGAGGTAGCCCAGGAACTTCCCTGCTCGAACGCCGAAGACGCATTTCTCGGGGTTGAGCTTCATCCCGTATTGATGGAGAATGTTGAATGCCTCAGCCAAATCCCGAACGTGATCCTCGGTCTTCCGGCTCTTCACAAGCATGTCGTCGATGTAGATCTCCATGGTCCTCCCGATTTGTTTTTCAAACATCATGTTGACGAGCCTTGATACGTAGCGCCTGCATTCTTCAACCCGAAGGGCATTTTGGTGAAACAATACAAACCTTTCTCGGTGGTAAAGGAAGTCTTCTCCTCGTCTTCGGGAGCCATCCTGATCTGGTGATATCCCGAGTAGGCGTCAAGGAAATTGAGAAGCTCATGCCCCGCCGTTGAGTCAACGAGTTGATCTATGCGGGGAAGAGGGAAGCTGTCCTTCGGGCAGGCTTTTGAGGTCGGTGAAGTCTACGCACATGCGCCACTTCCCATTGGCCTTCCTGACGAGGACTACGTTTGCTACCCACTCGGGATAGAACGCGTCCCGGACGGTGCCCGCTTGAAGGTACTTCGTCAAGTTCTCGTCTACGGCCCCCTGACGATCTGCTGAGAGGGGACGCTTCTTCTGGTGCACGGGCCGAGCTCTGGGATCCACCTTTAGGTGATGTTGAATCACCTCGGGGTCGATCCCTGGGAGATCACTTTCGGCCCATGCAAAGACGTCACGCTCTCTGTGAGATAACGAACCAGCTCCGCCTCCAGCTCATGGAGTTCGGTGCCGATTTCCAAGGATCTCCCATTAGCTATTTTGATGTGCTTCGTCTGCTCGGCAGGCTCATGCCTCTCACCATCAATGTCATACTCAGGCTTGTACTCGGGAATAGAGGGTTCCTTTGCTTTAATGGAGTTTACATAGCACCTGCGGGCTTCGGTTTGGTCCCCCGAGACCTCCCCTATTCCACATGGTGTTGGAAACTTCAGTTTTTGATGATAAGTGGATGGAACCCCTCCCAACTCCCTAAAAGCCCTCGGCCAAAGA
The DNA here is from genome assembly GCA_014218235.1 of Colocasia esculenta. Lineage (NCBI taxonomy): Eukaryota > Viridiplantae > Streptophyta > Magnoliopsida > Alismatales > Araceae > Colocasia > Colocasia esculenta. Next base: position 91,277,038 of record CM024759.1, on the reverse strand, counting down.
TGGCGTTGTAGGCCGACTTCACTTTGACAACCATGAAGTCGACCTCAACGGTTAAGAGCATGGACTAGACCGAGTGTGACTTTAGCTTGATTGAGCCTTCAGCGTTGACCGGGGATCCGCTGAAGCCGAAGAGCAGGGTCGTCACGGGCTTCAGCTCGGTGCTCAGATTTGTCATCTTCATGAAACAGTCGTAGAAGAGGACGTCTGGGGCCGCTCCGCCATCCACGAGGATTCGGTGGACGTTGTATCCGTCGATGTCGGTGCTGACGAAGAGTGCATCATCGTGGGGGAAACTGAGGCCGAGGGAGTCGTCCTCGGAGAACGTGATCACCAGGTTCGACTTTGGGCCCGAATTCCCTGAAGTCGAGCCAGCGGCCGAGGCGTATGCCTTCCGCTTCCTTGTGCTGTCGCCTCCACCTGCCGCGCCCCCGGCGAGGACGAGGACCGCCCTTTTCTCTCCACGGGGACCGCGCTCCCTTTCTGGTGTTTGTTCTTTTCGGCGACCATCCACGACGTCCCTGCCGATGAGGCCTCGGCGCAACATCTCGGCGATTTCCAGCTTCAGACTGCGGCACTGGTCGGTAGTATGGCCGAAGCCTTTGTGGTATTCGCAGTAAAGGTCGGCGCCACGCCCCGAAGGTGTTTTAGCCAACGGCTCGGGCCGTCGGAATTCAGGTAGCTTCTTGATCACAGGCAATATCTCGGAGGGAAGTCGGCCGAAGCGTGGCAAATCGCGCAAACGGCGGTACTCGTCTGAGTGGCGGTCACTGGATCGACGGTTCGAATCCGACCTCCGATCTCTCGAGCCGAGCTGTCTTCCTTCTTCGCCCTCTTACTTTCTGGTGCTTTGCTTGGTTCCCGGACCTCGGCAGGATGGCTTAGTTTGCCTGCGGCGCCGAGAGTAGACTCCAACCTCACGTACTTGCATACGAGAGATAGAAGGTCGGAGAGACTCACAGGCGGGCTTTTTGGCAATGGATGCCACGAAGGGAGCGTTGGAGCACATCGGTGAGGATGTTGACTGCCGTCGCAAGTCGAGGTCAACGACTTTCATGACTTCAAGTTGGAACTTCTTGGCGTAATCCCGGAAGAGCTCGCCGTCCTTCTGTGTCACGAGCCACAGATCATCCGTGCAGAGGGAGTGCTGAACCGTGCTATAGAAGTGGTCCAAGAACCGTTGCGCGAACTCGGGGAAGGAGCTAACGGACCTCAGCGGGAGAGCCTTGAACCATTGTAGCGCGGCGTCATCCAGAGTTGACATGAACGCCCGACACCGCAGGGCATCGGTGAGGCTGACCATCTCGGTTTGTCCTGAAAATTGTCAAGGTGATGAACGGGGTTAGTGGTTCCGTTATACCGCCTGAACTTGGGGAGCTGCATCTTCGCGGGGACCGGAGCCGAGGTGATTTCTTCAGAGAAAGGCGATGTGGTTAGCAGGGTCGCCACGGAGGCGCCCGAGTTCCTCGTTGCAAAGCTTCGATCTCCAGTTCATTTCCTGGAGATCACTCTTCCACCGGGGCTCCGTTAGTGGGGCGTCGAAGGGGACTGGAGTCGACTCGGCAGTGTAGTGATCCGCGTCTGTCGCTCGAGGAGCCCCTGCTCCAATGCTGAGGCAGCACGACGCCTGTGCCGCCACCGGAGGGGGCGGCGGCAGTTGAACCGAAGGGGCGGGAGCAGCCCGGCCATCCGCCAGACTTGTTGAAACTGCCGGAGGAGCCGGCTGTGTTCCGACGATGTCGTTGTCGCCACGACCATCTGGGCGGGGATCGTCGGCCGATGGCGGCTTCCGCTTGGGCCGTCATCAGTTGTTGCTTTTGTTCCATGCGCGCCAGGATCTCATGGAGCCCAACCACGAGGTTTTCGACGCGGTCGAGTCGGGAGGATGTGTTTGAGCCTTGCTCTCCGGTGCCGGATCCCCCTCCGGCGGTTCCTTCCTCGATGACGGCAAGTGGTACTTCATCGTCGGACGCGCGATTGTTGTCTTGCTTTTAGGAGCCATTAGAGCTTGCTTTTTTGTTACGGGATTCCACAGATGGCGCCAAAATGTTACTACTAGAATAACGGGATCGGCCTTAGCCGAGAGACTCCTTGGACGGGGGATTGCTGCTCGCGCGAAGCCGACGCCTCCCTGCAAGTCACCGAGTCGCCTCGGTGGGGAAACGCTCTGACGATCAAGTAGTGGGGGATTGATGGAGAAAGAGAGTTCAGGATGGAAGAAGATCGCATACCTTTCCACGGCGGAGGCTCCCCTCTTATATAGTGTGTTCCTACCAGGACAACTTGGCTGGACACGATCTGTACGCATCGCCTAGATATCGGTTCACGATCATCGTGGATTCGGATTTGGACCCGAGAATCTCGGTCCTCTCTCCGCTCTCTCCACGACGCCGGATTCTTAGGGGGCCTTGACTAGCTCTTTCCTTGGTTAGTTACTTGCAGTTGCTTGACGCTCACTCTTTGCGATTCATGAGATATTCTAATGATCCGAACTTCCCACAAAGCCCTCCGAATTGACAGGAGACAGCCGTCACAATGTGTTCGCTCATCAGACTCGGGACCGAGTACTTGAATATTCGAGAGCTTACGGCACAGAACTGCCCTGAGAAGGAATTGAGTTCCTTCAGATTCTCATTCGGATTAAAAAGGGGGACTCGGGGCCGAGTGCTGGAGCTCGGGGATCACCATGTATCACCGGTCTTAGAGCCGAGCACGAGGCCTCGGGGGTCACCCTGTATCAGAATTATAGGTTCGGAGCATGTCTACATTAATATCTCTATTTTTAGGACATGTGATAGGATTAGGTAGCTAATTATCATCAACTTTATTATATAAGATAACAATAATATATATATCATATTCCTTTTCATGTTGAACAGGTTTTGGTTTGTGGCTTTTTCATCACAGTCGGATACAACCTAACCTATCTCCATATCAAATCCCACTTGGAACTGTAAACCACCCACAAAGAGCACCAATGCTTATGAAACTCTAAAAAAACCCATAGATGAATCCCTCCTTTCTCACAAGTGCTAGAAGTGGAACTTAAACACCAAGATCTTTCTGATAGGAGTATAATCTTCACAGTGCCAACTCATAAACTCATTGCCAAAAGCCAAATCTATATCTTGTGGGTCAAGTGGTACATGGAGGTGCGTATGAAGTACCCTTCACTCTTCAGAGAGAGAGTTTTTCCACCCATCCATCAGCACTCAAATCCTTAACTGTTAGAACCCATACCAAATACATAGGAAATGCGAAGCTCTCAGATGTATGTGCCTGGGCTTTCCAAGCGCCTAGGAGTGTTCATTATAATTTGTTGTGGTCAGTGAGATAGGAAATAATGTAAACTCTATTTTATTTTTTTACACAAAAATTAGTGGCTTATCATTCATTCATTCAAATAGATGTAGGGAAACACAGAAGATGAAGTAAAATCATACATAGTGTTCAAACTCAAATCCATTAACTGTTAAAATCCATTAACTGCCCCACCCCAACACCCCCATCCCCACCCCCACCGGCCCCTCCCCACTGCCCCACCCCCAACACCCCCACCCACCTGGCCCCTCCCCACTGCCCCACCCCCAAAAACCCCACACCGGCCCCTCCCCACTGCCCCACCCCCACTGGCCCCTCCCCATGCCCCCACCCCCACTGGCCCCTCCCCACTGGCCCCTCCGCACACCCCACCCCCACTGCCCCTCCCCACTGCCCCACCCCCCAAACCACCACGGCCCCTCCCCACTGCCCCAACCCCACCGGCCCCTCCCCATCCCCCCTGCCCACCCCCACTGGCCCCTCCCCACTGCTCCACCCCCACCGGCCCCTCCCACACTGCCCCACCCCCACTGCCCCACCCCCAAAACCCCCACCCCGGCCCCTCCCCACTGCCCCAACCCCACCGGCCCCTCCCCACTGCCCCACCCCCAAAACCCCCACCCCCACTGGCCCCTCCCCACTGCCCCACCCCCACCCCAGCTCCCTGCGCCCTCCCCACCCTCCCGCCGGCCGATAACCCCCTCCCCCCCAGCCCCCTGCACCCTCCCCACCCTCCCGCCGGCCGGTAGCCCCCTCCCCCTCAGCCCTTGCGCCCCTCCCTCCGTCCATGGAAGGAACCCCCCCCCCCCCCCCACACCCCACCCTAGCCTCTGCGCCCACCCTGCTCCAACAGAAAGGGACCCCCCCTGCGCTCTGCCCCGCCCCAAGCCACGGTGGCAGCAGAAGCCCCTGCGCTGCAAGAAACACCCCCACCCACCCACACACCCACCACACACACACACCCGGTCCCAGAAGAGGCCCCCCACCTCTGCTTCTGCGGCCCCGCCACCCCCCAACCCAGTTCCCAGAAGAAGCCCCCACCCCTGCTCCCCAGTTCCCAGAGAGGGTGAGAAAGAGGAAGAGGGAGAGTCGGATCGAAAGAGGTAGAGAAAGAGAGAGGGGGAGGACGATTACCCATACGGTGAACTGCGACGGCGGCGGCGGCGTCTCCGGCGTCTCCAGCAGGGGCGAGGGCGGCAGACGGCGGTGGCGGCGTCTCCAGCTAGGGCAAGGCGGAAGGGCGAGGGCGCGGGCGCGGGGAAATGGGGCGGGGGAGGGGGTGACGGTAATAAATTAGAGGGTGATTTGTAGATGGCTTCAAGCCGTCTACAAAATAGGTACATAGACGACTAAAATTTAGCCGTCTACGTATTATGTAGACGGATGGGAAACCGTCTACGTATAAAGGATACGTAGACGTCTTATGAAGCCGTCTATGTAAAGTCGTCTACATATGTAAGATATGTGGACGGCTAGAAAAAGCCGTCTATATATCTCATATTCATAGACGGCTTTGTGTAGCCGTCTACAAATGTCGTTTTATAGACGGCCGCAATTTTCAGCAGTCTACATTTCCTTCATTTCTTGTAGTGATAATTACGGGTGAGTATATGAATATGGTGCATTATTATTGGGATATACATGAACATTATATGAAGAAGACAAGAATATAAAGTGCAACAGTCATGATTTCAAGAGTGTGTATGCATGTATTTATCCCTAGATAGAAATATAGAGTGCAACAGTCATGATTTCAAGGGTATGTATGCACGTATTTATCCCTACATTTAAAGATGCATAATGGTAGATCACTGCCCGTTTGGTTAGTTATAAAATATATTTATAGGAAAAAAAGTTTCCAAGGAAGAGTATTTATAGGAAAATAAAAATATAGTTGTTCATTTCGTATTCACGTAAATAATTTTCTAAAAAATTGATATTTATTTTCAATAAATAATTTTCAAAAATAATTTTTTTAGAAAATGTAAGCTCTCGACGATGATCACCTGGTGTCAATAGTCAGCATCTAGTCATTGGGCGTCAGGAGTCGAGCATCGGTCATCACTAGCCTCAGTATGCTCTGAAGCGTCGGGTGCTGGCCGTCAACTGTTGGGCACTGTGCGCCAGCCGTAGGGCATCGGGGGACGGCCACAGGGCGTCAGGCATTGGTCACCTGACATTGGCCATTAGTCGTCGGCCTAGTATGTCAGTCACCGAGCAGTAGCCATCGCCCCTTCCATGGCAGGCGTCGGATGCTGATCATCGACGTGTTGAGCACCTTCTATCACTGATTCACAATCATAATTGATTGCTGGCTTAAAGAAAACAATTGATAGTGTAGAGAAGAGGCACTAAAAATGAGAGCATTCTAGTCTCGCTCACGGAAAATTTACATGAAAAAGAAATGAAAAAAATGATTTACGATCTCTCGTCAAGAATATCAAATTTTATAAATTTTAGGTAAAAAAATATAAATTAATTTTTCGTAAGAGTTAAATAAGTCATTATATAAAATTTTCTCAAAAATATTTTCTTGCTTGAGATTTTAAAACAAATGGACCTTAAATACCGGTAGATAGTTGTTAGCAACCCAAGTAAGTCGGTTTGCAGTTTGAAAATTCAAGTAACTTATCCGGGAGTTGTCGGGTTGGACCGTAGGTAATCCCTAAGTTTTTTTTTTTTTTAAGGTAATCCCATAAGTTACCCGCCGGAGAACCCTATGATAAAATTAACAGCAATTAATTATCATGTTATCCCATCATGGCGTCAAAGTAAAAAAGTAGTTAAATCTTAGAGAAAAGTTTATTGTATTTGTACATTACACTTTAAGTGTAATGTGACTAGGTAATAACCTATGGCACCCCTCACATGAGGAGTGATAAAGTAGTAATCTAATTGTTAGATGTCACATAGGCTTGTTGTCTAGTCACATTGTACTTAAAATACAATGTGAAAGTGCAATAAGCCTTTCTCTAAATCTTATTAACCTACCTATATAGTTACTTATATGTAGAGGCCTTACTTAGTGATACGGGGATATCCCAGGTCGGCTTTTCCTCGATGCCAATCGACCACAATGAAGGCGTAGGCCGACGTCCTTCATCAGGCTTAACATCAGCGAACCGATAAGTCAGGTCGGCAAAATCAATCAGTTTTACACCTCGGTCTGTTTTTCTTAGCTCGGCTGGGGACGATCTCTTTGCTCGGATAGAGCCGACCTAAAGCCCAGCGTGTTCACAGTTACTTCGAAACGTTGCTCACATGGTTGACAAGGTAGATAAGATAAGGTCCGAGGATTATGGAATCGATAACTGTAGCTATTAAGACCACGGTCACGATGACCTAACAGGTCGGTGGCAACTTCCATTCCGGTGTCAATCACGGAGATCCCCTGTGAGGTCTACGGGGTCGTCCAGCTAATTTACAGGTGTTCTAAATTATATAAGAGGCAGACACTCCATAGACATATGTACGCTATTCTACCTCAAGCTAGGTCATTCTACTCGGCTAGCGATTGACAAGAGCGTCAGAGTGTCTCTCCGTTGAAGCCTCTCGACGGACTTTGCAAGTCAAATCGGGAGCTCAGAATCAGCGTCACACGTCGGCCAAATGCGTCTCCGACGGGATTCATCGGCTTGGCCATCTCGACTCACTCTTTGGTGAGAAGCAACTCAACGGCCACTTCAATTTGAGCTGACATATGTTACAATTACTTTAACACTTAGTTATCAAATTAGCAAGTAAAGTTAAGAGTAACATGGTGTGGAAAAAGGAAACACTTGTAAATAGAACAATGAGGAGATCTAGTACTGGGGATGGGATATATTTCCCATTATCCTGCCAAAACTGATGCTTCTGGCTTTCCATTTCTCCCCAGGCGTCATGTGCGCAGCACGGTTATGGCGGCTACTGCTAGCTACCACAGGAAAAGATCAAACTAATCCCATGCATGCACAGCCCCAGACCAGCTCCTTTCTCCATCATCTCTCCACAAAGTCGAACAAGGAAGAAGATAGAGAATATTATTTTAAAAAAGAGTAATGCTAGACTCCGGACAGTGCCGGGAGTCTAGCTGAGCTGGAGGGGGCACGTCGCGTGGAGGGGGCGGGCCCCTCCAGCATTAAATGTTATTTTTTTTTACAATTTGTGTACATAAATGATATATTTGTGCACACAAATACATCATTTGTGCACACAAATAATACATAAAAATGACAAAAAAATAAAATATTTAACGCAGGGGGCCCGCCCATTTCTCTTAAAAAAAAAAAAAACAGAAACAGGGACTTCGGCTGTGGGGATTGGCCTTTCATTAGAATACTTTAATCCTTCCAGAAGCCATAGATTATTCAAAGGGCTGCACTATATGGGCATGGTTGTATCCGAGGGAGGGCGCAAGTAGGGATGTCTTGGAGCTCTCTCCAGTTGACCTGCTTCTCCCATAGCGTTTAATGGCAACGAGAAGGGAACCCATCCAAGGAAGGAGACAGGGGGAGAGCAGTGGAGGCCGGGAAAAAATGATCCCAGAAGCTTCATGCTTCATGTATGGAGTTGGGATGGAGGACATGCTCTCCTCGTCGATGTCGGCCTCCGAGACCACCCACATCGTCGTCCCCGGCGCCGGGGACGCCCACTGCAGCACCCTCCTCTCCTGCCTCTCCGTCCTCAGGGACAAGGTCCAGCAGGTGGAATCTATTGTTGGGGTGGTCGTCTCCGCCGGCCACGCTCACCAGGACTCGGCATCCATGGCAGTGGGGGGCGCGGGCGCCCTGATCCAGGAGATCATCATGACAGCCTCGTCGATAATGTTCGCCCTCCAGCAGCTGGCCCTCGAGGTGGACATGGTCAGCCCCGACGAATTGGCGTCGACGTCCCAGCAACAGCAACACGACAGGCCGTCCTGGCCCAGCGCCGGCGGCACGGATGATCAGGCCGGCCATGTCGATCCAGAAGCCGCACAAGGTGGCTGCTTTGGCGGCCAAACAGTACAGCAGAATAATGGGTACGCAACCCACATCACCGCCATCCACACCGGGAGCCAAGGGAAGATCGAACCGCTTCAGCAGATTACGGCGCCGAGGACTCCGGGGGCGTGCGAGATCGTGGAGCTGGACGCGGCCGACCTGCTGGCCAAGTACACGCACTATTGCCACGTCTGCGGCAAGGGGTTCAAGCGGGACGCCAACCTGAGGATGCATATGAGGGCGCACGGGGACGAGTACAAGACCAGCGCGGCGCTGAGCAACCCGGCGAAGGGGGGCGGCACTGGCGGCGGGGGGGAGCCCGCGAGTACGCCGCCATGGCCGGGCCCGGGTCGTCGCCGAGGAAGTACTCATGCCCTCAGGAGGGTTGCCGGTGGAACAGACGCCACCCAAGGTTCCAGCCCCTCAAGTCCATGGTGTGCGTGAAGAACCACTACCGGAGGAGCCACTGCCCCAAGATGTACGTGTGCAACCGCTGCCACCGGAAGCAGTTCTCGGTGCTATCGGACCTGCGCACCCACGAGAAGCACTGCGGAGACCTGCGGTGGCGCTGCTCCTGCGGCACCACCTTCTCCAGGAAGGACAAGCTCATGGGGCACGTCGCGCTCTTCGCCGGCCACGAGCCCGCCCCGGGCTGCGCCGCCTCCAAGCAGGGAGTGACCGCCGGCGCCCGCTCCCTTCAGGCAGCCATGGACTGAAAGGTTATGATCATAGAGACGTTGACGATAATTAACTGGCTATGTATGGCTCTCTCTCCTGGTTAATTTTCTACATATATATGCATACTCTTTTGTAAACAAGAAAACATACATGCATGGAGCTTCATATACATGTAGCTAATAAGGTGTTTCTTAAGATGGTACTGCTAGGGCTTAATGCCTTTTGTTAATTTGTCTCTTATATTCTTTTGCGAGGAAAAAACAGTAAGCTTAAAAGGAATAATACCAGAAATCTCTGGAGGTTGATATGCATTTTTAGTTTAATTATAAGGTTTTTGGATGGGTCTTTCGATATGGCAACCGGCAACCGTCGACCCCAAGAGTTTAAATTTTGCTTTTATAGATGGATGGACGGCGGAAATATATATATGTGAATGCAGCTGAGAGGGTGTAGTTAAATTAAAAATATCTTTGAACGTGTTTTTCTTGAGTAATACTATGCTGGAGCATAGCTTGATGTGGAAGGGCCGTATCCCTCCACAGCGCATCATGTAGAGAAACTCAGCTCCATATATATTTAATACATCAATTTTTAATCTTAAATAATGCACATAAATAGCACATTTTCACACAAATAATACATAAGTACACACAAATAACACATTATTACATACAAATAGTATATTAATGTGTTATTTGTGTGTACTAATGTATTATTTATGTGCAAATGTGTTATTTGTGTGCACTAACATACTATTTGTGTGCATTGTTAATTTTAAGGTTAAAAAATGTATTAAATATACTTGGGGCCGCGCCCCTTCACATGGCGCGCTGTGGAGGGGCACGACCACTCCACGTCAAGCTATACTCCCGGCTAGCATGGCATTTCTCATTTTTCTTTATCATTGTAGCTGTCAGAAAATAGTCAACAGTTCTTCTAATTTTGACCCTCAAGAACTCTCAATTTTATTTCTTGAAGGGAAGATGTTGTTAGGATATGAAAGACAAATAGAACAGTTAGAGGGATCCAGAAACAATCTCATAGAAAAACATTTCAACCCTCAAGTCAAAGAGACGACCGAAAATAGAGAGGAACATCATGAAAGAGTTGGAAGAGAGTTCCTTGCCTCATTTAGTTCTCCATCTTTGGGATTGAAGTGTCCCTTTTAAGCACTCGTCAGAGGTCCCCGAACACGTATACTTTATTTTTCGAGCCTTGTTGTCAAGCCGCTTTGGAGTGGGGGGTGATGGCACTATCTAGGATTGCTGGGCGTGCCACTCCTATTTCAAAGACTTGTCGGGTAAGGTCACTCATTGTTCTTCCTTGGTGGAGATCAAGGTGTTGTTCTTGTGATCATCTCTCGATCTTGGAGAGGGCCCGTGTATCTCTTGAGGGGAAGCAACACACTAGCCCAGAACGGCATAGGTCGTGAGTGAGAGGGTCTATCCGACACTTAATGTAAAGCACGTGTCGTGGCCATTAGGTCATGTCTCAACATGATAGAGACGTATCGTTTGGCGGGGATGGGGCATCATGCGATATGCAGAGAGAGGTCACATTATAATCTCCAGGGCCAAAAACTCAAAGTTGGTGTATCCCGAGGAGTCGTTATCATGTTGGACTTGTGGACTTGCTTCATGTGGCCTCAATCACGAGCCAACGTCAAGTGGGGGTCTACTCTGGCTAAGGTTAGGTGGGACTGTCGGTTGAGTCCTTAATGGTTCATCCAGACTTCCCTTCCACAATTGTCATCTAATTTCTAATTCTTCAGTTCTCATATTAAGGAAGAGAAGAACTTAGTGCACTTGAGTTGTACACTTTATATTTGCATCTCTTACTTCTCATTGGATGGATGTATTAGATCCTCTTTTCATTGATCAATGAGAAGTAAAAGATGTAAGTGTAAAATACAAAACTCAAGTGCATTAAGAAAATGATTTCCTAGCTTCCGTCCCAAACAAAAATAGGTCATATGAACTTTTCCCTACACAGTTGCCATTCCATTTCCAATTTCTCAATTCTCATATTAGGAAAATAATTTCCTCCCGTCTAGACGACTCCCATCGCGGACACGTGTTGGGGACGGGAGCCATGGAGATAAGTGGTGCTTCTCCTCATATTAATGCAGAGAGAGAGAGGTTTCATCCAAAAACCCCCGTCGGTTCTCTTCTCTTCCGCGACAGTTTCCCATGAAAGCTGAACGCATGCTGAAACCTTGAACTCAGAAGTCATTACGCATGATTCAGATGGGCATTGCACGCTAAGAGCTAGCACTAAGAATCTATCTAGTTCTAAGTTGTCAAAGCAGGTGTTCCTGCTTAAATTACATCAGCAAGAAAGAAAACCAACTTGCATGGAGATATATAGGATGCCAAAGCAAGAAAGAGATGGTGCTTAGCTGCGATAACTACATAATTAGCAGATCAAACGTCGACCTTGTAGTACGGCACGAGTACTGTTCTTACAAGTTGGAACTGTGCACTCCTAGATGAGGACATACAGGAGCCCGCTATATGGACCAAGGCCGCCAATTAATGCATTACTCGGGAAAGCATTCTGAGGAGTCAGATCTGAACATACATGCATGTCCTTCCTTCATGGAAATGGAGTCTGTGCTTCGGTCGTGCATCCACACCTTACGGAAAACCTTCTTTAAAGTTTTTGCAGCTCCCATGGAGGTCTAGATTAATGTAACGCGGAAACATGCTAATTAATTAAGCTCGATCAGCACTTCAGGATTTTGTGCAGGTAGCAACAACTATCCATGCTCAGTAGGGCAAAATCTGACATCAAACACTTGCAAGGAAGCACGGGCTTAGTTTAATTTCTATGGGAACGCCTAGTTGATGCCTACGTAGCTCCTTCCTTCGTTATATGTATATATGCTGCTGCGGAAGTACTTCTACTTGCAAGAATGCTTCGCAATATGTTTGGGGTGCAGCGAAAATTTTATAACGTTGTTGTTCTGGAGACCTTTCATAAGATAAGGATAAATCATCATTAATCGCCTCTTCCTGCTATGCCCCTCTTTCCCGATGAAAACAAATGCAGCAACTATCAAAATCCTCGATCCTCCTTATTAAGATTTGATCACCCGTAGAGATCGTTCTTTCTCGTTTTCTTTCCCCCCCTCTTTTCCTTCTTTCCAGATGATGAGTTACAATGCTACGAAGAGGCGACGCAGATCGTCTTCAACTTCGATATAATGGCAGACACAGAAATTTTATTTAGTGAGGTCATTCTAATAATTAAGATATATTTATAAATTTATTTTAAAATTTTAGTAGGATCACTTTCTTTAAAAAAAATTCTAACCAAATTAATATAATGAAAATTTTCGATCTCTTTAATAAAATTTTAAAAATTTAGTAGGATCCTGTGACCCCACTTGATCTAATGTAAATCCGTCTATGACCACAGACAACACTTGCGGGTTTTACACTTGCGCATTTATCTCCAGGAAAATGCTATTCACTCGGGCGTTTACCCGAGCGCCCGAGTGGCGCCGCACCCATTGGGCAGTGGCCCCACGCCTAGGCAGCCGTCCAATGACGTGGTGCCACTCGGGTGCCCGGATAATTCAAACACCCAGATGTCCGAGTGCTTAGCATTAACTGGTTTACGACGAGGACTTGTTAAAGTTTTACAAAAATTGTTATAATATTTGTTGCACATCATAATATATACTTCATTAATTCGTACGTAGTCATCTTGCAAACTTATCTGTCCGATGATTTATGTAAAACTAGATAACTCACACTGCAAAAATATGAAACCTACCTGTCTTTTATTTCCTTGATAGAGATTTTCATTTTGCGCATCTTGAGTTCAACAATCTCATGTGGACTAACCATAGGTGAGTTTGCAAGATGAGTGTACTGTGTACATATATAGAGTGCGGATAGAGTTTAGTGCAACAAGTACCATTACCCAAGGGTAAGGGCTATACGGATACACGGAAAGTAGGAACTGTCAAATTTTGATCTTAGAGTTCACGAACATTAATTCCTGAGCCCGCAAAATCACACGGGACGGAGTTTCCTCGTTACCAAAAAAAAATACTATTACCCAAGATAACTAAAAGTTGCTGCAAAAAGATAACATTTGCTTAACATACTAAATACAGTATTCACAATATTTTTTTATACTTTGACTCAAGCCATACGGCTCTCTTAAATTGATTCCGCATGTAACTTGTTATGGATCCGGACTTGCGAAATTAACCCCCATTGCGAAGCGGATCAACTGAGGACAAATCTCTGCCCCTCTAAATTTATGGCTCAAACTGCACGGAGTGAAGTTAAAGTCCCCAAAATAATGAGAATAATGAGAGGGGATTAATAAATACCTCATGGATTAGATTGGACCTCCATTGATTGCGCCGAATTTCGAAAGCTAAAGTCATAATCCAATTCAATGCAAGGTAACAGGCCGGACTCTGTATCAGATCGGTCAAGGTCAAATTATATTACAAATGAACGCGATCCACTTGCAGCCCTAACTGTCATTTTTTTTAAGACACAAATGAGCTAAAGACTTGAATAAAATCTGCACACATCTATGTTGTTGGTCAAATATATATTAGACACTCCGTCGTTCACCAGATAGGAAAAGTCCAATACTTAAATCTATCGAATTTATTATTTTCTCAAAATTTGTAAATAATCAATATTTAGACGTATGTCCTAAATCTCGAACCAATACGTGTTCATCCAGTTCAGAAGACTACGACACAAAAAATGCTGTTGATCAAACAAAAATTTTAAAATGGGTTTTTTCGCCCATCATCATCGCGTCGATGGACTTCTAGGATCACAATTTTTTACGAACTATCGAGACTAAAGCGGAGCTTTGCAACCACATTAAAAGATCGGGCCAAAACGGAAAAAACACTGTCGTCAGCAAGTCCATCCATTCAATTTCCATTCTCTCTCTCTCTCTCTCTCTCTCTCTCTCTCTCTCTCTCTCTCTCTCTCTCAAGATAAAATACTGTAATCCAAGCAAGATTTGATTACCGTCAGTCTGTGTTAGTAAAATGTTCAGTGGCTGCCATTACCGTCAGAGTATGCACGGTGACAAGGTTGGTTTCGTTATTCCTATGCTGCCGCCCCTCTAAATGAACCCTCATCGATCACTGGCAGGATGAAGGAGGGTTCATGTGGATTCCACTGTAATAAACAAGTTAAAACAAACCCCACCATCGGCGATCTGTGGGACGAGTATCAGACATCTTACAGTCGGAATGACCAGAGAAGATATGAACCGAGTCGGATGAAGTTGGAAAGGGGAAAAGAGAAAAGACAACGAACGCTGTTTTAATGCTCAATCTCCCTTCTCCGTCAAAACAATCTCTACAAACTGTTTTACGACAAAGTCTACCACAAGATAGAACAATCTCTCCATTACCTATAACACAAGCAAGACTAGATCACCAGAATAAGATATTCCCAAAACATGAATTGAGGTCTTTAGAGTTTAGACAACAGTTGTGAACAAATATCCACCGAAAAAGTGTCCAATGAAGATCCTCAATGCAAACGACAAGCAAAAACACGTCACCTCTCAGAGCTAGAAGATATTTTCTGCATAATCATAGTCTCAGCTGTACGAATTGCCTCTTGTGTACCTGTAATGGTCACCTTCCTGTTCGTGGCACAAGACCAGACTCAGATCACTGGCAGCTCAAAAAAATAAAAAAACAAAGGATGGAGATTTGACCCAGTTAAGGTGTCAGTACCTATCAGATGTTCCAGACATGAAATCCCCTCTATCTGATATTTTTATCCTGGCTCCACTAGCCTGCAGGATACAGTAAAATAATGTTTGTCATACTGAAACAAATCTAAAGCGCAAAAGAACAACTAAATTAATGTAAATCCTAAAGAAAATGTTTCCTAACAATAACACAACTGCTTTCAATCCAACTATGTCAATACACACATTAGAGAGACAATCAATTATTTTGGCAACTGAAGAAACGGCTTTGCAAAGGGTTCGTCCATCACTATCCAACTGTGATGTTTTTCTCATAACTTTCGGGAGATACTTAAAAGGAAGCCAAGGATTTCACTGATCTTTAGCAAATCACAAATGATCGAATGCTTAGGCATCAAAAGGAAAATGTTGATGAGTATATTGAGAAAACGCCTTGATTTTCTAAAGAAAAAGAAAAGAAATGTCTACCTGACTGATCTCCATTATGTTCCTACCCCCACGACCAACAATAGCACCAATATGCTCGTCTGCAACCCCAATTGTGACAGAATCAGCACGACCATCCTGGGGTGCACTGGGGGAACGTGCTTGTGGCATTAAACCCTGAAAAGAATTCTGATTAAAGTAGTTGATGGCAAACAAATTAAATGGTGAAAATAAATAAGTTTCCACTGGAACTGTGTCTACTCTAGAGTGAGTGAGAAAATAGATAACTAAAAAAATCATTTCACATCTACGAGCTTCGTACTCAACTTGTTTTCCATGAGTGATACTTTTTCTTTTGAAAAGTGGTAAATGAAAAGAGAGAATGTACAAGTATAGGCCAACAAAAAGGAACCCCAAAAAAACAAACCATCCAGCCTATACAGCTCCATCCAACCCGGGATGGACAAAACAACTCAAACCCCCATCAAGGCAAAAAGGGAGGAGTTGGCCTGATCCACACTATACGATGAGAGATACTTACCAAGCTAAAATCTGAATCAATCCCAAATAGCAATTAGACAGAGTCCTCTTATTTGGATGTCTCCCACAGAAGTGATCTTTAAGGGATTTTGGTTAGTATTAGGGTCATGCACAGCATCACGTGATGCAGTTTTCAGTTGTTTGAGAGCCTTCATATATGTATAAAATATATATGTAATCATATACATATCTTTAACATACAGACATAATTAGTGTACATCCTTATAGTATATATCATATGAATGAACACTTTATACATATATGTGTGTTAAAGTACATACGATCATATATTAATGTAAATATAATGTAGATATATAGACAATGAGTGCATACATACGCATAATACCTACATCTATACATGTTTTAAACATTGTAATCAATGTATATATATATATATACATATATATATATATATGTCAAATATGAGATATATTACATATACTGTTCGTCATATATATGTTTACTTATATCCATATGTAAATTAATGTACACAATTATATTAGACATTAATTTGTGTGCATATATATATACACATATGTGCTGATTTATATATGTGAAATGATATTTTAATGCATGTATTAATCAATATATACAAGGGGAAAAATTGTGTTTGGCACAATCGGCCAGATCGGCTTGGGATTGGCCGATCCAAGCTGATCCGGACCGCTCCAGTCCCATTCTGGTCAATTCAGCTGGAATTTTTGCGATCCAGGGGACTACCCTAGGCTGATCCGATACAGAATAGGTGCCAATCCGGACCGGGATTGGCTGATTCCGGTAACCAAGAACTAAAACCATTGACACAAATGGCTCGTAAGTCACGAATATCTGGTACAGGACTAAACTGATTTTGTGAACTCCAAATCCTCTCCAATGGCCATGCTAACCAAATAAACATGTGACCAGATATGTTATTCAATCATGTATTGCCCCTTGGCTTTGTTTGTCGAAATGCAATAGGAGAAAGAATAAGGGGTGAATCTAACACCTATCTATTACAAAAAAGAAGAGAAATGCTTTTTACTGGGGGCCCAAGTAAAAAGCTGACATGGGTTGCTCAATGCCCGACCAACCGGCGCCCCGGGTAGAAAGCATTTCTCAAAAAAGAAATGAGGCAACACAGCCATCAGATATATCTTTGCTAATCACCTAGCTTGGCACACTGATTTATGGTCAGTATGGAGGGGGTTTACACTCTACAGAACAAGCAACAAGAGGGTTCTGTGCCATTAGGTTAGTCTATCTTTAAAGTGGGGAAAAGCCGATTGCCTGGCTAAGGAACCCCCTCATCTGTCCCGTACATGCAGAATGTCCTGCAATATCCAATGTGCGATCTTCATCCAACATTGGCTGGATACACCTGGCCATAGCCAAAAGTTACAATGGGTGTTTTCTCTCTTCTACTTCCCTCTATCTATCCCCTTTTCCCTCCCCCAAGTTATAGATAAGTTCATCCACGTAAATTTTGTTTTTAAGTCACAAATCAGAAAGCTTATGAAGATTAGTGTTCGGTTCAACCAAACATGTGCACATCTGGAATTCTGGATATTAATGGGCAAAAGCACAGCACTTTTCCTGGGATAGCAGTAAGATGTAAAGCGTCAAGATAACATTTTTGTACATTTTTAGACAATAGAAAATACCTAATGCAGCAATATCAAACTTAAAATTAAGGGGAAAAAAAGTATATCAATTGAAAACTATGCATAAACAAATACTTCCAAGAAAGGCTTCTAGAGATGAGAGATCACCTTGTTGCTCGGGTATTTTCCGCCAGCACCATTTGGTCCATAATTTATTGTGTTGTATGCTACAGAAGGAATCACATACCCAATGGGAATACCATGAAAACCGGATAAATTAACACCTAAATGTACAAATTAAAGTAACCAAGAATCAAATTCCAAGAGTCTCTTCCTCACAAAATCACATGATTGCAACATAGCAGGCGAGGGATACATGAATACCACATCTTCTCTCGCAGGAAAAACTGACAAATAGTTATCTTGTTACGAGGTGTAAAAGGTATAAATTTACTCTTCTGCCTTTTTAAATAGGTCATACACCTTCCCCTTTTCTAAAACTAAAGCAATACAGAAAGCAGACCAACAAATTTAGCCTTTTTGCCACCTTCCCAGAAACAGAAAGAAAACAAAATCAGTTACCATCACAAGAAAGCAACAAAATTGTAAACTAGAGGGCCTTATCCTATAACGTAATTCCACTAACTCAATCCCCACCTCACACTTTTAAAGTCAGCATGTGGCAGAAATGTACTCAAATATACAAGGAAGCAGCTCAAAGAAGTACCTGTGCACTTACAAGTTTCACCATCCTTATAGGAGAACACATGTTAGTGCAGCTATACAGACAGACAGATAGATGGGAGCATGACACGTCCGCTGGCAGCGGACCGCACGAAAATTGCCAAATTAAAATCCTAAGATGAGTGTTTTAGAAACAGGAATAGTGTCCACTGTTGGATCACCCAGGCAGGTGAGGCAGCGGTCGTGGGGTGATATTGTTGCACACAACCACAGAAAGCACACTTGATCATACTGTGTTTTTAAAGTATTCTCACCCATCATAGGAAAGTTTTTAGACATTCAGGGGGTTTTGTGAGAAAAAGAAAAAGTGAATGGAACAGATCGCCCAGCAGGTGATTGTAGGACCCTGGATTCCCAAGGCACCTGGCCGCCTGTGCTTGCACTGGCAGGCTCACGCAGAACAGGCACAGGAGACAAGGTACCCTGGGAATTCGGGATGCCCATTGCCCTCCGCACTCGCACCAGTGTGATCACCACTCTCCATTCTTTTTTCCTTTCTGAAAAAAAAAACCCCTTTACTTGGAGACATTTGCTCTCTCATTTTGAATCATTTACCCTTTAGATTGAATGGATAGTTTTGATGAAGTCCGCTGCCAGCAGACAAAACCATAGCAGCAGACTGTAAAATTCCCCATATAGATGTGTATATATATATATATATATATGTGTGTGTGTGTGTGTGTGTGTGTATACATATGTGCGTACATGTATACCTAGAAGAAAAAAAATTAAAAAAATTGATCCAGGTGCGGCAGACAATCATGAAAACAAATTCCTAACTCCAATACCCTTTGCCCACAAACACAATTTGTGGCATTAATGTTTCTAGCCAATGCCCGTTCTTCAACCCAAAATCATTTTCATGTATGAAATATTTTCTGGAAGCTTTTCTAACATCCTCCAGGAATGCACACCCTTATGAGAAAGAGCCACATACCATATATAGCCATTTCACGTCATGACTCCTGGATATCAGGTAAAGATTAATGGAATAAACTAATTTACTAAAACATACATTTCAATTGAGATCAAAAGCTCTTTCATTTCTAAAAGATTCGAGCCAAAACATGTCACAGCTAAATACAGTCTTTAGTCACTGATACCTATCAAATGACTGTAGAAATATTCCAGAGACACAGAATTAGCATCTCCAAAGATACATTGGTGCCATGACCAAATCAAATGTGACATTCATGTTGATCGCATCAGAAGTATACTGCATAAGCATCAAGCAGCAGCTTTACTGCAAATGAGTTTACTGTCATGCATGACCTTTGTGATTTGTCAACATGTCACATAAATAATGCCAATTACAAAGGCAGAAATATGTACATAACTGAGCAAAAGGTTTTTCGGTGAGTTATGGTGACTATGTATGCTGGTGTATGAGGTTCAGATTTCAGAGTACACTTTGTCAATTTAATGAAAAATTCCTGATTTTATTACAAATCAAATAAGAATCCATTTAACGCATAGCAATCATCTGGAGTTGGCTAATGCATCTTTACCGCAAGATGTGCCAGAAGGGAACAAGGAAATTACACCAAGATTTTTGGCAATGCCTTGATAAAGCCACTGTCTTTGCTCTACAATATGCTGTGGATTGAACCACAAAGATCTAGTTATTTTCTACTTCTTTCATGGAATATGTTCATGAGCACATAAAATTTTCTGCAACTACGAGAAGTGTAGACTGGGATAGAGGTAGTTCGGTCATTTTTCATTTTTGTTCTTATTTTTGTGTGACAGAATATGGTTCTGAACGCAACTGCCTCACTCTCTTTCTTCTGCTCATTCTCTCACAAGAATGTTAAGGTGTGTAACTGGGAACTGGGAAGATCCATGAGTGGCATCAATCAAAGGTCAAGTGCAGATGCCAGTAGGACAAAAATATACAAAGTCCTAATCAAGGATGTTTGGGAGTATGCCACATGAGTAATTATAAAACAGTACATGATGGAAGACAATGGTATAAAAGCACAGCATATCATTGACATATTTCATCTTAAGGTAGATTTCCCGTTCCTGCCAACCAGCTTCTAGGATTTACATGCATATCAACTAGATTTTCTTCTGACTGTCCATAGTGCAGGAGAGAACCATGAAATAAAACGCAACATCAGGATGTCAGTAAGTTGGTGCCATTTTTATAAGATCCTGAGATCTTCTTTAGATCCTAGCTAACAACACATTGATGGGCCAAACTTTTGATTGACTGGTCAGTAAAGTATAAAGAGATTGAATAGCCTTAGTCAGGGCCCACTGATTCTTTGCTATGAAGTTGGGGTAGTGAAGAACTCACAGAGAGGGCTGCAGCTATAGCATTCAAATACAGAAATCTGGCGGGCCAATTCCAGAAGGTGTGGAACAGCATTGCAGATAACAAACAGACAGTATGTGCAATATACTTAAGGATGGAGAATTAGAACACAGCATGAGCAAGCAAATAGAAGACATTAACAAACCACAAAGAGAAGGGCAAATAGTTAACGATGGTCGTGTTTCCTGGAAAGCCATTCTAGACAGTTCAATGAGATGAAAAGAGGACTGTGAATGGAGTTGATAAAGATCACACCTACTTTTTAAGAGTATGTAGTCAGGGCATCAGATGCAGGTAAAATTTCAGAAAAAAACATTTTTTTAATACTAAAGTTTGAAGCTTGCTCTCTTCATGAGAACAACAACTTTCAGATGTGTTCTCCTGGACGGACAGTCTCAAAGATGGAGAATTAGAAGTACATCTCAACTTCAGAAAGTATCTTCCAATACAAATCTACTGGAGGAGGATCATTTTGCTTGAAATGGGGAAGTGGCAGATTTTGCCAAATCATTATACAACATTGTCGAAGGAGACCTGCCTACTTCAAAAAGCAGAATGCACTTTGGAAGGATGGAATGCCTCTGAAGGTTCAAGTTTTTTGTCATTCAGGAAGCAAACCATGACAAAAATGCTGAAGAAAATGCTGAAACAATGGAGGTGGTTTTTGCTCTTTCTGTAGCATAGGAATATAAAACATGGGATTGATAATTTCACTCCATAAGCATGGGCATTTGAAGATTTATGGAAGCTAGCAGTTTTTCAAGTCTCCTTCAAAAAATACTGATGATATGTAGAAGTATCCACTACATCAAAAATCAACTTGGTAGATGCTAAAGAAAACTGTTACTTCTAATCTTAGAATATGCTATCAGCTGGTCCATCTGAAAAGAGCATGTTGATTCGATCTTTTGGATATTTGCAACTTCCAAGAAACAAACTAAATTTTAAGTGAGTTAAAAAAAAAGTTGCATACAATTAGCATGAAATGATAGAAAATTCGAACTTCAGTTCGGTATAGATGAAGAAATATAGACAAAGATAAACAAAGATACAACAGGATCAAAAGAAAATTTTGCAAGGACAAAGTGAACCATGCAGAACACCATACCAGCATAAGGATATGGAGAATTAACTGATTGAGCGTAGTGGGAATCTTCCGCTAATTTCGACAAAATCAGACAGACTGCCCTCATTCGCTCCTCTAGAGACCCTGTCAATGTCACTAATCTATCATTTAGTCCAACATAAGTATGATCCTGAGGAGATATCTTGATACCAGCCTGGGAATCTTCAATAAAGGACCTGCTCAAGAGCGAAAAGTAGATAAAACTTAATCATGGATGAAACAAAGTACTTTAGAGAGGAAAAAAGAAGTTTGGGAAACCAGAACTGGAAAGCCATTATCTGCACATTCAGAAATGATTGTCAATGATGTGAAATGAAGATTTGCTCAAATGTAGGTCAATTTTACAAAGAGCCTGCATGATGAATTAGACACAGTAATTGCATAAAACAACTGGAAAAGAAGAAAGTATATTCCATGAGCAAAAATGTGGTCCCCTTTTACTGCAATTAACACTGTGTAGTCTCCATACAATAGAACAACGACCACCACCCAAGCTCCTATGCACCACCCCAGATGTCCCCAAAGATCTTTGCACCCTGGATCTTATACATGAAGTTCCGTTGTCCATCTCCATCCAGATGACCTAGCCAAGTTGCACTAAGACAATCCACTGCATCCTTATCCTCTAATTGGGATGGCCTTCTATGCCTTCTCATTAATACCCAACTTTGGGAATTAGATCCTAAATGTGCCAAGAATGAAATGTGGACCTTGAGATTGCTTCTTTGCAAAATAAAAAAGAAAAGTTAAATGAATGAAGCATGTCACTCAAATGTCCGACAAGGATAACAAAATTAAGCCTCCTTTAGAAACTCCTTTATTTCTAAATTCCTTTCCCAATTAGTCGGATTATGGGGGTGTTATGTGGTGGCTAATCAGGGGTCATCGATTGTGCAATCGATGTAATTAACATCAACTAATGTTTTTTTTAAAGTGGATACTACCACAAAGACATTAATGAAAGAGGAAATAGAATGTACAAGTATAGGTGAGACAAACCAAAACCCCACCACTTATACAAGGAGAACCACACTAAGGTCGTGTGGCGGAACTAACTCCCCAAAAAACCAAAAAGGGAAGAAGTAGATGAATCAATATTACAAAAGCAACAGCCCATCCCTTCACTCTAGCGCCACAGCATCCAGAGGGTGGCATAAATGATTAGCCACCAGACTGTCCTATCTCCTTTGAGGGGCCACCTCCTGTTCTACTGCCTAAAAAGTTGTTAAACATTCGAATGTTGCCGGAAGGTACAGTGGGTCCTTCTACCCGCCTCCCTTCAAACTCCCTAAGAGTAGAAGCACCCCACAAAGAGATGGTCAAGAGACTCATCCTCCTACCCACATAAAACACAAGACTGCTGAATATATGGCATAAAGCGACGCAACCTATCCCGGGTCAAAAGACGCCCATGAGAGATTCACCAAATCAAGAACTTCAAGGGGCTCTTAGATAGCCAAACATGATCGTGCAAGCTATGTTGAACTCCACCATCTAATATGATATGATAGGCAGAATTGATGGTGAAGCGTCCTCCCTTCTCCGACCTCCATGTCCACTCATCCTCTCTGGCGGACGAGCAGAATGGAGTGAGAAAGGCTAGAAGGTCCTGAAGCTAAACCATCTCATCAAGCCTGAGATCCCTTCTAAAGATAGGCGTCCAAACCCCATCCGGCCATGGATGGGAGTTTCGTCCGAAATCGAAACATTTCGTCCGAAACGCTCTTGTTCCAGTCCAAAACTGACCGAAACTACTATAGCAAATCCAACACCATTAAAAATAATATTTTAATCAGTTTCGATAGGTTTCGACCGAAATCGACCCTTTTACTCCCCTCTTAAGGCTACTCGATAGTCCGATACGAACGAAACCGGGTGAAACAAAACCGAAGGTCCAAAACCGATATTGAAACTGACACTCCCATCCTTGCACCCGGCAAGGTCGAGTCAAACGCATGGGCTAGTGTCCCCAAGGGTCTGCCGACATTCAGAACAAAGAAAGGAATAGATCTTGCAATGTAAAGTCCCCGTACCATCTGTCCTTCCAAAGAAGTGTCACATCGGGGACCAAGACATACCCTAGCTCCTGAAGAAATCACATTCCTGCATCAGAGAATATCACACCGGAGTGGAGAGGTGTCAGCGCTGGCAGTAGGCTGCAAGTCCCAATGGCCACTCCTACCAAGATACTGTTGTCTAATCACCATGACCCATAGTCCCTCCTCTCCACTTCCTAGCCTCCAAAGTCATTTGCAAAGAAGGGCATGGTTGAAATCTCTGAAACTTTTGAGACATAGGCATTAATATCAACTAATGTTGATGGGAAGAGACAAAGGACACAAGTCTACATTAGTAGGCCTGGTCCAAATAAACAAACAAATCATGTAGGAATCTATATCAAACAAATATAGATTTTTTATATATTTCTCACAAAAAATAATGTACTTATATACATAAATATGTAAATTAATGTACAAAATCATATTAGGCATATTAATTTGTGTACAAATATACATATGTATTAATTTACATATGTGAAATGATAGTTTAATGCATGTATTGATTAATGTATACAAGAAAAAAATTGTTTGGCAAAATCAGTTAGATCGGCAGATCTAGGCTAATCCAGACTGATTCGGTCAGATTCTGGCCGATTCATTCAAAATCTACGATCTATGGGGGTTAACCCCCGAAATTGGATCGGCCTAGGCCAATCCAATAAGGAATTGGTTGATCTCAATCCAGATTGACCAATTCCGCAATCCATGCCCCATATCAGGCTGCATGAATACGATCCTCCCACTTACTAGTGCTAGGCTGCATGAACCTTGTTTATGAATCAATGGGCAACCTTCCTCCTTTTTTGCTAGTGGGAGAGGACAAGGACTGTGCATGGGTCGGTTCGGCCCAGTTTTGTCCAATTTTTGGATAAACTGAACCAAATCGAACCCCTCCCCAACCCAAATTGAACCAAACCAAAATTATTTCAGTTCTATTTAAACCAAAATTTTGTATTAATTTAAATGTGAATGATTTTAATTAATGTTTATATATTTAAAATGGCAATAAATTTTAAGAAATATGTACATTTGTAAATATGTATATTTGTAGTTAAATTTATGTATATAATTATTTTAATACTTATAATATACATTTTAGTATAATAATTTTAATTTATTCGGTTCGGTTCAATTTCACAACTTGTGAACCGAAATAAACTAGATGATGGTTCAAATCGACTCACATCGAACCGAACTAGCTGGTCCGGTTCAGTTGTTCGGTTTGAACCGAATACTACACAGCCCTAGAGAGGGATTTGGCAAGGAGACCCTTTGTCCCCATTCTTGTTTGTTCTAGTGACACAGATTTTGAGTAGGCATCAGTTAAGAGCTGAGGCAACAAGTGTGGTGCAAGGTTTCCATACCAGTCACTCTAGCAACAATATTTCACATCTTTAGTATGCCGACGATACTATCTTATTTCTAGTAGATGAGGAAAATGATTGATGCTAGATTAATCCTTAAGGTGGTCCAGGATATTAGTGGATTGAAGGTCAACTATGGTAAAAGTCACATTGCATGGATCAACTTGGAGGAGTCTGCTCATAGACACGCTTCTACCATTTTGGGTTGACAGATTGGAGACTTTCCATTCACTTATTTAGGTCTCCCTTTGACTCCAGGAGCTCTTCATTGTAGGGATTAGCAGGTAGTGACGCAGAGATTTGAGTTCAGGCTGATAGGATGGAAGGCTAGGCTCTTATCTTATGGGGGACGTTTGGTTTTGTGCAGATCAGTGCTAGACAGCTTGCCAACTTACTTCTCTCCATCTTCAAAATTCCAAAGGCAATGACTAGGAGATTGAAATCTATTCAGGCAAGATTTTTTTGGCATGACAATGGAAGGGGTAGGCATGACATTTATTGGGGCAGAGTGTGTAGAAGCAACGAGGCAGGAGATGTGGTATCAGAAACATTAAGATTTCTATCTAGCACTTTTATGCAAATGGTATATGGATGGCAGAATCGCCGGAGTCGGCTCGGGAGCGCCCGAGTCTGAGTCGGGTCGGCGCCTCCCGACCCACTGGGCGGGGGAACTGGGCGGGATCCGCGGAGTCCGGTAGTCGGGCCGGATCCACCCGGAGTCGCGCGACTCCGACCCGACTAGCGCGACTCCGCGGATCCCGCGGATCCCTCCTTAAGGAGGGATCACGGGACTGTCTGCGCAGTCCCCCCGAGCCCCCCCTTCCCAGCCCCCTTCCCAGCCCCCTGCCCCCCCTCCCCCCGCCGGAGCTGCTGCCCCTTGCCGCCGCCGCCGCCGGACCTCCGAGCAGGGCCGCCGCCGCCGGCACCACTGCTAGCCGCTGCCGCCGCTGCTCCCTCTCTCTCTGTCCTCCTCTCTCTCTTCTTTGAGGTGAGATTTTAAATTTTTTAAAAAATCTGAAAAAATAGGAAATGTTAAATAGGCTATAGATCTATAGATCTATAGCATATTTAACATGTTTATGACTCTCATTCTCCTAAATCTTCAAATTTAGCCCTAATTAGGGTATAAAAATTAGGGATTTTGTGTCCATGAATGAAATTAATGTGCAATTGAGTGTTTAATAGAACATTTTAGTTGATTAGAGTTTGTTGGTAGACTTAATTGCATTACATGGACTGTTTTCCCTGAAAATCCCCAAATAACCCTAATTAGGGTTTAAAATTTAGGGATTTTAGGTCTTTAATATAATTATTATGTAATTGAGTGTCTAATATAGTTATTTTAGTTGATTAGAGATTTTATGTACATTCAATTACATTGCTGTTTTATTTTTAATTCTCAAATTAAACCTTAATTAGGGTTTAAAAAATAAAAATTTTAGGTCATTAATATAATAAATGTGTAATTGAGTGTTCAATGTGGTCATTTGAGTTGATTAGAGTTTTGTATGTACATTATTTATAGTCTATGATATTTTTGATCATAAATTCTCAAATTAAACCCTAAATAGGGTTTAAAAATTAGGGATTATGTGTAATTAACGTGCAATTCAATTACATTCTTACACAGGAATATGGCACATCAAGAACATGAAGAGCAAGAGGTGGAGCAGGCCATTGATCCTGGTTGGGCTCATGGCACTCTCCTTGATGCCTCTAAGAAAAAAGTGAAATGTAATTGGTGTAGAAAGGAGATGTTTGGAGGCATTTATCGCCTTAAACAACATCTTGCTGGGATTGCTGGGAATGTTTCAAAATGTCCCAATTGTCCAGTGGAAGTTAGAAATGAAATAAAAGAATATATGAAGGGGAAGAAAGCAGAAAAAAGATTGACAACTCAGCAGCAACAAGAACTTCAAGATGAGCTTTCTGGGAGACAGATTCGTAGAGATTACGATCTACCAATTCCTGTGGATGATGATGAAGATGAGGATGATGATCCTGATCCTGAGTTTACTGCAGCGGCACGTGCTAGTCGCCGTTCTTATGCGGAGGAAGATGAGAGACGAAGGGTTTAGGGACTTCAGGAGCACATTTGTCCAGAGATGACTCTAGGACATCTCTTCCCAGGAGTACACAGGGTCCTATGGATGCATATATGTATAGATCCAGGTCTGTAAAGCAACCAGGAATCAAGCAGGCATTGAAAGGAGTGAAATCCACTGCAAAGGCAGCAAAGGGTGCAATCAAAGGCATTGTAAAATGGTTTTTACATGCAGGTGTGCCGGCACATACGGCAGAGAGCCCATATTTCCAGAGTATGTTGGATGCAATTGCGGAAGCAGGGCCTGGTCTTAAGGCTCCTACAAGGAAGTACATTTATGATGCTGGGCTTGATGATGAATATGATGAGTTGAAAGGATGGGTGGGTACCTTCAAAAATATTTGGAAAGAACGTGGTTGCACCATTATGTGTGATGGTTGGACAGGGACCACAAGAAAATCCATGATAAATTTTCTTGTGTATTGCTGCGAAGGGTCTATTTTCTTTAAATCTGTTGATGCATCTAACAAAATCAAGAATGCAGATTATTTGTTCAAACTAATGGATGCAGTTGTGGAGGAAGTGGGTGAAGAGAACGTTGTACAGGTTGTGACGGATAATGAAGCGAGCTACAAGGCTGCGGGTAGGTTGTTGATGGAAAAGCGACAACATCTCTATTGGGTTCCATGTGCAGCACATTGCATTGATTTAATGATGGAGGACATAGGCAAAGATTCTCATATTCATGGTATCATTGATGATGCTCAGATGATAACTTCCTTTATTTATAGTCATAACAGGATTTTGAATATGATGAGGAAGTACACAGATGGGAGAGATCTCCTTCGTGCAGGTCCCACTAGATTTGCATCCAATTTTATTTCTTTGGAGAGCCTAATGAAATATAGGCATCAATTGGCCAATTGATTAATTCTGCAGAATTTTTGCAACATGTTGACACTCTACGGCCTGATAGGCTGGATGTTGCTCTCCAAGTCCAAGACCTGATTAGCAATGCACGATTTTGGGAGAAGGTTTCCTACTACCTCAAAGTCATAGAGCCTTTGGTACTTATCCTTAGAATGGTTGATGGTGACGACAAAAATGATATGGGATATTTGTACGAGGCAATGGACAAGGCAAAGGAAAAGTTGAGGGAAAGGAATCCTAAAGCATACAGAAAATGGTGGGCCATCATAGACAAGCGATGGGAGATGACTCTCCACCATGATCTTCATGCTGCAGGTAATTTATTTAATGTAATTACTTGCTGAATTATTAAGTCTTCTCCGTCATACTTAAACTTCTTTTATCATATGCAGGGTATTTTTTCAACCCTAGGATTCAATATAAAGATGATGTGCACAATGACGGAGAAGTGATGAGAGGCACCATGAATGTCATCACTCGCATTACAAGGAGCATGAATGAGAGATTAGACGCAGTGGCAGAGGTAGGATAATATATTTTATTTGCATATGTATGTATGATTCATTTGTGTGACATATGCCATGTCCTCTACTTTGTAGGTGGAGAGATATAAGATGAAAGTTGGGATATACGGAGGATATGACTTGACATATGCAGCTCAAAGACTCAGTCCAGGTGGTTTTACATGTTTGGGTGTTTGCCTAAAATCATAAATATAAGATTTCACCATCCTTATAATGATTAATGCTTGCTTATTTTATTGTAACAGCTGAATGGTGGATCCAAGTCAACTATCAGCAAGCTGGACAAATCCCTTAGCGTATGTTGCAGTGAGAGTATTAAGTCAAACCACTTCCTCTAGCCCTTGTGAAAGGAATTGGAGTACATTCAGCCTTATTCACACAAAAATCCGCAATAGGCTGGGTGTGGATAGGCTAGAGAAGTTGGTTTACTGTCATTATAATATGCGTTTAAGGGTGAAGCAAAAAGAAGAAAGGCAAAAGATAGAAAGACGGAGATTCATGCAGCTAGCTGGTAGACCATTTGAGGAGGTGGTTCCTGAGATAGATGTTGATGAGTTGCTAAATGAAGAACACCCTTTACATGCTTGGGTGGAGACGAGAGCTGAGGGAGAGCTAGCTGACTTTCATCCTGATGATCGCCTGGTTCAGGCATGTGAAGGAGATGTCTTATTAGAAGAACATGTACCTGAGAGAGCTGAGAGGCCAGAATTAAGAAGATCTTCTACCGTACATGATACTAGTATTTCTTCAAGCCAGCCAGAATTGAGAAGATCTACCTCCCAATTAGAGCCCAAAAGAAAGAAAGACAAAGGCAAGAAGAAAGCAAAGCCAAACAAAGAAAGAAGAACAGAAGAACCAAGAAGAAAATCACAAGAAGGTGAAGAGGACTCTCCCCAGGGGAGTGAGGAGAGACATATTGGGCAGCCATTTTCTGAGGCTCCACCCCTGCCATCTCACTTGGCTACATTATATGAGGCAGAGAACACAAATATGAACGTCGCAAAAAGAAGAGTACAAAAGAAAAGAAAAACCGTGGGGAGTGATGACTCCACCCAATCACCTGATGATGATGATGGTGCTGCTGCAGGTATTGGAGGAGGTTATGGCCTGGGGGTATTATGTCAGGATATGAAGATTATTCACAACCACCCCAACAACAACAAGAAGGAAGCCAAGGGGAAGCACAACAGCAACATGGGGGATATGAAGGCCAACAAAGGCAAGCAGGGCATGATTGGGGATATGGGGCTTCATATCCACCATTTTTTAGTCCCCCAAAATTGCCATATTCAGATATCAGCTCTAGTAGTGGGCCTAGTTATTTGGGCAATATTCAAACTACTGGATATGGTAGTTTCTTCCCTCCGGGACACTCAGGAGAAAGTTCAAGTCAACAAGCAACAACACCGCGAGGCATCCAAAGAGGATTTCAAAACATTGCAAATTCTTTGTTTGGCTTTGGATATACACAATATGGAGGACATGAGTATGTGCCACCTATTCAATCTCATGAGGTAGAGGATGAGGGTTCAAAATGTCAATTGAGAAGGTATTTTTATCTATTTCATGTTATCAACTTGTACATGTATACATTTTTTCAATGTATGAACATTAATGATTATGTCTTTAGTCATTGTTATTGTTCTTCATGGTACATGAACATGATAGGATTTAAATTTCAGTGTGTTTGAATGTTGTATGTGTCTAGGTAATTTTCTGTAATTTTAGCGAATTTTCCTGAATTTTCCTGATTTTTCCTGATTTTTCCTGATTTTTTCCAATTTTTAAACAATTCTTTACTCTGGCCGACCCTGGGTCGGCCAGACTCCATTGGAGTCGGCCGGATCCAAGGATCCGACCCGACCCGAGTCGGGGTCGGCTGGGTCCGACTCACCCAGCCGACCCGACTCTGCCATCCATGGTATAACAGCTCCAGACAGAGGAGGGTGGACTATGGTTACAGATGATTACACAAAAGTACTACTCTTCGGCCAGGGTGGGACCTTTATCTGCCTCATATGTACACTACCTCCCTTATTTGGAGAGGTATCCTTCAATATGTTGATGTCATTAGAGTCAATGTTCGGTGCAACCTAGGGAATGATCAGAGATGCTCCTTTTGGCATGATAGGTGGAGTGGAGATTTTACAACAGCAAAGAAGTGTCCTGGGTTATATGCTACGACGGGGACACTGAGAGCCTCAGTGGACCATTCTTTTAATGGGCAGCTAACAGGAGGCATTTGGGCTCCTATCTTTAGGAGGCACCTTACCCTCGTGGAGATGGACCAACTTCAGCTTCTTCTTCAATCTCTGCTACAAATCAATGTGGATGCCTCTACAGAAGATAGTTGGAGATGAAGATGGGACTCCAAGGGTTGCTTCTCTATTAGATCGGCTTACTCCATTATCTCAGTCTCTCAGATGATGGTCTTCGTCATTTTGCCGCTCCCCAAGTTTGGCATACTAAAAGTTCTCATAAGGTTAAGCTGCTGATTTAAAAGATCTCCCATGGCTGGCTACCCACATGTGATAGATTAGCCTCTTTCCTTCTGACCATCACCTCAGAGTCTCAGACTGCTGCTTATGCGGAGAAGAGGAGGAGGATCTAGACCACTTGTTTATTCATTGCCCCTTTGCTCAAGATATGTGAGCAGGGTTTGGCCAGATTTTCCAGCAGACACTTGGTCCCTATGAGGGAGTTCATGAGTCGTTCCTTAAGTGGGATAGGAGATGGACGCTTAAGGGAGATTCGCTGTTGTGGTGGCTAGTTTTTCATGCTACTCTTTGGGCTATTTGGAGTGAAAGAAATAGAAGAATCTTTAAGAGGGAATCGAGATTGGAAGATAGGACTTTCTTCTTTATTTGTGAGAGGGTTGTATTTTGGGGGAGGCTTCTTTGTAATGCGGGAGAACATAATTCCTCCATTTTCCTTCCGTAGGGGTGATAATCATTCTTTTCATTTTGGAGGGGTGACCTTTTGTAAAGGGGATTTTTGGTAAGTGGGAGCTTATACATGTATTTCACTCACACTATCTTGGTGTGTGTTTGCCTATGCAGATGCTTTGGGGGTCTATTTTTGGAGCTCTTTTTTGAAACTCCCTATACATGTACATTCTCTTTCCCTTTTAATATATTTGTGGAACTATCCACTTTCGAAAAAAATGAACCTTGTTTTGAGTTGCTTTAGCATATTCCACTTGACTGTGATTGCTTTTTCTAACCAATACCCAAGCTGGACAACAATACAAAAGCACCGATGAATGATGATTTAGATCTTTTTTCCAAGAAATGTTGCATCAGTCCACATACATCCAGTGCTCCAAAATCTTATATCTCTTGAAATTATATGAATCCACCTCAACATCCTCAAGTGCATTTTTCATGTGTCCCTTCGCGGTTATCCAACATTCAGTACCATAGTCTATCAAAACTCATAATTTAAATGTATATGACATGGCAAAAGAATCGATATGCAGCTCTACACCTTGTCCAACAAGACATTACTCATTGTACTCCGAAGTTGACAGGGAAGCACCTTATGTGCCTCAATGACTTACGTGCTCTTCTCAGACTGCCTCAAGCTGCCTTACACAATTCGACCAGTTAGCATGTTGTAAATAGGTATTGGTTTGAGATTGAAGGAGGTGCCCCTGCATACATTCCAGACTGTCTCCTTGTAGCTTGTAATCTCCACCGACTGCCATCTTCAGCTGCCCTAATCATCTTCATAGTGTTTCCTCATCTGTTCTTTCTCCTTTTTTCTCTGTAATTTTCTTTCCTCCTAATCAATTATGGCCTTCAATTACCGTCCCAGAAAAATGTAGTAGAAGACACATCCTCAGCTATGGCAATTAGCTGTCATCAGTGAAAAGGCGATCGAGCACTCAATAACACATCCCTCACCCAAACAATCATCTCATCTTTTCAATAGACAAGCATCAACAATCCCCCTGAGTTTCGCAGCTAGAAGTAGCAATGTTTCATCAAAAGATGATCAGGCTCTGAAGATCATATTTATTTAGTTCATGCAATATTTTGTCATACTTGAAAATGTTCACAGGAAATCAATACACCAGCCGATTTCAGTATCCACTTCTGTTATTGCTCAAGTAAATTGAATTTTGACAAGGAATGACAGAACAGTGAATAAATATAACTTAAGTAATCATTTGGAATGCAAAACTAAAAATAATGGGTGTTTGGGAGCAATTAAAAAAAACTATTTCTACTTAAAAATGATGTTGAGTTCTCTTTTATTTTAATTTAAAATTATAAAAAATATTGTTATGTGTTTGGTAAAAATGAATAAATTTTTAAAATTTATGTTGAGGTGTTTGGCGGCGGAAAGAGGTCCCATGGGGTGGGGCGGCTGGGTTTGGGGGGGGGAGGAGGGCCGCAGTTGAGGGGGGGGTGCCGGGCGGGGTGGGGGGGTGCCTGGGGGTGGGGGAAGGGGGCGGCTGCAGGGGGGGCGGTTGGCTTTGGGGAGGGGGGGCAGTGCCGGGGGGGGGGGGGGCGGCTGGGTCATGGATGGCAGAGTCGGGTCGGCTGGGTGAGTCGGACCAGCCGACCCCGACTCGGGTCGGGTCGGATCCTTGGATCCGGCCGACTCCAATGGATTCTGGCCGACCTTGGGTCGGCCAGGTTTTAAAAAGGTTTAAAAATTGAAAAAAAATCAGGAAAAATCCAGGAAAATCACAGAAAATCAGTAAAAATTATTTAAAAACATATAGTAATATAACATTTTGGGTATATCTATAGTCTAGTTACACATATGTTCATATTACAATACAGAGCAACAATAACTATGATACCTTTTTACCTGAGTAAATATTACTTAAGATATTACATGTAAATAAGGAAGTACCCCCCATTTGAATCCAATAAAAATATCAAAAAAATCATATCTTACCAATAAAAGTCAACTCTCCCATCGAAGAAGAAAATCGCGATTTCGGTGATTTTAGCGAAATGCTAACTTTCTAATCTCTCATAATTTGGTCTATCTAAAAATTTGATAATCAAATAAACTATATGGAACACTTAAAATTCAAAGTCCGGTAAAAAAGTCAAATGTGCATATGACTCTCCAAGGAGCCACTCTCCTACTGACAGCACTTAGTCTGCTTGAGAGCTCTCAAGATTGGTCAAACCTAAGCTATCATCACCTAAACTCATGAAATTTTTCACTTTCTAATTGAAAAAGTCTTAGAAAGTGACAATTCTCATGACTTTGAGTGGTGATAGTTTAGGTTTGATCAAATCCTGGGAGGTCTCAAACAGACTAAGTGTTGTCAGTAGGAGAGTGGCTCCCTTGGAGAAGTCATATGCACGTTTGACTTTTTTTACCGGACTTTGAATTTTAGTGTTCCATATGGTTTATTTGAATTATCAAATTTTTAGATAGGCCAAATTATGAGAGATTAGAAAGTTAGCATTTCGCTAAAATCACCGAAATTGCGATTTTCTTCTTCGATAGGAGAGTTGACTTTTTATTGGTAAGAGATATGATTTTTTGATATTTTTATTGGATTCAAATGGGGGGTACTTCCTATTTACATGTAATATCTTAAGTAAATGTTATCAGGTAAATAAGGGGATCCTGAAGCCCTGCCCGAAGAGGATCCTGAAGGTAACCTGAAGGAATCGGTTACACCACATAGAGTCCACCTGGAATCGGGTGGAGTCGGATGAGTCGGCCTGAGTCGGGATGAGTCGGCCTGAGTCGGCCCGACTCCACCGATTTCGGTCGACTCACCCCGATTCCATGTAGCTCCATGGGTGGGTCGTTGTTCCACCCCCAAGTCGGGTCGCCAAGGGCGACCCGACTCAGAGTCGGCCGACTCCGACCCGACTCAGCCGATTTTGCCATCTATGGTTGGGTTTAGGGGGGGGTGCCCTGCGGGGTGGGGGGAAAGGCGGCTGCAGGGGGGGCGGTTGGGTTTGGGGAGGGGGGCAGTGTCGGGCGGGGTGGGGGGGTGCCCTGCGGGGTGGGGGGGTGCCCTGTGGGGTGGGGGGAGGGGGCGGCTGCAGGGGGGGCGGTTGGGTTTGGGGGGGGGGGGGGGTGCCCTGCGGAGTGGGGGGGGGGGGGGCGGCTGCAGGGGGGGCGGTTGGGTTTGGGGAGGGGGGGCAGTGCCCGGGCGAGGGGGGGGGGGGGGGGTGCACGGCGGGGTGGGGGGGGGTGGGGGGGGCGGCTGCAGGGGGGGCGGTTGGGTTTGGGGGGGGGGAGTGCCCGGCCGGGTGGGGGGCGGCTGGGTTTGGGGGGGTGCCGGCGGGGTGGGGGGGTGCCCCCGGGGGGTGGGGCGGCTGGGTTGGGGGGGGGTGCCCGGCGGGGTGGGGGGGTGCCCCCAGGGGGTGGCGGCTGGGTTGGGGGGGGGGGGGGAGGAGAGGAGGGCCGCAGTTGAGGGGGGGGAGGTTGAGAGAGAGTTTGTGTGGTTTAAAATAAAAATAGGTTATGACTTGTTTTTTTTTTTTGGAAGAGATTTACATAGGATAAAAATTTTACACTAAAAAAAAACTACTTACCAAACACCTCATTGTGTTTGTCTTCTTTTTTAAAAAAAAATTAGAGAAAAAAGAGACAAAAAATTGTAACCAAACCACCTATAAGGTCGAAAATAGCAATCCAACCAAAAAAGATCAATCGATGGATCAGGTTACATGTTCGCAAAGAACAGCATCATGGTATTGCATAAGGATGAACTGCTAATAGCAATACATGGAACATGTGATACATGATCTTGGAGTCGCCAAACTGAGTTTTTATATGTTCCACGTGTAATTAGAAGAGAGATTCAGCAGCAAAAAGTATTCTCTTTCTTTTCTAAACGATTAAGGACATGTTGAGGCATCAGTGATAGATTTTTTATTTTTTTTGTAGGGGGTGGGGTTAACATAAAAGGGGAACAAGGGAAGATGATGCTTTTACTTTATGGTAGCTCCTCCTTTCCCGATTATGCCACCACAACAGCTGTTTGGAACAACTAGCCTCACTTTTGATCTACTGTCAGCATCAAGATTCTCTTCAGCCTGTGTATCGTGATGAAGCAAAAGCAAGCATTCATAAACACATCTTTAGGAAATGATGAACCAGGAAATCTCCAGGATGATGGGGACTATCTAAGGAAGAGTACATAGCCAAAATAAATAATGAAAACAAAAAATCACCTCTGTCAGCAATTTCTCAAGGATAAGTTCCATTGCCTTGATTATGTCTTGGAATGCACCAGAAATCATGATTATTCTATCCGATGTCCCAGGAAAGAATTCATGATTACGTGATAACTGAATGCGAGCTCCTGACTGTGATTGAAACTCTGTGATTGTTGTCCCACCCTTTCCAATAATGCATCCTGCCTCAGAGTTTGACACAAGGAACCTGACATATGTTGATTTTTCCTTCTCATCTGGCAACAATAAGCAAGTTAGTAAAAGCATCCTCTCAAACAAATAAATTTAAAATAGAGAGGTAATTGACAAACATAAAATGGTGAAGATACTTCGAAATATTTTTTTAAGGCAGAGATACTTTGAAATTGTCAATAGACACACAGAAGGAGAGAACTGATAGGTAAGCCAAAGCCAGCAAAACTTCATTTTTCTATAACTGGAGAAGAGGTGACTGCCATAAATGGTTAAAAAAACACAAACTCACAAAGAAAATGAAAAACATTGCCATCCAACATAGGAAGCAGGAAGAGCTCCAATGGCCTAGGTCACATTTGAAGAAGAGCAACATGCATTCTTGGATTACAAAATGGCAATAATATATATATGTGTGTGTGTGTGTATATATATATATACTGTTTGTGTGTTATTTCCAAATTGTGCACGCAGGTTTTGGCTGAATCAACAATTTAGTAAGACCTCTTGGTCTAAATGGCTAGGCTCTCTTACAAAATGTCATAACAAATAATGAGTAAACAATATATATATATATACATATATATTTAGAGAGGCTGCAGTTTGATGTTTCCTCAGTCCTCAACTTCAAGTTGATGAATAGCAATTCTGTTAAAATTTTGAGTTTAGACAAATGGAACAAAGTGATTTCATTCCAGCAAGTATACATATTATTAGACACAACTTGAATATATGCATGTCAAAGTAAAATGAAATCATCCTCTCCGAGACTCACCAATAGATGAAAAACATCATGTAATTTACTAAGCTGTTCTATATAAAATAGACAAGCAGTAATCATCAATTCCCATAAGGAGATAAAATACAAAATGAGTAAAGACCTTCCAAGTGAATCATTTTATAGCACCCTGTATTACCTATCAAATAGAAAAAGAATATAATATCTAAATATTGATGCTGCAATTGTAGGACAAGTCATTTTTGGACATCAGATTCAGAAAAAACATAAGCCATAATGAAAACAGGTCAATATCCCAGAACTACAAAAACTACAGCAAATGATGACAGCACAGTGGTATGCTTCTCAGCAGAAATATGCATAAAAAAAACCCTCTTATTGGCAAAGCATGTAATTTGTAAGTGAGATTGAACCTTTCAAAGGAACTTGAAGCTTCTGCTTGCTACATTGAAGGTGCCCCTTAAAGCGTTACTAATGATCTGCCAGGAACACACCAAGGGAGGTCTGTCTCTTTGCTTTGCAAATTAAATTTTTCTTTCCAAGGGCTCCGCCCCCTGAAACCCCCACAAGGAGTGCTGCCCCCTTGACCCCCGCGGCCTGACCGCTCAAGTCAATCAGCGTGTGTACCCACGGATTGGAGAATAAGGGCCTCAAGCTCCATATTCCAACACTGTTCACAATCTAATGGTTGTGTCACAGTCATTAAATGTTAAAAAAAATTCCTAGTTGTCAAAGAATCATCTAAATGTATTATGCTTTTTATATTTTAAGTGAATATTATGTTCTAATTTTAATTATAATGTCAGATTAACATTTTTGTTGCATAATTGCATTTTTCTTTTTTCTTTTTTTTTGAAAAGTGGATGATACCACTGGTATTATAAAATAAAAAGGCTGTATAGAAAGAAAAACAGAGAGAGATGGGGAGCTCCCAAAAGACCT
Source organism: Colocasia esculenta (assembly GCA_014218235.1). Classification (NCBI taxonomy): domain Eukaryota; kingdom Viridiplantae; phylum Streptophyta; class Magnoliopsida; order Alismatales; family Araceae; genus Colocasia; species Colocasia esculenta. Next base: position 91,239,660 of record CM024759.1, on the reverse strand, counting down.
CCAACACAAAATAAGGTAAGCCACAGCCTACCACGGGAGCTTAGACAGGGGGAAGAAACATCTACAGACACACCGCCCAACACCCCAAATACATCAAGCAATACCCCAAAAACTAAACACAACAGTATTCCGACTCAATGGTCTTTCTTTCCAGCCATATAGAAGGCATAGTTGTCAAGGCATCCGCCTAGGCGGGAAGGCACCCAAACATGGGTCAGGTGCAGGCCCACCTTCTCGGGGCCCAAAAAGGCGCCCTAATGCGGCGGCTATGTGGGTGCCTTGGGGCAGCCTAGACCCAATGAGGCCTGTCCCTTTGCTTTCCAAATTTAAATTTTCTTTCCAGGGACTCCGCCCCCTTAAATCCCCCCCCCCCAACCACCAGAAACGCCTACAACCTGGCCACGCAGGTCAATCTGCATGTGCGTACCTGCATATTGGAGAATTCACAGTCCCAAGCTCCAAATCCTAACATTTTTCACGATCATGAGATTGTGAACATTGTTACAGTCATTAAAATGTTTTTAAAAAATCCTAATGATTCTAATGATTGTGAACAGTACCACAGTCATTAAAATGTCTAAAAAAATCTTAATTGTTCGAGAACTATCTAAATTTATTATGTTTATAATACTCTTGCAGTGAATATTATGTTCTAATTTTAATTATAATCGCACATTAACATTTTATTGCATTTTTTAATGAATATTCATTCATTATATATATTTACATACTTAAATTCCATATAGGAGGGAGATACCACATTGTCTAGGCGGGTACCTAAGCACTTAGGTGCTCAAGGACCCCAAGAACGCCTTGGGCACCTTGACAACTATGATAGAAGGGAGATATCACATTAGGTACCACCTTTGATGCCTAAGCACCGCCTAGGCAGGTGCCTTAGCATTTAGGCTCTCAAGGACCCCAAGAACACCTTGGGCACCTTCACTGAAGACAATTGTAATAGATGATATGAGCCGTTGTTCCATTCTAAGAAGAAAAAACACTAGAGCACATCATACAAAAGAGAGTGCATGATGAAAAAACAGTATTGAGATAACTATATATCTGGATGTGGCACCAAGGTACACAAATGGAAAATCATGTGTCAGAACTTTGCTCCCATCAAAAGTTCGAAATTAGACAAGTTTTCTCTCCTTAAAAGTTCAAATTGCATACATTTAAAGATATAAAACCATCCATAAAAGAGAAGTCAACTATTGCATGCAATTGTTCAGAGTGGAGGTTAAAAAAAATGTTAGAGTTCTTATCTTCAAATAAGGACTCAAAACTTATGTATGGAGCTGTCTGGACCTCAAAGTTCCAATAAGCATAAAAGTTAAAGATAAAGAAACCATAACCACCTAAGAAAAGAGGTATATTCTTGTGGTGTAAATCCCGGAGGCATGACCATCTTCCCACTCACTGTGCCATTATTATAAGAGAGTTACCATTACAAAATTTTCTCATTCTACATAGGTGGGTTTCTTCATTTTGTCTTGTATTCCTTTTCCAATGCTTTTCAACCGTACAAGGAAAGGAACCAAAAAGATACAAAGATTATTGAGATTAAATCTTCTTTCTAAAAGGAAAAAGTGGAGAACCACCAATTTAATTACTAAAGAGAGGGGATGTGACCAGTAATGAGGAGGGGATGTTCATCTTCAAAGAACAACAACAACAAAGTTATGCTTTGGAAGCACCAAGCTCCCATCAACTACCAACAAAGACTAAAACATCTAGCGTATCCAACAAAATGTATTCATGAGTCATGACCCAGAGGACGAATCCAACACTCAAAGCCTGCTGGTTTCAAGACATGATAATTTCTTCAGATTTTCCTACTGTCAATATCTTGGTTTTTTGTTCAACGATGTGAGAAAACAAATCTTGAACCTTGGGAAAACAGAGGCCAACCTTTCTTGACAAGCATCTAAAAGCCTGAACATGTGCAGCAATGATGCGCACATGCTTCCAAACCAAACTGTGTAAAACGTCATGCGATATATACAATGAGTGCACTGGGTGAAACTAAATCAAGATTCTGGGGGCAAACCAAGCTTGAGCCACCCACTGGTTCTGCTTATTTCTCATGCTTTGAATTGATGAGACTATAAATATGGATACATCATTTTCCTAACTAAAATCTGTCTTATTTGCCTTACTAATGAATTGTCTATTTTTGACTTCCTTTGATTAAAAAAAAGTACACTCGTTTAATGCACTTTCCGTGTTTCTGGTATTTTCCTTTACTCTCTAATCTATTCTTCTTTACATCTCTTTTCTCAATGGTACAAGAAGTTCATTGTCTTCTATTCTTTCATCACATTCAGTGGTCATCTGACAAGTGCTTGCCAGTCTTTCACTTGGTTTGAAATTCAAAGAACAAATGTTCCACAAAATTCACACTCCATCTTATGAATATTGCACCTAAGATTTGACTACGAGATGCAATTAGAATTTCACAGTTTTTCACATATATAGCATGTGACATCTTTCATCTCGCTTTTGTCCAATTTCCAAAGTCAAACTTAAATTTGTCTATGCACTGGATACGGATGTTCTTAGTTCAACTTATTGTGGATAAATAGTGGGATCCGCAATGATTTTTTTAAGGCGCTTTTTGTGGGAGGAGAAAGAGAGCTACCATTTTATGACTATGGGGACCATGTTGTGCATTTGAGACTTGGTCAAGCACATTACCATGCATATTAGTTTATTATTTTCATCTGAAAACCTAATGCGAGAATATCTCATACTACAGCTGGATGTTATTGTTCAAGAAAGGGGAAGGATGCTACCTTTTTTCCCTAAGGGGTAACACTACTGTAATATGTCTATTGAAGCAACATATCTTATTTTCTTCGCAAGATAGCAAACTTCATGATTCACCTTTCAATGTCTTCTCATTTTCCATGGCACACCTAACGACACTTTATTGCAACAACAATATCAAATATAGTTCTGTAAATGGATCCTCCAATTTTTTCTCCTTCTAATTTACCTACCTCAAATAGGACAGCCTGGTGAACATAAAACATATCATAAATACAATTGAGGCTTCAATGTAGCTATACTAAGAGTTAGGAATCAAATTTTTTGTTAAAGACGAACATGCGAGTGGTACTGATGGAGATAATGTTTTGAATGATTTCATTGATAAAGGAGATGATAAAATGAATAGAAAGTTCCAGCCTTCACAAGTAGAAACCATGCATGTGGATTATGAAGTGCCATCTGCCACTAGTTATTGGAGATATTGAGTCTCCCTACTCGGAGCAGCCCAAGGCCCATACGCAAGCTCGCCCTGATTCTTCTAGAACCTTTCTAGAAGGACCCAGAACATGCTGGAGCCTACTGCTCCGACCTGCTGTGATAACCGTTTTTATTCCTTTTCTTTTTGGACCCTACACGTGTATTCTTTATCCATCATTCATTTTTTGTACAGCACCTGTATATAATAACCAGTGCCTGAATAGAATGAGTGTGCAGAACCCTTCCTTCTTCCTTTTCGCATTGTGCTTCCTCCTCGTTATTTTTGGCATGGTATCAAAGCCATTACATGGCTGATACGATCATGGCCACTTCTGCTAGCTCTGCTTCCACTACTGCAAACTCTACCACCTCCAATACGTCTGAGATCATCTCCAGTGACAGTCCCTACTTTCTTCATTCATCCGATAATCTTGGCACCATTCTTGTTAGCCATCTTCTTACTGGCGACAACTACTCCACATGGCGTTGTGCTATGATCATGGCTCTCACAGCAAAGAACAAGATGGGTTTCGTGGATGGCTCTATTCCACAACCAAGTGAAGAAGCAGCCAACTATCTCCAATGGCAGAGAGTTGATAACATGGTGCACTCATGGATCCTCGACTCCATCCATCGGGATCTTGCTCCCTCAGTTCTCTATGCTCAATCTGCCAGCATGGTCTGGAAAGATCTCCATGACCGGTTTTCACCGTCAGATGGACCTCGTATTTTTCAACTTGAGCGAACTCTGTCAACACTTCTCCAGGGAAGTGATCCGGTGGCAAAGTATTTTAACTCCTTGAAGAATTGCTGGGACGAGCCGGCTAACTATGATCCTATGCCTGCCTGCACTTGTGGTGCTCATACAAAGTATTTGAAGCAACACCAACAACGCCAGTTGATGCAGTTTCTCATGGGTCTCAATGACACTTATGCTCAAGTGAGGAGTCAAATGTTGCTCATGGACCCCTTACCTACTTTAGGACGAGCTTATTCCTTAGTCCTACAAGATGAGACACAACGCCTTCTTCACACATCCACTGGAAGAAATGAAGGGATGGCTATGATGACCACACCTGCTCTTCTTCCCACACCAGTAGAGTCATCTCAGCTTACACAATCAGCAAACTTTCTCTCTAAAAATCAGCCTCCTGATACGAAGAATAGATCCAAGGAACGATGTAGTTATTGCAACATCCTTGGCCATACAAGGGACGTTTGCTACAAGCTTCATGGGTACCCACCAATTTTCGGGAACGGAGGTACAACAAGGGCAAACAACCTGAATACCATGCCCGTGCCAACCAGGCATCTTCCATGCCTTTCACACCGAAGCAATGCCAGCAGCTATTACAGCTCTTGAATGAGACCACATCTTCACCCAAGGCAAATCTCAATGCCATCTAGTGGTCACTCCAGAAACTTGGGTCATTGACAGTGGAGCCACGGATCATGTTACTTGTCACCCTAACATTTTGAGCAGTGTTCTCCCACCTCAAGCCCACAACTCAAGTATTATGATTCCCAATGGTAATGCCGTTCCTATTACTGGATTTGGAAAAGTCTCTCTCACACCCTCACTTCATTTATCCAATGTTCTTTATGCACCTCAGTTCAAATGCAACCTTCTTTCTGTTTACAAACTAACCAACCAACTTCAATGCTCCATTACTTTCTTCCCGTCGCACTGCATATTTCAGGACCTCTCGACGGGGAAGGTGATTGGTCGGGGCCATGAAAGAGATTCCCTCTACCACTTCGAGTTAGGATGCCCATCTGCTTCTGCCATCATCCCAACAAAACCAGATCATGCTTCATTTGAACTCTGGCATCAACGCCTTGGACACCCAGGGATGGAACCGCTGCAAATCTTGAAAAGAGAATCTTTCATTTCTTACAACAACAACAAAACTTCCTGCATTGTTTGTCCTTTAGCCAAACAGACACGGCTTCCTTTTCCTGTTAGTTCTACAAGTACAACATCTTGTTTTCAACTTATACATTGTGATATTTGGGGTCCCTACTCGCAAGCATCAAATTCAGGGGCTCATTATTTCTTCACTATAGTAGATGATTTCTCCAGATGTACCTGGACGCATCTCATGCGTTTCAAATCAGAAACCTTTAATGTTTTGTCAAATTTCTTTTCTCACGTCAAGAATCAATTCAAGCAAACCATTAAGATTGTGAGGAGTGATAATGGCTCTGAGTTTCTGTCCCATGTAATGACAGATTTCTTTAACAAACAAGGATTCATTCACCAACGCAGTTGTGTAGCTACCCGCCAACAAAATGAGATTGTTGAGAGAAAGCACAGACACCTCCTCAACGTTGCCAGAGCCCTCCGCTTTCAAGCTAACCTTCCTAAATGTTTTTGGGGGGATTGCATTCTTACTGCCACCTTCCTCATCAACCGCATACCCACTCCTCTACTGAAATATAAAACACCTTATGAAGTCCTTATGCAGCGGTCACCATCCTTCACATCACTGCGTGTTTTTTGGGTGCCTTTGTTTTGCTGCTTGTGGTTTTCTGGAACATGATAATTTAGTCCACGTGCCCGCCGAGCCATCCTTGTAGGCTACCCATATGGACAAAAGGGTTATCGCCTGTATGACTTGGAGAACATAAATACTTCACTAGCCGATATGTCACCTTTTATGAACAAATCTTCCCATTTCATTCAAACCACACTTCAGATAATACCTCTCTTGTCTTGCCTAAACCCATATTTGAACCTCCTGAGGAAGCTTCCACTTCTCTTCCTAACCATGAGGAGCCACCTTCTGAAACAATCATTCTCGAGAATAACCCACCTCCCATTGATACAATGCCACCCAGCAACCTGCGACGTTCTGAACGGGAGAAACGGCCACCAGCTCGACTGAGGGATTATCATTGTGGATTAATCCACACCGACCAATCATCTTCCTCTCCGAGACTCACCGCTCATCCCATGCAGCGACATATATCTTACACCAAGTTCAGTCCACAACATCAACTTTTTCTCAGCTCTATAACTGCTGATCGTGATCCCACTTCATTCAAAGAAGCCAGTGAAGACCCAAGATGGCATGAGGCTATGGCTGCTGAGATTCATGCTCTTGAGGCTAACAAGACATGGACCGTTGTTCAGCTTCCAGCTGGTAAGAAACCCATATCCTACAAATGGGTTTATAAAATAAAATACAACTCCAATGGGACAGTCGAAAGGTATAAAGCTCGACTGGTGGCAAGAGGTTTTACCCAGCAAGGAGGAGTAGATTATCATGAAACATTCGCTCCAGTAGCAAAGTTTGTGACTGTACACTGCCTACTCGCGTTAGCATCCATGAAAGGATGGCCACTGCATCAGCTAGATGTTCACAACGCCTTCCTTCATGAAGAAATCTACATGCACTTACCACCTGGCTTTGCTAGTAAGGGAGAGTACCATGTACGTCGTCTCCACAAGTCTTTGTATGGCCTCAAACAAGCATCTCGGAGTTGGTTGATAAGTTTTCTACAGCACTCCAGCAGGCTGGTTTTCACCAATCTCAGGTTGATCCTCTATGTTCACATCAACCCGCAAGTCTCATATCACTGTGGTCTTGGTTTATGTAGATGATTTAATCATTACTGGAGATGACATCGCCACTATGCAATTGCTCAAGAAGTTCCTTCATTCCAAGTTTCATATCAAGGAACTTGGCAACCTCAAATACTTCTTGGGAATAAAAGTGGCTCGCTCTTCATCGGGTATCTTCCTTTCACAGCGAAAATATGCATTTGACATCCTTTCAGATCTTGGCACCTTGGGGGGAAAACCTTGTTCTTTTCCCATGGAACAAAATTTGAAACTAACACCTGAAAGTGGAGAACCATTAGCAGAGCCAGGGAGATACCGACGACTTGTTGGAAGATTGATTTATCTCACCATCACCAGGCCAGACCTCTTGTTTGTTGTGAATACTCTGAGTCAATACATGAGCCAACCACGGACTGTTCATTGGGATATTGCGTTGCGTGTTGCTCGCTACATAAAGAACTCTCCAGAAGCTGGCATCTATCTTCCCTCATCAGGTAATCCCAGTCTCACCGTCACCGGCTACTGTGACTCAAATTGGGCATCATGTTCTACCACTCGGCGAGCCACAACAGGATATCGCATTTTCTTTGGTGGCTGTCCCATCTCCTAGAAAGTAAGAAACAACATACCGTCGCTCGCTCATCCGCTGAAGCAGAGAACAAGGTACTTGCTTCAGCAGCTGCAGAGATAACATGGCTGCAATATCTTTTTAAAGACCTTGGAATCAACTTTATGGCCACCACTCTCCACTGCGACAACAGAGCAGCACTGGACATCGCATCAAACCCAGTATTTCACGAACGTACGAAACATATAGAACTTGACTGCCATTTTGTTCGTGAAAAGGTCTTATCAGGCATGATCAAGCTGCAGCATATTTCTTCAGATCGGCAGATAGCTGATGTATTCACTAAACCTCTTGGACAAGCACGTTTCCAAACGATCACTCGCAAGTTGATTCGTGATCTCCACGCACCAACTTGAGGGGGAGTATTGGAGATAATGAATCTCCCTACTCAGAGCAGCCCAAGGCCCATACGCAAGCTCGCCCTGATTCTTCTAGAACCTTTCTAGAAGGACCCAGAACATGCTGGAGCCTACTGCTCCGACCTGCTGTGATAACCGTTTTTATTCCTTTTCTTTTTGGACCCTACACGTGTATTCTTTATCCATCATTCATTTTTTGTACAGCACCTGTATATAATAACCAGTGCGTGAATAGAATGGGTGTGCAGAACCCTTCCTTCTTCCTTTTCGCATTGTGCTTCCTCCTTGTTATTTTTGGCACTAGTATCCAGAGTATTTTTTTAATTTTTCAAGGGAAGTTACAAGTCATTGTTGCAATAGAACAGGATATTTCTGCATGACGGAACTACAAGCAAGTAATGATTTCTAATGCTTTCCCACAAAAGATAACTACATGGCTTCAAGATATATGAACAACAGCATCTCCTCGTCCACAATGCGGCATCACCGCATGACGCAGAAAAAAATCCAAACAAGAAATCAAACTGGGAGCAGAAAATTATGTGATCGCGTGGTCCAAGCAAACACGAACATCACGGCGACAAAAAGATAAATCTAGATCTCGACCTTAAAAACCTGAGAGTCTGAGACCTATTCGGATCACACGAAACCCAAAGGGATTATGTCCACAGACGATTAAGCGAAACGAAAACCTACTAAAGCATCATTTGAACACAACCCGGCACTCACCAGGGCCGGGAGATCTGGGCTGCGAGGTCCGCTTCGGAGGGGCTTCTGGGGAGGAGGCGTAGGGCGAGTCGGGCGATTCCATGGCGCGCGAGCTGAACAGAGAGGGCGGCGGGTGGGGGGGCGGGCGGGGGAGGAGAGGAGCGAGGTTTCTCACACCATTCGCGTCCGATGGAGGAAGGGGAAGAAGGGGGAGTCGTGCGAGGGGAGGGAGAGAAGGGAGCGTCGTTATCACCGAGCTCGTGTTCGCCGAAGAAACCTCTCAATATATGTACGCGTATATATATATTTATTTCGGGTACTCAGCTGCTGGTGTTCCTGCCACCGTCTGCCAGCGAGCGAACTCGGACATGTCACCTTACCGAGCTTATTTCATGGATTTTTCATTTATATCCTTATTAAAATTTTATTTATGTGAACATTATGCATATGGATCTTTAATTTTTGTGGATTTTTTGCCTATTTTTAGCCATTTTTTAGCATTCTCATTAAAAAAATATTTTTCCTACATGATTTTAAGACTACTCTTTTCCTACTCAATATCCTGCAACTAGTAGAGAAAGGTTAGGTATTGATTTTTATAAATTTATAAATTATATTTTTCTTCTTATGTAATTGGGGAATATGAAAACGATGAATCATCATTTTGATAACCAATTAATCTATCTGTAGATAACTTAATAATTTTGTTTTACTTTGAGCTCATATAAACAAGTATCATTTGGGTAACTCTCGTAAATGCTTTGTATCGGAGAGTTCGCCCTCCAATAAACGCAACAAGGATTAAGTCGTGATAATTCCTATATAAGATATCAGAGTTATGAAAGCGCAATCAGAGTTATCAATCTTGAGGTCCGTTCCGGAAAAAAATTATACAGTAATTTGTTTGATATTATTGAAAAGTTAATTTATAAAAATTATTTATTTAAAATTATAAATTTTGACATCTTTGATCAGATTCCGTAAACTATTTTCCTGTATTTCTCTTTTATGTAAGATTTTCATGAGTGTGATTATAATCTTCATTCTAATTCTTAATGTCTGATACTTGAAATCTGACAGTCAGCGACCGGCACATCTACCCCCCGCGTCTGGGGTCCAGCGTTCGACGCCCAATGCCCGGCAGTCAGTATTCGGCATTCGACATCTGGCGCTCGGTAGCCGACGGTCAGCTCCCGACATATGGTGATTGGTGCTCAGTAGCCAATGATCGACTCCCGATGTCTAGCGCCCAACGTTTGACAATTGACATCTGACGACCGATGTCACGCCCGACATCCGGCAACCGATGGCCAACGTCCGGCGTCTGACACCCCCGGCAACTGACTTCCGACAGTCGTGTAACACTCCGAAAATTTTTAATTGCTGAAAAACTTGAAAAATAAGGTTATTAGACTTAACCATTATTCTTAAATTGAATTAATTGATAATTGGAAATGTTTAGCATTAATGAACGTTTCCCCAGTGTCGTACTCGGACGTACGCGCTCCCACTGATGAAATTGTAACAAAAATGAAATCTGAGAACACCATAATTTCCAGAAAATTGTGGAGATCTCAGAATATAAATATCCGAATTTTTTGGCGTTCGGACTTCGAGATTAAGTCGACGCGACTATTTTTTTGGGTGATTTTTCACCTAATGTAAAATAAAATCTAAAAAACAAACTAAAATCATCATAATTTGTAAAACCATCACATTAGCTTATGGTAGAAATTTCAATACAAATGAATACTATTTGAATATGTTTACATAAAGTTTAGTGGGCTAGTTGAATTTTGGACTAATTACAGAAGGGATTTTCTGGGATTTATGGGTGTTTACGTGGGTGGCCCTGGGAAGGCCAACGCACATGGAAGTGGGATGAACACGTTAACCCTTTAGGTGTAAGTTATGGGAGCTATGCATGGCAAACGCGTCATGGTTTAAGGGGATTAAAACCTTGACACCTTGATGGCCATCGTGCCATCATGCATGGCCGGCGTTGAGGGTTATAAAACCCCCCAATACCCAGCTTGCGAACCTTCTAAGTCTGCTCCTTCTGCAACTGTGTTTGCAAGACCTCATACTGTGAGTGTAGTGGGAGAGTGTTAGTTCTACTCTTGTGCACCTTGGGTACTTATTCGAGTTGTTGCTTGAGCTGCTGCAAGGTGTGGTGATGAAGCAAACTTTGGAGGTGGTTACAGCAACGACAACAAGCTTCACCTGTTTCTTTCCCTGCTTGTGGCTACTTTTTCATCTGCTACAAATTGTGTTCTTGAGGGATTTCAACGCCAAGAGAGGATTCGTGTTATTCAAATTAAGTAGGATTCTCTTCCTTTCTCACTCTTATCTAATTTCTTGACCACTGTCGTTGTTTAAAAGGTCATGATCACCACTTAGTTGCTTTAAACTTGTGAATTCTCATTTGAAACAGTGTATCCATCCCTTATAGTCTTGTTTTAGTTGTGTGGTTGTAGGATTCGATTCTCTTTCCCTTTTCTTCTAACTCATGTTCTTGAACATGCTTTAGAACCTACTGTTCGTTCCAGTTTATGTTTTAGTGCCACGAACCCTCTAGCACTACATGTGTGTCTTGTGTTGCTGTAGAAGCTACTCTTTAAGTTCACATAATCTCTGTTTTGGAAAGGATATTCTTTCAATATCATGTGGTAGCAGGTTCCTAGCTATCCATGTGTAGGATTCATCTTCCTATAATTCTGTTCTGTCCTTCATACATGGTAAGGAGGTCTTGATAAAGGAACAAGTTATATACCAGTAACTCCCATGTTCCTACCTCAATTGTGATAAACACATTCATATTAGAAAGGATAAGATCCTTGTCCCACTGGGAGATCGAGATCTTTCTTCCACTTTTGATACTTGTTCATGTTATGGAGTTGTGTAGAAGTCTTAACATCTTTAGAAACATGTAGGGACTTCTATTTAGTTTTTATATACTTTCAGTCTTGATTTAGAACTATGAAAAATAATGTAATTTAGTGTTCATATTGTAGGATTTCCAATAAACCATTGCTATCAAGTTCATGCTTCCAATACTACACTACATTAGCTTATAGCCGGCCAAGTTTGAATTATCAATCTCTTGTTTCATCCCGATTGTTTAGCTTATAAACTACTGTGAGAACTTCAATTAGACTCTTCCATTTGATATTAAACATGTCTTGGGTTATAAGTTTTATAATTAGGGCCTTTAGAACAGATTTACAAAGCACTTCTAGAAGTTCTGCAGCTACATGTCGACAGCCGGCCCAAAGCTGTCGACAGGCGCATGCTATCCAGAACCCAGATAACTGGGACTGTGTGTAGCTGTTGACAGGCCCCTAGTTGCTGTCGACAGATACACACAGTCCAATAAACCTGAGTTCAGTCTGTAGCCATCTGTCGACAGCCCCTTCTCACCTGTCGACAGCTATGACCCTGATTCGAATTTCAGCACTTTTTCATGTGCAAATCCTTGCTTAAACTTCACCCTATTAGCCTACCAAGTTACCCTCATATTTACTTTGATATTTACTGTCATTCTACTATAAAGATCACCCACTTTGGATACCTTACTCATTATTGAATTATCCTTGAAACCGTCAACTCCGAATGGTACTTCGTTGAGTCCATTCTCCTGTATTCAGCAACTAAGTTCATATTACTTGATATCTTGAGAGTTTAAAGGCTTGCATATCTTGTGAGAAGTGATAAATTGATGATGATGACATTTATTGGGTCCTTGGACCCCACATGATTATTATGCCTGGCAAATAAGGGCTGATTCAGTCCTGGGGGGAGTGCCCGAATTCATCAGTGGCTGCGCGGGGGTGATAAGGACATCGTGGATATTGACATACATCAGTTCGTGTTTGATTAGTCATCATATCATAATTGTGTGTGTGAAAATGTGTCTGATTGTCAGTGGCCGCACGGGGGCAAATTTGTCAGTGGCCGTGCGGGGGCATTGAGGACACCCAGATGTTTGGCATTACATCAATACATGTTTGATTATAGTCATCATGATACCTGTCCTATGAGAATATATCTATGAATCAGATTTATGAGATTTACTGTGAATTCCTGAGCACATTTTGTAATTCAGTACCATTGTTCCAATTTCATTATCCTGATAAGATACTTGTTCGTTCATCTTTGATATCAGTTAAGTCTTTTCTTGTGTCCACATGAACTAGAACTTGAGTTTCAATGTGAATTCCTGAGCATATACTCTGTGTATCAATTCTACTATTTCACATTCACTGTCATGTTCAGATGCCTATTGGTCTATCTATGATATCACTTAAGCATTTTCCTTGATCATCATATAGTTAATCCTTTGATTTGAGAATTTGAATCTTACTGGGCTAGTTAGCTCACCAAATCCTATTTCTCAAGTATCTACCGTTCTTGAAGGAGGGAACTTCGGGATATGTGTGTGGAGAGACCAACCATGACGATATTTTACTTATGAGATTGTAAATTTGAAATCTTGTAATCATTCATAGAATGACAATTATCAATTTTTTTATTTAGTAGAGCTTCTGAGCAATTTGCTGCTCAAATAGTGTAAATTTTTACTCTTGATTTTTCGTTCGTTCACGTTCCGGCATTTATGGGTATATTAAATGTCGTGACGTGACAAGTCGATGTTCGATGGTCGGCACCCCCAACCTGGCGACTGGCATCGAACAATCGGCAATCTACTTTCAACTCCCGACCTCAACATCAGGCGCCCCCAGTGCCCGACGTCAGGCAACTAGCAGTCGACTTCCAACTCCTGACGTCTGACGACTTACGCTCAATAGTTGACGTCAAACAATTAGCGATCGTATGATCAACATACACAACATATTTTTATTTATTTATTTTAATATTTCTCATAAATATTTTACAAAAAATAAATATCAAAAAATCATTTTTGAAAAAATTTGTATGTTGGTACCAAATAGATAATTATTTTTTTATAAAAATAATATTTTAAAAAACTTTTTCTTATAAATATATTTTACCAACAACTAAACGGATCCTAACTTTAGGGAGACTTATCCGTTTATTAAAGAGGCCTAATATTATTGACTATGGCTTCTAGATCGTATTTGCGTGTATACAATTTTTTCTATGAGTTTAACGAGACATATATCTCTCTATGCGATAAACCACCACCGAGGTACTTATAAAATAATGTTTCTTTCTTCTTCTTTTTATTTTGACAGATCTTAAATGCCAAAATCCTACAAGATCAAAGACAGAGGTATCATAAATGTAAATATAAATATAAGATAAAAATTTATGCAATATTAAATGTAAATATAAATATAAGATAAAAATTTATGCAATATTCTCTTTAGTAGGGACAATTTCCAGCGACAAAGCGCGGTGGACCACGAATGAGATTTTCGCCAGTTTCAAATGAGCCCGCGTTTCTCCGCCGCCCGATTTGGTGGACCTTGCGCCATCCGGCGCTGCCCCGGGGCGGGCGGGCGCGCGCGCACTCGAGGTCAAGGTTTGGCGCATCGCCGATTCGGACCGGATCGGGATTATCCTGATCCGATCCGATTCGGGCGGATCGAATCGATTCGGTTCGATCTGCTTGGATTCGGCCAGAACTTGGTCCTGTTCAGCAGGGTTCACTGGACTCATGATCTTGTTCAGGCAGGGTTGTCAGGATCTGCTTATTTACCTGAATATCATTTAAGTAAATGTTATAATTTGTTGTTTCATTTACTTAAGATATTACATGTAAATAAGGAACTACCTCCCATTTGAATCCAATTAAATATCAAAAAAATCATATCTCTTACCAATAAAAAGTCAACTCTCCCATCGAAGAACAAAATCGCGATTTTGGTGATTTTAGCGAAATGCTAACTTTTTAATCTCTCATAATTTGGTCTATCTAAAAATTTGATAATTCAAATAAACCATATGGAACACTAAAAATCTAAAGTCCGGTAAAAAAAGTCAAATGTGGATGTGACTTCTCCAAGGGAGCCGCTCTCCTACTGACAGCACTTAGTCTGCTCGATGCATCTCATGATTTGGTCAAACTTAAGTTATCATCACCTAAACTCATGAGAATTTTCACTTTCTAATTGAAAAGAAACTAGAAAGTGACAATTCTTATGAGTTTGAATGATGATAACTTAAGTTTGACCAAATCTTGAGATGCCTCGAGCAGACTAGTGCTGTCAGTTGGAGAGCGGCTCCCTTGGAGAAGTCACATACACGTTTGACTTTTTTTACCGGACTTTAAATTTTTAGTGTTCCATATGGTTTATTTGAATTATCAAATTTTTAGATAGACCAAATTATGAGAGATTAAAAAGTTAGCATTTCGCTAAAATCACCAAAATCGCGATTTTGTTCTTCGATGGGAGAGTTGACTTTTATTGGTAAGAGATATGATTTTTTTGATATTTTTATTAGATTCAAATGGGGGGTACTTCCTTATTTACATGTAATATCTTAAGTAAATGAAACAACAAATTATAACATTTACTTCTGAACCCCTGCCCGAAGAGGATCCTGAGTCCAAAGAACCCTGCCTGAACAGAACCAGGCGAATCGGACCGAATCGCGAATCGGATTTCCCCTGATCCGCACCGATTCGCCCGAATCGGTCCGATCCGATCCGGCACGCCAAACCATACTCGAGGTAGGCATGGCACATGGGGATGTGGTAGAGCTGAAGGTTGGGATTGCCTTGGCGTTGGAGTAAACCTAACACATGCGTATGGACTAACCACTTGGACTTGACTAAACCCACTTGGACTTGACAGGTCTGGATTCGAGCAACAGTTATAATCTATATTGTAACTCCAACTTCATAGATCGGCTGAACCCTGTATTATTTGAAATTAATATATATAGTAATACAAGTATATTATGAGAGTAATTGGTATCAGGGTTTATCCGTATCATATCGTGTCATAAATAATTAGTATTAAGACTACATGTATCGTACCACGTTAGGGGACACGATCAACCATCCTCTTGTTTTTGTTTTTCTTTTATTTTTTGAAAAAATATTATCTGAATCGAATTGTACGAATATATACAATTTAATTTAACTCGTGCCAATAAAATGGCACAACGAATCCTACAATACAGTCAACCTTAATTGATACAACGTAATTGTATTCTAGTAATAGAGGACCAGCAGAATGTCCTAAATTGCATGATCCAGTGCCGTGTCTATGGACTGCCTATAACACCCATCGACTTATGAAGGGCGCCATGGTTAGTATGTGTGTGTTGTCTCCAAATGCCCTTACGTGGATCCAGATATTGAGCTCTTATTTGGTTTTAGCAATGTATCCCTCTAAGAGGGGAATTAATATGCAACAATGTGTAGTTCTTGTGGATAACGTGGACTAATCAACAGCCAATCTATCATAATTCATAAATAGGCAACGAGTCCAATATTGTCACATTTTCTTCAATTTTAGCTTCGTGCACAAATAGTGGGCAATAAATGTGAACACTTTAAGGGGTAGGTCGGACAAAAGAAGTTGGTCGGATCACTCTGGTTGCGGTCAAGTAGCTCAAAGCCAAGATGGCATGACCACCCATCCAAGCAGGGATTCTAACATAAATTTTACTGACTCGGCTATTGATCTAGCAGATGGCAAGATACTTTAAAGTGGACCAATCATCTTAACATATGTCATCATTGACCAGGTGCATGGTGAAAATGACAAAATTTTTGCCAAGAAGTCAGAAAAATGGTCCAAGAGTTTGACCGTCGGGTCCCTACATTCTTACATTTATCGAGGAGGGAAACATTAGTAGGATAGGAGTCGATCATGATGTCGTCATTGCCGTCTGGATCTAAAAAATCTAATTTCATTCACGAGCCATGAAATCTCAAAAAGATAATTAGAAGAATGTGTAAAGTAGAAAGAGATCACATGTATTGATATATAAATATTAAGAAATATGTAGTGCCCTCCAAAAATGGTAATAAAAGTGATGTAAATATTTGACAAGTAATATTATTAGTTGAAAATAATGTTACAAATACTTGTAATTGGGTCGGTTCGAAATCGAAAACAAAATTTCGATTTCGATAATCGAATTATAGTTCTAATTTTAATTTTGATAAAATCGAAATAGTTAATTTCGATTCCTATAGTATTATGAAAGTGCTTGCCATAGTTTTGCCTTTTGAGTTTATAGATAATTTATCGGAATAATCGATATCGATTTCGATTATTTTTCAATTTCGATTTTGATAGTTTATCAGAATATCCGATATCGATTCTGATAAGCTATCGGTATCAATTTTCAATTCCGAATCGATAATTTTTATCAGAATCGGGTCAGAATATCGGGTTCAGTTTGCAGCCCTAGTTGAAAGTGTGACAATACTTTCTCTCTCCCTCTCTCTATTTCAACTAATAGAATTACTAAGCAAGCAATCCACATCGAATTTATTGCCCTTTTGAAGGATACTAAGTATTTCTCATAGATATTTACATCACATTACATTGTCTAATACATGATTAAAGTTCAAGAGAAAAGTACATCAACTTGAGGCATACCCCCGAAGTGCATAAACTCACAAACTATTGGTAGCAATGGTCCTTAGTCACTATTGTGGTGGCAGTAGATCGACCTGAGGTTGGGAACTCGTTTGTTCCCCTTCATCTGAAGGGGAAGTAGGGGTATGAGTAACAATTGTAGTGGTTTACTGGGGAGACCCCAAAAGCTCGAAACAAGTCTCAACTAACACAGTTAAATAGATATTCATGTTGTAAATAAATGGATACTGCGAACTTACATTTCACACACACACCGACAAGACCCTTGTTTACACACATTGTCGGGGGATCTTGACTAGTGAAGTATCAAGTAAGTGACTAAGTGTCAATGTCGCTGATCTAGGTAGAAAGCACCTTGTGGAACCATTTATATCTCAATGTCATACACAACACAAAAAATCCAAGTCACGACTTGCACTGAACTAAAAATGCGATAGAGACAAGAGCCGCGACCTATAATGCACCACCCCTAATGGTCGTGTCTTGAAACACTAAACCCGCCTATAAACATTAGCATGTCTTTAGCACAGGTTCAACAACAAAACATATAAAACCTTTGTTCATTTAAAAAACACTTCTAACTTGTATTTCACACTTCATCACACAGCTTACACGTATGGAACTATAAAAGAACACCTCGGTTGGGAAGCCCTAAATATGGTTCTAAGCATAATTAAATCCTATAACATAATTTCTAGCTAAAGCACGTGAGATTTAAAACAACAAATCAACTACAAAATGATGAAATGCTAACTACAAATACTTAACCCTGTTGAAAACTCAATGAACTTGAAGGAAACCCGAAAAAGATGGAGTCATCCTACCAAATAAAATGAATACGCTCGTTGGGGATTTCTCATGATTGTGCCACCTTCTCCTAACCAAGATCTACCTCTAAAATGACTCTACTGGAATCCTAAAAAAAAAGACCAAAAATGCCACTAGAAACCCTCTTTAGGCGGAACAAGGTGGATACCTTATTCTAACAACTTAACGAAGGATAAAATAGTGCTGAGACCTTAAATGCCCTATGCAACATGCCACGTATCAAAATGCGTTATCCCAAAGTGGTGCATTTAAGAGCTAAGCATCACGTGTCATGCTAATTGACGTGCATCCCACTGTTCAATCGAACCAACTATAAGTCAGTTGCACGAGTCAAATTTTGTGACTAGAAATGGTCCTACTATCCACGATAAGACTCAAAAATGAAATGTGCCTTGCTAGGGAGGCGCGATCTAAATGCACCTGCCATAAAAGACGTGTCTTAAGCAACGCTGACTGTAACTAGCACGACTCATGATAGGGGCCCAGATGTGACGCCCCTCACCCATTAAGGATCTGATTTGACATTGCCATCCCACGAGCCTAAAGACTCAGAAGGGAAATAATGTTGGTCTAATGAGGATATAAGAAAAATAAACACTACACGTTGTGCGTAAAACATTCACAAGTGGAAATATATATACAAGCACGTTAGTTTATATTATCCCGAACATAATGTAACTACAAACCATATAAGTAGATCATTTTGGGGCATACCTGATGTGTACAAATTGAAAATGTACTGCTAGAAGTTACCACAATACCCTCACTTCTATAACTCGGTCTGAGGTTAGTTGCTAGCCTGCTCGCCACCACCTGAAAAAATAAAGGTAGGGAATGAGCCTCACAAGTTTATCAACTGAGTAGGACAATCCCCCAAGAGTCAGTTTAAAGTAGGTAAAACAAGTTAGGAATAACAAATATCATCAAGCCGAAAAGGAAGACTAACTAATAGCAAATATCTGACATGCTAACATTTTGAATTAAAGTAAAACAACTATTAACAAGTAACATGGAACATGAAATTTAAACCATGAGTCGGAAAGTATAACACTCACTCAAGTCATGTAACATATTCGAACAAGTAGTTTACAACACTGCTACACTAGCCTCGCACTTAGAGACACATTCCAATTGTCATTTCATGCCTGCCATTTCATGCTTGCCATTTCAAACAAAGGGAGGCAATGGAGACTACATAAACCAACTCCTTCCTACAACCTGATGAGATTGTAGTCCAATGCATGACTGTCTAATTTGGGTTCCAGGTCTAAACTAAGGACTACATAGGGATCCACATGTTTGTGTAGCGTCCACTTCTCCAACGATGTGTAACGTCGCTTATTTCGGATCCTTTTGGGATCATATGTGTTGTGTTGTGATGGTTGTTGTGAGGCCAGTGTGGTGTAGACGCGTGGGTGTGCAGGTGTGGTGCAGGTTAGGTCCCGAAATGAAATAGGACCTGCTGCAGTTGAGTTGGAGTTGGTGGCCAGGGGTGGTCGTCGACTTGTTGGCGTCCAGGTAAGTTGCCGTTGACTGCATGATGTTGGCAGCCAGGGATGTGGACGTTTATGGTGGCGGTTGCCTTAAACGGTAGAGGGGTTGACGCCAACCTGTGTAATTTGCAAGTTATAGGGTCACCCGAGAGCAGATTTTCCACCTGGTTCTCTCTCTCCCTTTCCCTAGCTTCACGCCCCGTATCTCTAAGGCTTCCAACAGTCACTGGAGAGTGATTGGAGGATCGTGGAACGTGTGGCATTGTCGAATCGGACGAGGAAATGTCGTGGCGTGGTGTAATCTTCGTTGGAGCTTGCGGAGGACTTGGTGTGAACCAGAGATCTTTGGGTGTTTTTAAGTGTGTTCAGAGGTAGGGGACGATCCCATTAGAGTTTCTAAACTGTTAAAACATGCATAGGAAACATGTAAAAGCCTGTTAATTGAGTTTTTGGGTAAAGGTTCTTCATGCGGGGTTTTAAGGGTGGTTTGATGGAATTTAAAGGTAACCATGTAGTTCTAATTATAAAATGATGCATGCTTGATTTGGGAAAGAGTTTCCTTATGTTTCCCCGTAGTTTCAATGGTTGTAATCCCTATAAAATCGATCTAGGGTTTCTGCAGGAACAGTGGCTGAAGATCTTGACGTCAATATCGACTGTCGCCAAGCTCATCAGTCGGGATATAGACGGCCATATACCTTGCCGTCTACTTCCTGTAGGCGGCAGTCGATGTTGTCGCCAACATGTATATAAGTAAAAAGGCTGATAATGGTATTTATCGATAATATGTGCGGTGGCACCTCTGTCACGTCACGACATTTAATATGCCCATAAATGTCGAAACGTGAACGAACGAGTATTCAAGAGTAAAATTATACTAATTGAACATGACATTTACTCAGAAGCTTCAGTAAATAAGGTATTATTTGCCATTCAATAGGTGTTACATGTTTCCTGATTTACAATCTCAAAAATAAAATGTCGCCACGGTTGTTCTCTCCACACACAAATCCCAAAGTTTTCGCCTTCTAGAATTGTAGGTACCTGAAATAGTAGGATTGGGTGAGCTAACTAGCCCAGTAGGATTCAACTTCTCTAAAAGATTCAAACGTAATATATATATCCAAGGTAGAATGAGCAAAGATCACTAACATGGTGTGTCCAAGAACGAAAACACGAGATCAGTCAATAACATGTGTTGAACAAGTGCAATGTTGGAATTAGAATCAATAGTTCAGGATGATACTTGAGTTCATAATCAAATACAAAATCACACACACAAGCATGACATGATAACTAATCAAGTACGAAAACATGTAATGTCAAATATCTCGATGTCCTCAATGCCCCCGCACGGCCTGATAAATTTGCCCCCATACGGCCACTGACAATCAGACATATTTTCACGCACACAAGTATGATATGATGACTAATCAAACATGAACTGATGTATGCCAACATCCACGATGTCCTCATCGCCCCCGCACGGCCACTGACAAATTTGCCCCCGCGCGGCCACTGACGAATTCGGGCGCTCCCCCCATGACTGAACCAGCCCTTTATTTGCCAGGCATATTTCTCGAATGAGTTTCAAAGACTCACAACTTGTCATCATCACACACTTATCATTTTAATGAGTCAAGGACACACAAGGGTTCATTCAAAGTTTACACACAAGAGTGAAGAAACTATGCTTTCTTACTGATTTCAAAGATTGGTAGCCTTTCGAGGTCAATGTTGTTCGAAACTTCGGAGAAATAATTCATGGTACAAAGAAGGGTACATGACTGGTTTTAGTAAGTTTTTAGGTAGTAAAAACCATAAGATTTAGGTGGACTATTAGTTGGTACAATTGGGTAGGATTTGCATCAAGAAATGGAGTAAAACAATGGCTGAAAACATGCACTGTTGCCACCTGTCGACAGGCACAAGGTTGCTGTCGACAGGACTGGCTAACCAGTGAGCATATCTTCAGGTCTGTGTGCATCTATCGACAGCAAGCAGTGGTGCTGTCGACAGCAACACACAGGTGAAGAAATCAGACTTCTGTCTGTGGGTTCCTGTCGACAGTAATGGGTTCGTCTGTCGACAGAACTTGATCAAACTTTCTAAAATACTTCTAAACCAACTATAAATGGTACTAACAACCTCTTCTATCATTCCTAACATGATTAGTACTTAATTAAAACATAATCTTAACCTCACT
The DNA here is from genome assembly GCA_014218235.1 of Colocasia esculenta. Taxonomy (NCBI): domain Eukaryota; kingdom Viridiplantae; phylum Streptophyta; class Magnoliopsida; order Alismatales; family Araceae; genus Colocasia; species Colocasia esculenta. The sequence continues at coordinate 91,218,072 of CM024759.1, read as the reverse complement.
CATGAAAATATCAAAGCATAAGAATAGAAGATATACACATGGAATGTGGTCATATGGCTGATTTTTTTCAAGAAGACACATTGAAAGGGAGTTCAAGGAAATTGAAATGGGAAGTCAACTCTTAAACTTTCTTTTCTTTTTCACTTAAAACTTGTCAAGTTTACACACTTAAGATCTCCATGATCTCTTAAGAAATCAGTTTCACGACAAGAAAGATCCATCATGGATCGGTCTACATTACGCAAGAATATCGATAACACTCTAGAGTTATGAATCAAGTTAAGAAAGAAGAAATTATCTATAAACTCTCATGGATGACCATTAACTTAACATGACAATTAACTAAAACATGATGGAAAATGTAGTCCTGTGAAGAACATACTTTCATAATTATAGGATGAGAACTACAGGATGACATACAAGGTGAGATCCCCTTCAAGCTAGTAATCCACTAGTGAAGAGAAGGATAGGAGGAATTGAATCCTACAGGCACAACTAAAACATGCTTATAAGGGATAAATACATTGTTTCAAAAGAGAATCCACAAGTGTAAGGCAAGTAAGGGTGATCATGACTTCTTTAACATGAGTGGAAATCAAAGACTTAGAACAAGAAGAGATAGGGAGAGGGTTCTACTACAACCACACATGATGCACACAAGCTTTTAGAGGTACTTACGGATCTCAAACAAGAATTGAGAGCTTGTACACTTAGCAATAAGTCTATTACTAGATCAAGGGTAAGAGTAAGAGAGGAAGGAAATAATTGAATCCTACCAAACTTGCAGAAGATGAGGCCTTCCCTTCGAAGGGTTCACAGCCCACAAGAAGATAGCACTGGGGTGCAATTTCTGCTGTAGTACCGAACGGCTACAACCTGTAGCTCCTCAGGCACGACCAGTGGAGGCTGCAGCTTCAGCTACTCACAGCTATAGAGCCTTGGATACACAGCAACAACACAATAGGAGGGAGGAGAAGTGTTCGGAAAGATGGTTATGAAGCATAGCAGGGTATCTTTATACCCCAAGGCCTTTGCATGCACAACGGCACGTCGCCCCTTGATGTGTCACTTGTAGAAACCATTTGGTTTCCATGAGCAACACGTTTCCATGCATGCCCCAAGGCCTTACACATAAGGCATAAGCGTAGAAGCTTCTACCCATGTTTGGCCAGCCCAGCATCTTCCACGTAACCAAACAAAAATTCCCAGAAAATTCATCACCGTAATTGACCAATAATTCGGCTGGTCCATTAAGCTTGGCATAAACCATTCAAATGTATCCATTTGTCCTAAAATTTCAACCATAGACTAATTTGAAAGTTTTATAAATTATGATGATTTTAGTTTAATTTTTAGAATTTATTTTACACTAGGTGAAAAATCACCAAAAAAATAGTCGCGTCGACTGTACCTTGAAATCCGTACGTCGAAAAATTCGGATAATTACATATTTGATTTTTTCTTCACATTTTTATGGAAATTATGATATTCTCGGATTTTTATTTCGTTGTCATTTTCCGGTGTCGCCCTGTGGGAGCGCGCACTTCGATGTACGACATTGGGTAACGTTCATTACCACTAATTAATATATCTTATAATTATCACAATTTAATAACAATCCTAAGGTATTTTAACCGAATTATTCCTATTTTCTTAATTCTTTGAATTTCTAGGGCGTTACAACTCTCTCCCACTAAAAGAGTTTGGTCCTCCAAACTTCTTGACTTAGTTTGGATGGATCACAAAGATGTAAGTTTTTTGTTTTTGGAACTTTATCTATTTCAGATTAGTTTCACCATCTTATTATGATTACCATGTCATATAATGTATACACTTTTATATAACTTGTTATCATGACATCATTAGTTGATGGAAATCTGAATATTAGTTAGCATTTTTAAATCCTATGAAACCATGTGGTGAACAGGGGTTCCATTAGTATATGCTACTACATTTCTTATTTCTGGTTGTAGTATATTACTCCTAAGATTTCTTTTATTAAGAAATAACTATAACCCTCGTAGAATTATATGAGTACATATTCCCTTGAAAAGGGTAATAAGGTATGACGAGGTTAATGAGTGAAGCATATGAAGATAGACAACAATTATCTTATTATTGCATAATATTTCTATTAAAAACTCTCCATATTCAGCCTTACAGATTACATTGATTGACAAAACTTACCAAGTTTTGGTCACACTATAACAACTAAATTCAAGTACTTCCTACTATACTCGGATTCTACTCCAAAATTACTTTTAATAGCTTCAGTCACTTTTCTTTGTGGCTTCATGTTTTTCAGAACTCTTGTCTTTACTCTGAGAGAGTACAGGACATTCTGAGATTCGATGCTCTAGACTTCCGCACTTTAAACACTCTCCTTGTCTCCACCAACAATTCTTTTTGACATGGCCTGATTTATGACAACACGCACAAGCTTCCTTCGCTTGCTTTTTGGCCGTCTTACTCCTTTTGTTCTCTTTGCTTCGCTTCATCTTCTGTCTGCCAGCTATTTCTCTATTATTGGGGAGAATTGTCTTCTTCCGTATGGACACTGTAATATTCACTATTGCTTGAGAGTTTGGCTCTTAATGTCTTTATGCAGTTCCATTTTTCCTTGGTCATCAACGGGAGCTACTCTCTAAGGATTGAGCAAGGTTGATATTGGAATATTACAAGATCAACTCTACGTGATGGATAATTAATCAAAACTACAATCACTTGATTGAGGTTGGCTCTTAGGAGTCATGAAGTTAACTCTACTGATACTTTTGTAACGACCCAGAACCCGCATTACCAGTAACAACCAGTAACCCGAATTCTGACCCGCTAACCCACGAGACAAGCTCGGAAGGGTAGGAATTTAAGAGTCCGAGGAGACTATATGTAAGAAGATACACACCATGCAAAGCAGTAAAATTCCACTATATGAACATATCATATACAACCTCAGAGTCTGAGACAAAGTACAGAGCACAGAAGTACAACAAAAAGGTACTACTCACTGCAGCTAGGGAGAACCAACACCGGAGTGGCTAGACTCGCCTGGAACGGGAGTCGACGAAGACCTACCTGAAAGGGAAGGGGTGAGTCTCAAGAAAAGAGACCAAGTAGGAAAAGTAACCCCACCGGCAACTAAACTAAAGTGCGGAAAGTAAAAACTGAAAGTAAGTACACGTCGCACCACAACACAAAACTGTAACCACGCGGCTCAGTAACACACACACCACACACAGCAAGTAGGACTCAGCTAGGGTCTGTGGCTCGGCATCCCGTCACCACAGAGGCTCTCAACCTCAACCACGTGTGCACACTACAGACGCTCTCTCTCACGTCTGGTCCACGCCGGTTTTTCCCCTACGCTTGACCCTAGCGGTAGAGAGGGGCTCCACGGAGACCGGCTCAAAACCACCAAAAAGAGTACGCACAGGACAGAGTCGCACTCGATGTCCCGGCTCACTAGCGGAGGACAACCACACGCTAGTCGTCTAGACGGAGTCGCACCCACGCCTAGGTAACACAACAGAAACGGGTACACGGTACGCAACGCGCGTACAACAGACGGAACACCTCAACGTCTGAAACCCCGTACAGTAAGTAAACACCTCGTGCCACAACAACTACTCCTATGCACAGGCGGAGTCACACTCTAAGCCTGGCCCACTTGTGCTATTAGGGCGGACATCACATGTCAATCGCCTCTAATCACACAACTTAAGTCTGCTGGGACACGGAGATTAACGACCTGATCGATTGCCGCCAATATGAGGTAAACGGCAACCCCTATGCCGTCAACAATAACTAAACGACAATCGACATTGTCGTTTAAATCACCCCTGAAGATCTCAACGTCAACAGATGTGGACGTTGATATCTTCAGTCCCCCATACCCAGAACTGAACCTAATCAGTCCCAATGGGCAGAAACACTAAACCAAACTCTGACTGATGGAGGGAAACACTTCCTCTCATCAATCTACACTATCAGAAAATCATAATAGACAATCTAACACCTAGATTATCCAAACCACCCCCAATTCCGGCATGATATAACCCAAACCCTAAAACATAAATTGCATTCCAATTCACTTAATTGGGCATGCTAGTTTGCTGGGGAGGGTTATAGGGGTTAAGTCCCTACCTCAGAACGCCTTAAGAATCCCCAAACAGCCACTAATCGCGCCGGATTCCCCCGAGGACTCCTCGCGAATCGCACCAAAACCACGCGACTTCCCGCCCGATCTAGCAACACCACACGATCCAGGCCTTCCCCGAGCTCAAATCACTCAACAGAAGCTGCAGGAATCAAGAAAGACAAAGGTGGAGGGAAGGAGAGGAAATGAGAAAGTAGGTTCTGCTCTCGCGCTGCCCTACTTCAACAGGCCCGACCAGTCAACGTCAACATCACTGGCCGCCTACTGAACCGCCTACAGACTGACGTCCAGATAGCATGTCGTTAAGTTCAAGCTCAGACGTCCACATCTCTGGACGCTGACTCTGACTCAACGGCAAGCCCTGGCCGTCAACTACACAGGACCCCTACAGACCCAATAAGGATCCACTAAAGACCCGAGACCTTACACCTTTCCTACTGGTTCCAAGTTCAATTGTTTGTGTGCATTAACATGCCATGTTGTTTATTAATTAAAGCAAACTTTAGGATTTAACTCAACTAGGAGACATTTGATTCTTATGTTATAGCTAGAAGGAAAATTTTGATGAGTTCAAGCCTATAGAGGATGTAATTGGAAGTTCAACGAATCATTCACTAAGTCCAAATTCTTGTGTAATGTATTGGCATATCCTTGTCTTTCTTCTAAAATTTTCCATAATTGGACCCTTTCTCTTCTTGTCTTCACTATTTTATTTGCTTGTCTATTTCAATAGACGTAAACAGATTCTATCCTACACTATGTGTATAAGGTTTGTGAGATTTAAAATATCTCATTTTTTTTTTAGTCATCGATTGTGTAAGTGTTCCACACATTTGAGTTATTAAAGAGTTTCACTTGATTTAGTGAGGGATAGAGGTAATGAGGATTAACTAATTCATTTCAGTGGTATAATAATTTAGAATCCAAGAACGTGGGAAAGTCAACGGAAGAATACATCACGAGGATAGTCATAAGATCTATATGATCGATTGAATCATTCATTTACTAATTCTTATTTAGAGTTGGGGATAATAACATATCAATTCAAAAGTCATATGATGTAAATTAAAAAGAGCAGGTTTGACTTTTCCTTCAGTAGGAGAGGGCTCCCTTTGAGAAGTCATATGTGTGTTAACCATTTTTCACTGGACCTTGGATTCTTAACATTCTACTAGGTTTATTCGAATTAAAATTTTTAGGTATGCCAAATTATGAGAAATTAGAAAGACGCTATTTGGATGGAATCGCCAAAATCGTGTTTTTCTTCTTTGGTGGAAAAGTTGACTTTTTATTTATAAGGGATATGATTTTTCTGATATTTTTATTGGATTCAAATGGGGGGGGGGGGTACTTCCTTATTTACATATAATATCTTAAGTAAATGAAACATCAAATTATAACATTTACTTAAATGATATGGAATGTAAATAAGGTTTGAGTTCAGTCTTACAAGGGTACTGCTGACTGAACCTGCTGACACACCTAACTGAAGAAGGATCAGTTCAACACAAATGGTGTCTGTCGACAGCTAGGAAAGCTGTCGACAGATAACAACAGATAGAGCAAGGTTTTTCTGGTTCTGAGGGTATCTGTCGACAGCTAGGGAAGGGCTGTCGACAAGTAAGTGTCGTCAGTCATAGGTGAAGTCCAAGCTTCCAAGAATGTGGTAGAACTACCACAGAAAATTCTACCAAGTGTTCCTATGAATCTTTACACGATTGACAACATTAAAATGGTCTTAATTCCAGTTCTACACCATATTTCATGAAGGAGACAAGTAGGACAATAGGGATATACTATGGCATAGAAATCTAAAAACAAAATGATAACTAGAAGTGCAACACTTCCTAACAACCTTTTCTTGCTTCTAATGGAATAAGTTTCATAGTATGCTTGAGTCATAACAAAACTCTAGCTAAGCACGATCACAATGGATAGGAAAACAAACCTAATAATGCTTTCAGAATCAAGGACAAATGTAAACATGGGTTTATACGGATGAAGGAACTACAAGCATGAAGTTTTGGAAGTGGAGAAGAATCGTAGGGAAAAACCTACCTCTAATTTTCATTTCATACTCAATAGATTCTATATCCAACTATAATTATCTAGCTTAACCTTAGGCTTTCTACCCATCCTCACAGGTTATCCCTAGATTTATCGAACTAATGCTCTGATACCATTCTGTCACGTCACGACATTTATATGCCCATAAATGCCGGAACGTGAACGAACAAGTATTCAAGAGTAAAATTATACTAATTGAACAGGACATTTACTCAGAAGCTTCAATAAATAATAGGTTTATTTGCCATTCAATAGGTGTTACATGATTCCTGATTTACAATCTAAAAATAAAATGTCGCCACGGTTGTTCTCTCCACACACAAATCCCAAAGTTTTCGCCTTCTAGAATTGTAGGTACCTGAAATAGTAGGATTGGGGAGCTAACTAGCCCAGTAGGATTCAACTTCTCTAAAAGGATTCAAACGTAAATATATATATGAGCAAAGATCATTAACATGGTGTGTTCCAAGAACGAAAACACGAGATCAGTCAATAACATGTGTTGAACAAGTGCAATGTTGGAATTAGAATCAATAGTTCAGGATGATACTTGAGTTCATAATCAAATACAAAATCACACACACAAGCATGACATGATAACTAATCAAGTACGAAAACATGTAATGTTAAATATCTCGATGTCCTCAATGCCCCCGCACGGCCACTGATAAATTTGCCCCCATACGGCCACTGACAATCAGACATATTTTCACGCACACAAGTATGATATGATGACTAATCAAACACGAACTGATGTATGCCAACACCCACGATGTCCTCATCGCCCCCGTACGGCCACTGACAAATTTGCCCCCGCGCGGCCACTAACGAATTCGGGCGCTCCCCCCAAGACTGAACCAGCCCTTTATTTGCCAGGCATATTTCTCGAATGAGTTTCAAAGACTCACAACTTGTCATCATCACACACTTATCATTTTAATGAGTCAAGGACACACAAGGGTTCATTCAAAGTTTACACACAAGAGTGAAGAAACTATGCTTTCTTACTGATTTCAAAGATTGGTAGCCTTTCGAGGTCAATGTTGTTCGAAACTTCGGAGAAATAATTCATGGTACAAAGAAGGGTACATGACTGGTTTTAGTAAGTTTTTAGGTAGTAAAAACCATAAGATTTAGGTGGACTATTAGTTGGTACAATTGGGTAGGATTTGCATCAAGAAATGGAGTAAAACAATGGCTGAAAACATGCACTGTTGCCACCTGTCGACAGGCACAAGGTTGCTGTCGACAGGACTGGCTAACCAGTGAGCATATCTTCAGGTCTGTGTGCATCTGTCGACAACAAGCAGTGGTGCTGTCGACAGCAACACACAGGTGAAGAAATCAGACTTCTGTCTGTGGGTTCCTGTCGACAGTAATGGGTTCGTCTGTCGACAGAACTTGATCAAACTTTCTGAAATGCTTCTAAACCAGCTATAAATGGTACTAACAACCTCTTCTATCATTCCTAACATGATTAGGACTTAATTAAAACATAATCTTAACCTCACTCATGAAAAATATCAAAGCATAAGAATAGAAGATATACACATGGAATGTGGTCATATGGCTGATTTTTTTTCAAGAAGACACATTGAAAGGGAGTTCAAGGAAATTGAAATGGGAAGTCAACTCTTAAACTTTCTTTTCTTTTTCACTTAAAACTTGTCAAGTTTACACACTTAAGATCTCCATGATCTCTCAAGAAATCAGTTTCACGACAAGAAAGATCCATCATGGATCGGTACATTACGCAAGAATATCGATAACACTCTAGAGTTATGAATCAAGTTAAGAAAGAAGAAATTATCTATAAACTCTCATGGATGACCATTAACTTAAACATGACAATTAACTAAAACATGATGGAAAATGTAGTCCTGTGAAGAACATACTTTCATAATTATAGGATGAGAACTACATGATGACATACAAGGTGAGATCCCTTTCAAGCTAGTAATCCACTAGTGAAGAGAAGGATAGGAGGAATTGAATCCTACAGGCACAACTAAAACATGCTTATAAGGGATAAATACATTGTTTCAAAAGAGAATCCACAAGTGTAAGGCAAGTAAGGGTGATCATGACTTCTTTAACATGAGTGGAAATCAAAAACTTAGAACAGAGAAGAGATAGGGAGAGGTTCTACAACCACACATGATGCACACAAGCTTCTAGAGGTACTTACGGATCTCAAACAAGAATGAGAGCTTGTACACTTAGCAATAAGTTCTATTGCTAGATCAAGGGTAAGAGTAAGAGAGGAAGGAAATAATTGAATCCTACCAAACTTGCAGAAGATGAGGCCTTCCCTTCGAAGGGTTCATAGCCAACAGTACGAAGATAGCACTGGGGTGCAATTTCTGTAGTCCACGAACGACTACAACCTGTAGCTCCTCAGGCACGACCAGTGGAGGCTGCAGCTTCAGCTACTCACAGCTATAGAGCCTTGGATACACAGCAGCAGCACAATAGGAGGGAGGAGAAGTGTTCGGAAAGATGGTTATGAAGCATAGCAGGGTATCTTTATACCCCAAGGCCTTACATGCACAACGGCACATCGCCCCTTGATGTGTCACTTGTAGAAACCATTTGGTTTCCATGAGCAACACGTTTCCCATGCAAGCCCCAAGGCCTTACACATAAGGCATAAGCGTAGAAGCTTCTACACATATTTTCTCAGAAGGAACTGAATTTAAGACAAAGGAGATGGTTAGAATTTTTAAAGGATTATGATTTTACGGTGAATTACCATCCGGGTAAAGCTAACGTGTGTTGCTGATGCTTTGAGCAGAAAGAAATCAAGAGCATTACAATTACACCAACAGTGGAAAGAAATGACAAATTGATCAAATACTCACCAAGGTGTGATGCAGAAAACCTGATATTGGCACAATTGACAGTAAGATCAGCACTGATAGATAAATTAGTGAAGCACAGAACCAAGATCAGAAATTAAAAGAGATGGTAAATAAACCAGGATACATCAGAGATGGTCAAGGGATAATTAGATTTCAAAACAGAATATGTATACCAGAGAATGAAGAAATTAAAAGTGAGTTATTGAAGGAAGGACACAAATCTCAGTATTCGATTCATCCTGGAAGCTCTAAAATGTATCAGGATCTGAAAAAGCAATTTTGGTGGCATGGAATGAAAAAGGACATAGCAGAATTTGTGAGTAAATGTCTGACATGTCAACAAATAAAAGCTGAGCACCAGAAGCCAGCAGGGCCTATGCAACTCATTGAAATTCCAGTATGGAAATGGGAGCAGATAACCATGGACTTCGTAATGGGTTTGCCAAAGACAAGGAAGAAGCATGATACTATTTGGGTAATTGTGGATAGATTAACTAAATCAGCTCATTTTCTAGCAATTACAAAGACACAATCATTAGAAGATTTGGCCCAATTGTATATAAAGGAAATAGTGAGACTTCATGGAATTCCTTTGTCGATAATTTCAGATAGAGATCCAAGATTCACTGCTAGATTTTGGAAAAGTCTTCAAGCAGCCATGGGTACTCAATTAAAATTTAGTTCGGCTTATCATCCACAAACCGATGGCCAATCAGAAAGAACTATCCGAACACTCGAAGATATGCTAAGAGCCTGTAGTTTGGATTGGCGTGGTAGCTGGGATGATTACCTACCCTTGATTGAGTTTGCATACAATAACAGTTACCATACAAGTATTGGAATGGCACCATATGAGGCATTATATGGTAGACCTTGTAGATCACCCCTCTGTTGGGCAGAAGTGGGAGAAAAGAATCTCATTGGGCCAGAATTAATTCAGAACTGCTCAGAGAAAATCAAATTAATCAGGAAAAGATTGCTAATAGCTCAAGACAGACAGAAGAAGTATGCTGATAGAAGAAGAAGGCCACTGGAGTTTAACATAGGTGATCATGTATTTCTAAAGATCTCTCCAACCAAAGGTACCATGAGATTTGGAAAGAAAGGAAAACTCAGTCCAAGATATGTAGGACCTTTTGAGATATTACAAAGAATAGGGGAAGTAGCATACCAATTAGCTCTTCCGCCCTCTTGGTCACACATTCATAATGTATTTCACATATCTATGTTGAGGAAATACATAATGGACCCCTCTCATGTAATCAGTTATGAAGAAGTGGAAATACAACCGGATTTAACCGTACAAGAGGAACCAGTGAAAATATTGGACAGGAAAGAACGAGTCCTCAGAAACAAAGCAGTTCCTATGGTGAAGATCTTGTGGAAAAGCGCGTTCATCGAAGAAGAAACGTGGGAATTGGAGCAAGAAATGAAAGAAAAGTATCCACAGCTATTCGGTAAGTAAATTTTGCCAATTTCGAGGACGAAATTTATTTTAACGGGGAGAAATGTAATACCCCCAGATTTTAAATACCATGTTTTACTTAGAAATTCTTGTTTATGCAAACCGATTAGGTTTAAATTGTGATATTTAGGATTAAGGGTATGTTTAAGATACTTTATCATACCCCGGTACTACTTTCGGTCGTGCGCACCCCGACAGGGCGACACCGGAAAACTGTAACGAAAATAAAATCTAAGAACACCATAATTCTTAGAAAATTATGGAGATATTAAAATGCAATTATTTGGAATTTTTGACGCACAGATTTTGAGATTAAGTCGACGCAACTATTTTTGGGGTGATTTTTCACCCAGTGTAAAATAAATTCTAAAAATTTAATAAAAATCATGAAATTTGTAAAACCATCATATTAGGCTATGGTTGAAATTTCAAGTTAAATGGACATCATTAGGACACCTAAGCATGAAGATCTTTGGCCCAGCTGATTTATGGGCTATTTACGGCAGGGATTTTTCTGGGAATTCAAATGCTTACGTGTAAGGCTTAGGAGAAGCCAACACACATTAGGATAAGACTTATCCATAAGTTGGGCCATCATTAAGGTTACCTGCGTGTAACCAAGAGGATGTATGCATGAGATAGGTGGCCTTACATGGTTTAAGGGGCTTACACCTTGACACGTCCATGGCCAACGTGCCCAGTTTGTAAGGGAACTTGGGAACTTATATAAACCTCCCAACACCCATCGTATACATCTTTCCAACACTTTTGTTCTTCCTAGTCCTGCTGTTGCTGTGGTTACAAGCCTGGTGTTGGTGAATTGCTGTTGGGGCTGTATGCGTTGGAGCCATTTTGTTGGAGGTGTAGCTGCTGAAGTCCCTGTTTCAGCAGTCTTTTTACGTCCTCACTTTGTTGCTGTGTTGATCTCTACGTTAAGAGGAAGAAGAATAAGAACCTTTTGATCTCTTTCAGATCAGGTAGGTGTCATACCGTGAATCCTTCTCAGTTTCCTATGTACATGCTCATGGTTTCCTCATTCGTAGAAACCATGTCTCTTGTTTGTACCATGATCTGTAGAGTTCTTCTCATTTTGGTTCACTTTTGATTATAGGTATTCAAGGATTTTGTTTACCTTGAGGAAAAGTAGATTCCTATCTTCTCCTCATACTTCTACCCACTGCTCTAGTTAGAAAGATCATAACCTTACATGAGTTGCCTTCAAGCTCATTAACCGGTCTTCGTTAAGTCTGTGTACGAGATTGTACTTTCAGAATCTTTCGTTTGATTTTTCCTATTACCTCTGGAATCATATAATTATCAAGGAGCTTCTTCACTCCCATTATAATTTAAGTAGATTTCTAACTTCTTATACCACCCATGATCCATGTTTATGCTATAGAGTTTTGCTAGAAATTTCGATATCTTAGAACATTGTGATTCTTTCCATTCGGATGTTTGTACTTCAAACCTTGATTAGGAACACTTAATACCATGTGTTTTAGTGTTCATATTGTAGTAGAATCCCAATAAACCATTGCTATCAAGACCACACTTCCAACAATATACTATGTCTAGTTCCTAGCTAAACAAGCTTGAATTGCAAACCTCTTGTTTCATCTCACTTGTTCGGTTTATAAACCACTGTGAGGACTATAATTAGACTCTTCTATTTGATATACATCATGCCTTGATTCATAGGTTCCATTGTCAGCATGTTTAGAGTACATTCTAAGTCATTTATGAGTAAGAAATAAGCGGTTGTCGACAGACAGCCCAAATCTGTCGACAGACGCACGTCTGACAGAACTTCAGGTTTCTGGACTGTGTGGATCTGTCGACAGATCCCTTGATCTGTCGACAGATACACACAGAGCCAGACAACCTGAGCTCTGTCTGCTCTCATCTGTCGACAGCCCCTTCCTGCCTGTCGACAGATGCAGTGCTGATTCAAATTTCTGCACTCTTTCATGCCTGAATCCATGTTAGAACTTCATCCTAAAAGCCATGTAAGTTACCCTCTCATTTACCTTGGTATTTATTGTCATACTACCTCAAAGTTTACCCACATTATGTACCTTAACCTCCCTTGAGTTATTCTTAAAGTTGACAATTACGAATAGTCCTCCGATTGAGTCTATTCTTCGGTATTCGGTAACTGAGGTATAAAACTTGACCACTTGAGAGTTCATATGTTTGAACACCTCATGAGATGTGAATAATTTGTGATGACCATTATGAATCTTCATCTTCTTTTGGATTCCTATATGATTCAAATCTTCTGAAGTTATTGACTTGAGTCATAACCCGGTCTCAACCAATTGTCTTTCTTATATTATTGAACTCCGAACAACTTTGTCACCAAGATATCTGTATTTATTCTCAATCAAAACCACCTTTGGATTTCCAATCTTTGTTATGCTCATGAAAAGAAATTTATGATATGAAGACAGTGTTCTCTTCAAAAGAGGGTTTAGGATCACTTGTAGTAGCACCCGCTACTTGTGATCAGCTGAGGGCGACAGTTTGTAGGTAAATCCAAGTCAATGGACTGACGATGGTGGGTATAAACCCCGTTCTTGCGCAATGAACAAGATCTAAGGTGCTGGAATCGCCTAGGCACTGAGGATGGTAAATTACGTCTATATAGTAACCTCTTGAGAGCAGTGATGCCTGTCGAATTTGTTTCCAAATTAAGTTATGGTCTGAATTCTGAAAGACAAATATGATTTATTTGTGATTTGATGAAGCTCATTATGAAATTAATTTGGGCTATATGTTTCTGTTAAGTATGAAATTCATGAGCAATTATGTTTTGATCCACATATGCACTATTTGAATATTCATTCAGCTCTGCAAATGAAACTCCTACGCTATGTTTACTGATACCTACTGAGTCCTTTCGACTCATGCCTTTGTTTCCTCCAACCCTTTCAGATTGAAGGTGTGTATAATCTCAGCTACATGTGAATCCTAATTCCGCTGCGGACGATGAAGAGATGAAGAAAAATAATGTAGTTTTAGTAGTTTCTTTTAGTTGATAATGTATTAAGTTAGAGAGAGAGAGAAACTTAGCTTTTGTAAATAATGAGTGTTGCTACTTTGTCACTTTGTATATTATAATGTGTTCGAAGATACCTTTATGGAATGGTTTGCCAGATTTGTGCATTGCACGGATATATCTACCCATAACGAAAGTTTGTCAGCGTAACCCCTCTTCCGATCAAAGGTTACGTATGTGTTTGTGTGATGTCGGAGGAGGGTGTTACACGCTTATTCAAGATTTTTCTAAGATGCGGCACCTATGACTAAGTTACCAGAAAGGGGTACCATTTGTGTGGTCCGGTGAATGTCAGAGAAGTTTTATGGAATGAAGAAGAGACTTACATCAGCTCCCATATTGACATTACCGGTAGGGAGTGGTGGTTTTGTAATATATACAAATGCTTCAAGGAGAGGACTTGGCGCGGTACTTATGCAGCATGGCAAAGTGATAGCTTATGCGTCCAGACAATTGAAGCCGGCAGAGGAGAATTACCCACTCATGATTTGGAATTGACAGCAGTTGTATTTGCTTTGAAAATGTGGACGCATTATCTGTATGGCGAGAGATTTGAGATCTTTACAGATCATAAAAGCTCGAAGTATATTTTCTCGCATAAAGATTTGAACCTTCGCCAACGCAGATGGATTGAATATTTAAAGGATTATGATTTCAGTTTGGCTTACCATCCGGGTAAGGCCAATGTTGTAGCAGATGCCTTGCGCAGAAAGGCATATGTAAGTTTGATGATGATTAAAGAATGGAAACTGTATGAAGAAATAGTGGAGAACTCCTTATATGTGCCCAGTAGTCAGCGACGGGCAGTACTAGCTACTAGTGTTGTAGAGCCGTCCTTGTATTGGCAGATTGTTGAAGCTCAAAGAACAGATGTAAATTTAGCTGAAATTGTGAAAATGGAAGGAGTTACCATTGATGATAATTGTGTGGTTAGGCTCAGAGGTGTTCCAGCTGAAAGAGATGTAAAGCAGCGAGTGTTGGAAGAGGCTCATAAATCTAGGTACACTATCCATCCGGGTAGTACTAAAATGTACCATGATTTGAGGAAGCATTTCTGGTGGCCTCATATGAAGAAAGAAATAACAGAGTTTGTTGCAAGATGTGCTATCTATCAACAGATTAAAGCAGGACATCAGAAGCCTGGAGGTTTGTTGCAACCGTTGCCCATTCCACAGTGGAAATGGGATGATATTGCTATGGACTTTGTAGCAGGTTTACCAAGATCGAGTTCCGGCATAATGGAATATGGGTATTGTTGACAGATTAACCAAGGTGTTCAGATTAGTGGCAGTAAGTATGTCTTGGACAGTGGATAAATTAGCAAAAGTTTATGTTGAAAGAATTGTTCCATTGCATGGTATTCCGAAGACTATTGTGTCTGATAAAGATCTAAGATTTACTTCTGGTTTTTTGAGAAGTCTACAGAAAGTAATGGTACTGAGCTGAAATATAGCTCTGCTTATCATCCCCAGACAGATGGTCATACAGAGAGGACTATCCAAACGATTGAAGATATGTTGCGGGCTTGTTGTTTAGTTTGGGAGGTAGCTGGGAGCATCATTTGAGAATGGTTGAATTTGCCTATAATAATAGTTATCATACCAGTCTTGGGATGACACCGTATGAAGCTTTATATAGAAGGCCATGTAGAACCCCAATGAACTGGCATGAAGTGGGAGAAAGGAAATTAGTGGGTCCTGAATTAATTCAACAAACCACAGAAATAGTGAAGCTTATTAAAGAAAAATTGTAGGCAGCTCAAAGCAGGCAAAAGAGTTATGCAGATATCCGGAGGAGACCACTTCAGTTTGAAGTGGGAGATTTGTTTTCTTGAAATTTCCCCGAGTAAAGGTATTATGAGATTTCGTAAGACTGGAAAGTTGAGTCCAAGGTATGTGTGACCTTTCCAGGTGACTGAGAGAATTGGGGAAACAGCTTATAGGCTGGATTTGTCAGCAGATTTTGCGGATGTTCATGATATATTTCATGTTTCTATGTTAAGAAAGTGTGTTGAAGATCCAGCTCAAATAATTGATATCAAGGTGGTGACCTGAGGTCGGATATGACTATGCCAGAGTATCCGGTGCAGATCACAGATCGAAAGATAAAGAAGCTAAGGAATAAAGAAATCGAGTTGGTTAAAGTGAGATGGGAAAATAGGTTAGGTGGTGAGGATACCTGGGAGTTAGCCGAGGAATGGCTAAAGGGTATCCCTATCTGTTTGACTATGCTTTTGTATTTCTTTTTAGATGATAGTATTTGTAAAAATGTGTTTGCTTAAGTTGTTTATCTTTGAGTTGTATTATGAATTTCGAGGTCGAAAATTCTTTTTAGATGATAGTAATGTAACGTCGCTTATTTTCGGATCCTTTTGGGATCATGTGTGTTGTGTTGTGATGGCCGTTGTGAGGCCAGTGTGGTGTAGACGCGTGGTGTGTGCAGGTGTGGTGCAGGTTAGGTCCCGAAATGAAATAGGACCTGCTGCAGTTGAGTTGGAGTTGGCGGCCAGGGGTGGTCGTTGACTTGTTGGCGTCTAGGTAAGTTGCCGTTGACTGCATGATCTTGGCGGCCGGGGATGTGGACGTTTACGGTGGCGGTTGCCTTAAACGGCAGAGGGGTTGACGCCAACCTGTGTAATCTGCAGGTTATAGGGTCACCTGAGAGTAGGTTTCCACCTGGTTCTCTCTCTCCCTTGCCCTAGCTTCACGCCCCCGTATCTCTAAGGCTTCCAACAGTCACTGGAGAGTGATTGGAGGATCGTGGAACGTGTGGCATTGTTGAATCGGACGAGGAAATGCCGTGGCGTGGTGTAATCTTCCTCGGAGCTTGCGGAGGACTTGGTGTGACCAGGGATCTTTAGGTGTTTTTAAGCGTGTTCAGAGGTAGGGGACGATCCCATTAGAGTTCTAAACTGTTAAAACATGCATAGGAAACATGTAAAAGCCTGTTAATTGAGTTTTTGGGTAAAGGTTCTTCATGCGGGGTTTTAAGGGTCGTTTGATGGAATTTAAAGGTTAACCATGTAGTTCTAATTGTAAAATGATGCATGCTTGATTTGGGAAAGAGTTTCCTTATGTTTCCCCGTGGTTTCAATGGTTGTAAACCCTGTAAAATCGATCTAGGGTTTCTGGGAATAGTGGCTGAAGATCTTGGCGTCAATATATATCGACTGTCGCCAAGCTCATCAGCCGGGATATAGACGACCATATACCTTGCCGTCTACTTCCTGTAGGCGGCAGTCGATGTTGTCGCCAACATGTATATAAGTAGAAATGGCTGATAATGGTATTTATCGATAATAAGTGGTGCGTTGGCACCTGTGGTGCACTAAGTGCACATGGTTTCTGTGTTTAGCATACGGGGTATGCAGTTAGTTACTCACTTTCGAGGCTGCGCGTTGTTCACGCAAGTCCAGTAGGGTTCACGTGTGGTGGACCGTTGTTACTTGAGGTTTACGTAAGGTTTCACGTGGTTTGTGTGTGACGTGCAAGTGGTTTTGTGTACGTGGCAAGTAGTATGACGCCTACCGTGGTTACCTCTCCAGTTGGGTGCCCCAGGTTCTTTGTGAGCCAGGCTGTTAGCTCGGGGCTTTGTCCCGGTACTTGTGTTGTACCGTCGAGGTCTGTGTCATCTGACCTGGACACCCTCACTCCTGTGCTTGAGTTGTACGTCCGGCTGAGGGAAAGACGACAGTGGGACAGTGACACTTGTGTTTGTTTTTAGTCACTTGTAGCGGGCTCGTAGTTGGGGGTACGGACACCAGTAGACGTACTGGACCTTAGCTAGTCTTTTTCCAGTGCCTCACTCTAGAGAGTTCCGGGCAGGATCTCTAGAGGTGTCAGGCATGGGCCTGTGACCGTGTGGTCTGCAGGTGGTGGTGTTTAGTTGGTGTCCACAGTTGCTTGGCCTTTTCACGTGGAGCGGCAGCTGGACCTTTCGTCCGTGGTTGCGAGACTGAGAGGTAGACCTGTGTTAGCTTGTCCGAGTTAGTTTCTGGTGTCGCGAACCAGTTCACGTGGCTCGTGTTTGGCTGTCTCTACTTTAGCTTGTACACCTGTACTGGTTTGCCGTTTAATTATTACAGCTGTTTTTCGTAGTCGGCAGATGGTGAGTACTTTTACAGCTTTTATATTCTGTTTAGCTGTTCTATAAATTGTTGGTACTATTTATTGCTTTTGTACCTGTGGTTTTGGTTTGCTCGGTTTTGGGGGAGTTCCCTACTGAGCCAGTGACTAGCGAGGCTCACCCCTACCCCCCACAAGTGAGAGCGAGGAGGACGTTTCTCGACCGTCGTCCAGTTCAGAGCCGCGTCGTAGCGGTGCAGGGTCAGTACCTCCAGCTGTGTAGTAGCAGCTCCAGCAGTGTAGTGTAGTTAGTTGTTTATTTTCTTCAGTTGTACCTCGGGGTATGCCCCAGACTTTTGTACTTCTTTTCAGTTTTGTGGAATATATGGCTAGTAACTTGTGAAATTTATATAAAATGTGGTGTGTTCCTTGTGTTTACACGACTGTGGTTTGGTATCCCTTGCGAGACTTTGACCTGTTCGCAGGAGGCGGACTCGGTTCAAATACGTTAGCGGTTTAACGGGCTTGGCCGAGGCGTTCCGCCACAGATGAGTGCTCAAGCGATTACAAACAAGAGGGGTCCAGGAAAGATGGCATCAAATCCTGACGATGCATACAACATCGAGACTAAACCCGTCAACACACCTAGTACAATGTATACACATTATTGGGGTTTCCTAACTAGTGGTAAGTGTAAGATAAATAACACAGTGTTCTTAAAAAACAAATGAATGGAAAACTATCATAGTAACACATTTTACCCTAACCAAAAACACCCTTCACTGTTATACAAACATCATATGTGCCAACAACAGTGCTCACGACTATAGTCACGACACCCAAGTTGTGCATGAATATGAAAGCACAGTTGCACACTGGGGTCCATATGCATATAGAAATGCACCACTGCAAACCCCACATTCTATCACAGTGAACCAAAACTTCATGTAAAGTCCATAAAACCCCAATTCAAACTATGCAAACCACATGCAATCGATTATATATGAAAAAGAGAATTTTACAAGAGTCTAGGCATGGTAGGAATTCAATAACTAAAATCTAAAACATGATTTCCATGATCCATATCCTAAAATTTCATGCTTTATAATAAAATCTAAAACATATAAAGTAAGATAACACAATGTAGCATTCTTCTAAGCTCAAACTCAACACAAAACACATATGCATGCTCAAATAGTGAAGATCTTCCAAGAATCTAAAAACACAAGGAAATCACCCTATCAACTTGAAAAAACTAATCCTTAAAAGGTCTTCTAAATCCCAGGCCAAATCCTCCACACCAACAACTCCTCCAATCACTTCCAACTCCACCTAGATCATCCGAGTAGGAGTCTCTAAGTGCTACATGGAGTAGAGAAGCAAAACCTTCTCTCTTTGCTGACACATTCTTTTATAAATTTCAGATTCCGAAAAGCACTCACACAACTCGGCACGATCAAAATATGAAACACTACCTCCTTGTGTGGCTAATAGCTTAAGCACCACATATCTCTCGATGATGGTATGTGTCCAATCACATGCCATCACAACTAACACGCACCCAACCACATGCCATCACATCCAACTATGCATCCCCCCCCTCCTGTTAGCATCCTCCTCCTCTCTTGCACTGGAGCGTCAGAGCTAAAGGGGAGGGGTGCCATCTGCATACCATTCCTATTGCCATTCCCCTCACTAGTGTCACCTCGATGGTACTGCAAGGACACTCTGCAACTGAGGTGAGGCAAGAGTGGAGTCTATAGTAATATGGGCGAAGGACCTCATAGCTATATATCCTAAGATGTTTAGTAGTTATAGCTACTCTTGGACATAGAGGGGCTCATGCTGCCAATGGTGACGACTGATGAACCTGTTGTGTCGTTCACTGTGTGGATTTTGGGCACGATTGCACCTTACTGAACACAAAGAGCAAGAGCTCCTGGAGAAGGACGGTTCGCTCGCGGGTGGTGTCATTGGGGAAGAACATGACTGGATTGTTGGTGGTTCCTAATATGAGCCATAAATTATGGGGGCATGGTCCATCCATGTGGGGTGATGTTCTCACACTGACACAATTAAGGGTTGTAGTCGACGGGGAGCACATAGTATATATCTCCATGGACAAGGAGGTTGCCATATGTGTCAAGAATGGGGATATCGTTGACCGCTACAGGAGAGGAGAATTTGGGGGGGAGGGAGGGAGAGAGAGAGAGATAGAGAGAGAGGGATGCAAGGGAGCGGGAATAGGGGGGCGTAGGGGATGCAAGGGCATCGAGAATGAGGTTACGTCACCCTCTCCACTGATAGCATCGTCTACTTGTAGAGAGAGGGGGAAAGAGGGGTATATATATAAATTTTTTATAAATGAGTTTTATACAAAGAGCAAAAATATTTTGGACATTTCTTGATAAAGATGATCCACCATGAACATCTATTGATAGTTTTCTTTTATTCTATCACGGGACGTGACAGTAGGGTCAATGGGAACCTTTTCATCGCGTAAAAAGGGTACATATGATAATACATTTTAAAGATAAATTATCATATAATTAGACATCTAAGAGAGATATTTATGCAAAAGGTCTTTTTTGTTTTTGTGGATCTAGATAGAAAGAGTAATTTGCTGTTTTTATGGACAGCAAGGAGGAATCTTGTTGCAGGAGGAATGAGTGTTGTTGACTTGTTGTAGAATGAGGTTTATGGGCTCGAAGTACTCATCATCAAGAGTTTTTAAGTTTTGTGTCAAGAAAGTTTTGTTAGTTCGTACAACCCTATTGCACGCATGGCTATTGTTTGTTTCGTTTTTTAAGCATCTGTTATGACGGGATAAATACGTATAATTCATGGGAAACAAATGTTAGAATAGGTAGGAATTCTTATACAATTCTTATACGATATGATAAATATGTAGATACTGTTAGAATGTTTGCAAGATCATTCATATATATTGTCTTTATGTATGAATATAACTCTAAATTATTTTATCTAAAATATACGTGTTAAGAAATAAATAAGTATCATACGAACATGCACTATATATATATATATATATAACATGGACAATGCTAGGGTATGTGGTAAATCTTAAATTGGGCGATCTAAGACTTTGATAGAAGGTGGATAAAAGTTTTCGACATTGTGTAGATTGCCATGACCTAGATACTTACATGCCTAGGTGCTAGGCATCCATATTCATATAAGACTTGATAGAAGGTGGATAAAAGTTTTCGACATTGTGTAGATTGCCATGACCTACTTACTACATGCCTAGGTGCTAGGCATCCATATTCATATAAGGTGGTTGGATACATGTCCAATTAAGTTTGATTCTTGATCATTTTGTTTCACTAATTCTACTAATTATCCCTATGTTATATATTTCTAAAAAAAAAACTGATTTGATCAAGTATTTGACCATCATTTCACTACTATGACTAAGTTTTTTATTTCTGTAGCTAAGTATCACACATGGGATAAGACAATAAATGATATATCAATGTGATTTTTTTTTTTTTCAATTTCTAAAACTAAATATCACACAAGGGATACATAATAGATTATGTTCATTGTGATGAGTTTTTTTTTATACAACCAAGTGCCACATTGAAGATGTGATAACAGATTATGTTCATGTGATAGAGTTTTTTTTGTTTCTACAATTACCATCATTGAGGTCTTCACGAAGTTTGGCAACCACCTCTTTATTATCTTTACCATATTCACTATCACTATTTCACCGAGGTTGAGCACCATGTCGCTAACGCCCCCATCCACCACCATTGTGGTCGCCAAAAATAGAGGAGAAGGAGAGAGGAGAGAGCTTGGATAGGGAGAAGTGATGAAGATGGATGAGATTGTCGGAGGGGTTTGCTTCTGTAGAGCCGACTTGCTAGAACGTGGTCTGGGGCTTTACTGTGTTCAAGCTTGAAACATGGGTGGGCTAGCAACCATTATATGAATGCAGTGCGTTGCTAAGCTACGATCATATTTAGTGCGGCTTGACACTTGTTACTACTCCCTCCCTCCCCCCCCCCCCCCCCCCCAAACCCTATCAAGTATATGCCGACTTATCATAGGAATGATGATCCACTGTGTTAACGCAACCTACTTCCTACACATAGTCTGACAGATTAAGAACACTGACCCCACAAAAGACAAAACAAGAATGACATTGACCTAACGATCACTTTCAATATGCAATTGAATGACTGACCTCATTTAAGGATTTGCCCAAAAAAATCTTAAGAACTCCTATTTTTTCCGCACCAACTACACTAAAGGTCCGTTTGATTACAAGAAAAACTCCACTAGGTAAAATATTTTTAAGGAAAACCTTTTTTTTTGGGTTATTTGGTTTATCTGAAAAGTAAAATATAAAAAATTTTATCTTAAAATTTCTAAATTTTGACATCTGCGATAAAATTCGTATGCCATTTTTCGATTCAAGGTTCACATCTTCTGCATTTATTAATGTAGTTATAGTGCCAACCTGTGAGGCACTATTTATTTAAGTTGTTTTTTTTCCCCTCATTTAAATCACATTTGCCAAATCTAATGATTTTTTCATTAGTTGTTTTGATTTTTATTTTTTATTAAAATATCCGTAGAACACTATTCATTCAAGTTAGGTTTTTATTTTATTTCTCATAATTTAATTGTTTACGTCAAAATTATTTATTTTTACTATTTTTAAATATAAAATAAAAAAAAATAAAAAATTTGATGAATAATGTACTAGGGGCATGTGTCCTCTCTTATTAGAGTGGGCCATAATATCTCATGTGTCTCAATACAACTCTCTAATAAAAATTTACATTTAATACTATTGATTTTTCACTTTTTTCTTAACCTTCTATTTACACAAAAACCAATAAAACATTTACCTAAGAATCAAATAGATATAATTTTTTATTTTTATATAAAAATTCTTTCATAAAAATATTTTTAAATAAAAATATTTTACATACAACCAAATTTATCCATAATCTTTCGGTCTTTCCTTCTGCTCTACGAGGAGGTGGTTGACCTACGTAAAAACCCTCTTTGCTGGTGGACTCATCATTGGGATTTGGGTGTACAGAGATGGCCCACTTCCGTGCGTTTCTCCATTCTATGTAGTGTTTCCAGACATGAGATTGGCGTTCTTCTCTAGACGGGTATTTTTCCATGCGAGGGATGTGTGTAAGATTCTACTTTATACTCCTTTGCATTTGGTTGGGTTTGGTATCTTATTTTAAGGGATCCTTTGCATTTGGCTTGGGTCTTATTGTAGGATTGCTTTATTTACTTGTTCATGCGTTTTTTTTTTTTAATACAAATGCCAACCATAACTTATTATTATTAAAAATTTTAATACGACAAGAAAAAAATTTATATTTTCGGAATACATAAGAGAACGTACCAAACTCCTAAGCTCCTATCTCACCGTATGATCACACACCGTCTATATTGCCCTTCAATCTGAAATTATAAAAGCTGACAGTAGATTTTTTCTCGGATCGAGTCGGTCCATTATCACATAACATTAGAATTTATATCACGAAATCTCTATATATTATTGATACTCTGAGACTTATTTTTTCAAAATTATCCTTCCATACGGAAGTTTTATCACTATCGCTTAAAAAGATCGATCTTGGTGAAGATAGGGGCTGCCCATTAAGAGCCGACCCGATCCGATCCTCGATATCATCCACCCACGGGGCCTGAAAACGGCACGCATATCCGAATCACATTAAAAGACATGTGCCTGCGTATAACACGCTGCCACAGAGACCCGCCACCGGAATCCGCAAAGGGAAACAAAAACCCATCTACGCCGTTGCTTCTTAACATTGTAGATCGACGGCTTAAATCCGCGATCCGCGTCTAACATTGCCAGCCAATAGGATCGCACCTCCTTTTCCTATAAAGGGACTTCACCGCTACCTCACTTTCCATCCAAGTCTAGTCTTGTCAGGTTCCACCCCCCCAGGTCTTCGGCATCTACCAGATCTCGTCTCGCTTTCTGTTTTTCGTTCCCAGTCGCAGTAATGGCGCCCAAGGCGGAGAAGAAGCCAGCGGAGAAGAAGCCGGCGGCGGAGGAGAAGAAGGCCGAGAAGGCCCCAGCGGAGAAGAAGCCGAAGGCGGAGAAGAGACTGCCCAAGGAGGGCGGCGCGTCGGAGAAGAAGAAGAAGAGGGCAAAGAAGGCTTCCGAGACCTACAAGATCTACATCTTCAAGGTCCTGAAGCAGGTTCACCCCGATATCGGTATCTCCAGCAAGGCCATGGGCATTATGAACAGCTTCATCAACGACATCTTCGAGAAGCTCGCCCAGGAGGCCTCCCGTCTCGCGCGCTACAACAAGAAGCCCACCATCACCTCCCGGGAGATCCAGACGGCCGTCCGGCTGGTCCTCCCCGGCGAGCTCGCTAAGCACGCTGTTTCAGAGGGAACCAAGGCCGTGACCAAGTTCACCAGCTCCTAAGCTGTTGTCTTGTATATATCTATCTAATTTCATTTGGATTGAGGAGATAGTTAGTCTTCTAGGGTTTTCTCTTTTTTTTTTTTTCCCCTCCCTTTCCCGTCCTTCGTGTCGTCGTTCGTGTAGCGCTGTTCTTAGTTCTAATGTTCTGTAATCCATAATGATGTTGGGTTCTATCCGAATCGAAATGTTCCACTTTCTGCTGTGCCTATATTGCATCGATCTTGTGCGACACTCTCTACTTCTATCTATTTCTTTTTTTGCGTCTCTTCTTGGAGTACTTTGACTGGAAACTTCTATTCTGTCATAGCTGGGTGGACATATTTGCTGGCTGAAATATGTTCGTTGGATGGTATGATCGACCGTTTATCCAGGGTGCCCAAATGTCACTGTCTTTTAAGGTACTTTATTATCTCTTTTTGAAAGATCTAGTTGTTATATGGGCACGGGATTTACATGAGGGAATAGAGGAACACTATTGTTCTCTAAACTTGTTACTTCGTAGTATGAGGAAATGGTTGTTGCAGGCTTCCCTCCCGATGTGATCCCCGTCGCTGCCTCTTGGATGCAGTAACGTTTTGATCTGCGGTAGACAGTTATCCTCTTAACTACCCTCCAAACCATTCTGAAGCCAGTGTCTGGAGAAGTCTGGTTACTGTGATTTTGGTTTCCGCAAAGTGCGGAACTAGAAAAAGCTATATCTTTTGTTGCCGTCTTCGGTTTTTGAAGCTTGGTTTCGTCGATGCTTGCATGCGTTGTTACTTGTGAGTTCTTATTTCCCAACGTTTTGAAGGCATCGACTGCAGCAACTGGCATATCCTAATATTGGAGTCGGCTTGTAGGGTCCTTTTGTTGTCTTGTTTTTTTGACTGTTAAGGTAGAAGCAATTCATTGCTAACTAGTAGAGATTAGACTGCAAGCAGTCAAAGTATCATAAGGGATGGCGTTAAGGTGCCATACACCACTAAAAGATTGACGGAAGGCATGCTTGGTGATGTTGTCACTTCCTGCGTGATGCTGGACGCAGAAATTTTGATTCCCTACTCGTCTGTTTATTCCTCTTGTGCCATCTCTTCTAGTTGCGTTCAATGGTTTTTGGCTATGTAGCTCTTTTTTTGGGTAGGTTCGGCTATGTAGCTCTGTTATGGTGCTAATATTTTCGTTCCCACTTTTCCATGCGCATCTTCTTGAATTAAAGTTTTTTTAAACGTTGAGCGTGGCCTCTTATGTTGATTCCTTGTTCTTGTATTTGATTTTCTTTGGGTGCCAATTTCTTAAGAAATTGATTGCATCAGCTGGCGCAATACTGAGGTATATGGAATTTTGAACCCCTTGTTAGTTATTTGTTGTACCCAGTTTTTGGTGTTAAATTTTTGCGATCACTTCAAGTGGTCTCAAAGGTTCTAGTACTTGAGGAATATAATTTTGAATCTTTGATCCCCTAGTCGGTTGCTGCATCCCCTTCTTTATTGTCAAATTCTGTGATGACTTCGAGTAGTCTCGATTTTGGAAGGCTGCCTTGTTTTAGTTGACTACTGAGGCGTCCCGCTGTGGGATTCATTGGTAGATGAATGCATCGATTATTGTAGATGAACCCATCCATAAATATCGTACTTCTACATGATGAAGACACAGGATTTTCTTCGACGCCTTTCATCAGATTTCCTCCCTCTGTAGGTAGAGTTGCTCGCCGAATGCGGCTAATCCCGGTTTGCTGTCTTGCAACCTTTTATTTTCCAGCCTGATCCTTGATGCCCAGTTCTACTAATTTTTATCTTTGCTTTCTCTGTCATTTTCCTGCTGATTGCTTGGGAAATTTCTACGTCGCTGGATGTTAAAAAACCTTAAGATCATCCTGGTGCTCGTCACATTATTCCATTTGTATTTTCTCTCTTTTTTCTAAAAGGAACTTATCTTGGTTTTGCTTATTGATTCTCCGGTTTTTTCGTGGATTGTGTGTGATAACTGATGCACACAGAGCTGCTTCCAAATTCTGGTTTGGTAAGGAATTGGTTTTAGACCTTTTTCCTCAATGGGTGATGAATTGAAAAAATTATTGCAGTTGAATAATTTCCGTTCAAGGATGGATAAGGCGTCGTCTATTACCTTATCTGTTCTGTTTCTATACGCTTGTGAAACTTTTCATGTTGTTTGGTAAATTTAACAGCTACGGTTGGATGATCTGGATAAAGGGTGTCCCTAATTATGTCTTGTACTCCACCAAAAAAAAAGGGTTCTTCTGCTCACTTTTTTCTTTTGGGGATGTTGGACCTGTAAAATTAGATTCAAAAGCTGATGCGCAGCTGAGACCGACAAATTGATCGCACATGAAGCCGATTGCCCCCCCCCCCCCCCCCCCCCCCCAAAAAAAAAGTTACATGAATCCGGTATTGTATCCTCGTGCTTCTTTTTAATGAACAGTCGATCTCCATGACGGGGGGGACGGGGGGGCGTGGTGGTGGAAGCAGCTAATTTCACTGTGTTACTCCATCTCGTAGTTCTAGTGCAGCAGCTGGTTTCTAGTGCAGCACCTGGTTAGAGGCATAAATTGAACTATTTCGTACAGGTTAACTGGTCGTGTTTGGATCATCTCAACATTGGAAGTAGGGTGGGAGGTGGGATTGCAACCTTACGCCGTCTAACTATTTGTTTATGTATGTACTGGACAATTTATGTAAGGATATTATATATACCAGAAAATTAATGTAAAGTAAATGTGTTTTTTGTATTATGAGACACTGAATAAAAAGGAACTACCCTTAGTATATACGCAGTGAAAAATAAAAAAATATGTAAACTACTTGATGAAGTATATCGAACTTCTTGACGAAGAGTTCTATGCAGACGGATGTATATGTATATGTTAGTGATTAAACTAGGGCAGCGTTTGTTACCGAAGTTTAAAAAGTAAAAAGTTCTAAAATTCCGAATCGGTGTACTACACGGCCAACGGGCTGCTTTTGGCCTCGTCGCCCGCCATGAGGCGCGGGCGACGAGGTGTGTAAAAAAACAATAACAAATGAAAACAACATTTTTAAACCGCTGCGTTGGGTGTGTCTCTCTCCACTCAAGTAAATTTTTTTTAAAAGCGGATTTACACCAGCTTTTGGAGGAGGCAAAGCTTGTGTCCTTCTCTCTCCATTCGGTGATTTTGCAGAATGCAAAAATCGAAGTGAACCATGGCTCATTTGGGAGAACATGTGAGGTTGTCAGGGATTTTAAATTTCCAAATTTTATCTACTGCGTTACCAAATGGTGCCTAGATGTAGTTGAAGTATTTAATGTAAATTATTGAAATTCTTTGAAAAGAATGGAAGCATGTAGTGCTACATTTTTCGTTGGTGGCAGGCTGGCAGCAGCATAACCCAGCGCTCATGTTTCGAACTCGGGGCGCTTCTTCCCACGGCCCACCCCTATCGGCGTGTCCACTGTTACTTGAAATTCTAGTACATGCGTTTTCTACGACGATTAATTATTATAAAATTTAATAAAATTATCAATCAATTTTTATTTTTTTGAAGATTTATTTTTAGGTCTCTAATAATTATGTAAGTCTTTTAAAAAATTATGTAATTATATCTTTATAATTATAAGTATGTAAATTATGGATTTAAAAATAAATCTATCAAAAAATAAGGATTGATTGTTAATTCTTCTTAAAATTTATTGGGAGGTCTATAATTTAAATATTTTTTTTATGTTAATGAGATATCTTTTTAATCTTTTTTAAGTAATATAACTTAGATCACTAAAGTACACGTGAAAGTTCTTAATCACTCAATTACTTCTTTATAATTCGTATAAGCAGGTTATTAGTAGGAATATTTTTTTTATTTTCTCTTTTTGTGAAGATGACATTAGACTCTTCCTCAGTTTGGCAATGGGTTGGGGTTAGAGTTAATTCCAACCCATGACTAAAGTTATACAGGGTTAACTCATTTTTTAATTTGTTTTCTTGTGTGTTAACTCACTTTAACTAGAGTGAGTTAACCCACTTTCTCTTTATGCTTTGACAAGATAAAGTGAGTTAACTCACTTTCATATCAAAAAGTGATTTGAAAAAAAAAAACAATTAATGTTGTGTTGAAAAAAGAGAAAGTAGCAATTAATGTTATGTACCGCCAAGTTAAAAAGATAGTTAATCCACTTGAGTTAACTCCAATCTACCTTTAGAGGTGGGTTGAAAAATTGTGAGTTAACTCACATCTGACCAACTTTAAATTTAACCCATTTGAGTTAACTTTTTTTTGTTATCAAATTACATTTTGAGTTAACTCTGAGTTAACTTTGAGTTAACTTTAAGTTAACTCGTTATCAAAGTTAACTCAAAGTTAACTTTATTTAACTCAGAGTTAACTCAAAAAGTGGTCTGGAAAGGTTACAAAGTTAGCTCAAGTGGGTTAGACTAAAAGTGGATAAAAAATGAGTTAACTCATAATTTTCCAACCCACCTCTAGAGGTGGGTTGGAGTTAACCCAAGTGAGTTAACTATCTTTTTGCTTTCACAGTACCGACCAAAACATTGAACAAATATGTAGGTTAACTCCATTTATTCAAATGAGTTAAATCAGTTGTTACCAAAGTAAAAAATAGGTTAGTCATGTATAACTTTGATCATGGATTGGAGTTATCTTAACTCCAACTCATTATCAAAGTGAAAGTGCTACTTCTACGGTCTTTTAGTTTCCTTTGCCACTATGCAGATCGAGGTTTCTTAAGTTGTGACGGAAATAAGGTACTTGACTTGCTAAGTACTTAAAGATAGGCATTTTTCTTCTTGGATTACTGCCAGAAATGGTTTCTAGTTAAAAAAAAAAAACTGCGAAAGGTGCATCTCTTTTTTTGGTAACGAGGAAACCCCGCCCCGTGTGGCTTGTGGGCTCATGGATTGGTGTTCGTGACTCCAAGATCAGGACTTGGCAGCTCCTACTTCCGTGTACCCGTATTACCCTTACCCCACTTGACCGAGAAAACTCCGGATCTACACACCTCGAGGATTGCGTATAAATCAGGTAAACCCCCCCAGAAATCGAACTCGGGACCTCTTGCTTTTAAGCAGAGTTCTTACCGATCGACCCAACTGGGGTCCTCCGAAAAGTGCATCTCATATCTCACATAAGCATCCGCTTTTAAATTTGCACAAATAAATAATAAAGCGATGCTTCCAATATGTATCATTCGTTTCGAGGACGACGCGATGATCCTATTCCAGATCGAACGAGGAACGTGTGTGCCGAAGACAGCGAGTTAAGAAGGTTCCAGTGCGCAATCCGTGGTACCAGCGTGCTGGGCCTTGGATCACCTGGGGTTTCGATGTTACGAACTGTGGAAAAAAGAAACCGACCGTGACGTCGGCGCCGGCTAAAAAAGCTGCTGCAACAACGAAGAATTTCACGGCCCGCTTCCATTCGATCTATCATTATTGCGTTTTTTAATCTTTCCATCTAGCTCTCCGGATTCTGCCACTGGGTTTGTACCCCCGCTGGGAGCCAAGCGAGAAGCGTACACAGGCGAGGGTACACGCGCACGGCTCCCTACTCGGCGTCGTCTCTGCGCTCCTTTCCTTCCCCGCTGGATCTCTCTCTCCTTCCTTCCCGGCCCCTTCCATGGCGGCCTCATCCATCTCTTTGCCCGCCGCAGGTAGCGTAGTTCTATTCTTATTCTGGAAATTCTTCCTTCCCTTTTGTTGTTCATGTGTCCGTCTTCGGGATCCCAGACGCGGTGCAGGTGCTGGTGTCCGCGCTGGCGGATGAGTCGCCAGCCGTCAGGGATGCGGCCGCGGCGGCGCTCAAGGAGATCTCCCCCATGTAATCACGACTTCCGTGACATTGGTGTTTCTGTTCTTCCGCAAGTTCATTTTTTTTTTCTGGTTTCGTTTCATCCCTTACATTTGCCCACCGCAGGAAACCTCTTCTGGTCCTAAATTGCTGCTCTGCCGTCTCCCGTGGAGGTCGCCGGGTATATAATATCGTCTCCTAGAGCACTAACTAACTTTGTTTTTGTCTAAAGTTTGAACTTATTGCATCCTTACTAATTGGGGTTGGAACATGGGTTGCGTTTATGTGCCACAGCGGTTCGGAAACATGGCGGGTGCCTTTAGTGTTATGGCTTCTGCTGTCAGAGCCATGGAGAAGAAAGATGTTGATGAGACCTTCATAATGAGCCTTGCGAAGATTGCAACGTCTGAGATGATCACCTCCAAGGTTTGTTCTCGAAGATTGCCTCGAACTTCTGAATTTCACAATGCTATATTTCATGCTGGTTTTTTCTACCTCTTTCAAAAGAAGACAAAAAAAAATCCGTGTTCTAATAAGGCTGTAAATCACGTACACAATGAGTGGCTTAGTGGCCAAGGCCCTCCAAAGTACACCTTAGGATCTCGGTTCAAAGCCCTGCCCCCACATTACCTACCAAGAGAAAAAAAGAAAAGGTTGTAAGCCGTGGGTTCGCATTGCTGTATTGGTATTAGATAATGAAGAATAGATGTTTCCACACTCAATTTATTTATTAAAGCTCATTCATTTGGGCTTTCAACAGGACTTGCCAGGAGCCTCTAAACGCCCTGGTGTTTCTCTTTCCCAACTAACTGACCACAGGATGGCTGAAAATAAAATGGAGCACAAATGTTTAGACTCACTAAGGGCAAGCATTTTCATGATGAGAAACAACTAACGGAATGAAGGATTGCACAGTTTGCTGCCAAAAGACTTACGTCAGAGTTAGGACTTAAGTTCACTGATAATTGTTGGGACTTCCAATTCTCTGGCAAACACATCCCTTTGAAGCTGATGGATTCTGCTACTTCTCTTCCAAAAGAACTTATTCTTCTATCCTAAGAGTGGATATTTCAAAGAGAGCAGTTATCTAGGGACTAATAAATCTGCGAAGAGAGAATGATTGAGGTTGTTAGCATCTGGATTCTGGAATGCTTCATTTATTGACACACAATATCAACAATATTTTAGCACCCATTCCCTCATTGCTGAAATTATTCCCAGGTTGTCAATGACCATACCTTAACTGCAGTAACCAAGGCAACCTAAGCCACCATCACTGACCAGGGCAATGACCAGGACTAAGGAATGATCATACTAAGGAATGATCATTCCTGCACCCATGCATGATATGGATTGAGCAGGAGTTTGCTTTTGACTTCTCAATGGCTGATGGTCCTATGAGAAGATAGTTCATTTGAGATTACTGGTAGACTTCGACCAACACAAGAAGTAGCTGATTGATGTTGCCACAGAAAAAAAGAGAAAAACTGTTAGCAGATATCTTGTGGTTGGCGCCTATGAAGTCAATCTAGGATACTTTCATCTAGGAGAAATTTATTATCCATGTCTGATGGAGAGGTGATCCTCTCATTCTTTGAAGTCAACCATGAAAACAATATCACTATTGCTGCAACTTCTCCTAAGACTCCTCTAGGAAGGAACAGAACAGAAAGGAGAAAGGAAAAATCATACAATTATGGTATATTGTAAAGATGCACATGAAAAAAAAAAAAGCTAAATACATTCATTGACAGCAGCAGAGACTACCACCATCATATTTGGAAAGAATATGATAAAAACATGTTCCAGGGAAGTAAATCTATATTGAAATATTTCTCTTTGAGTTTTATTTCTTTATAACTATAAGCTTGTTTTTAAGACGACTTCTGATGATTGAAGGAGGGTAGTGAAACACATATAATCACATTTTGTAATCTTCTTTTAGTTTATGGCTAGGTGGAGGAACCTCTCCTAGTCTCCATTTGGTTGTAGTTCCTCTATTTTGAAATAAAAGAGAGACAGAATTCTGTAAAAAAAAAGAAGAGAGAAAAAAACTACCATTTCTTTTTCGCAATATCCTTGTTTGCATTATGCAACTATTCTCTGGATATGAACATCCAGTGTACAATGTTGAAGACTGTCTTTTTATGTTTGTTCATTCTTTGTAGGTCAGGAGAGATTGATCAATACATGCTCTTTGATTTGGTTTGTTTTTCTTTTTCTGTAGGAACTGAATACTGATTGGCAAAGATCTGCATCCGGTTTGCTTGTATCGATAGGTTCACATGATCCTGATCTGGTAGGATCACCATATGGCTCTATGGAATTTGTGTTTATCAACCCAAAAGCATTATGTAAATTTCTAGTTAATGTTCCTGTTCCCATTGCAAATAATGGATTTTTCTGATGAACATAGTTTAATTTCTCATTTTACTTCTAAGATCAACCACAACTGCCTTGTACATCGGTTCATCTCTTGAGGTCTAGGTATTCTTAGCCTCTCTGAGTGAGTGATTGAGTGTCTGGTAGTTTGCTGGGAATATGACAAGTTTATTATAACATTGCTCAACTTTAGGCATTGTTACAGCACATGACTAATTTTAATTATATGACTTGGATCCTCTTAAGCATAGTTTGGATAACAATGCTTGAACCTGTGTTGGATGTCCCATACAGTCTAGCTGTCCAGGAACTTTCATATTGATAAACTACTTTAAGTGAAGCTTAATTCAGTCTCCCTTGTTCTAGTGCATACTGTTCTCCCCCATCCTTATCTGAGCTGGACATCTGTGTCCATGTACCTGTAGAAATTACTCTTACTTGCTAATAGTGAGAGAAATATGGTGAATTGTCATAGTCTCCTAGTCATGGTTTTTTAGTCTCATAGGGTAGGCAGGGAGGATAGAATGGGAAGTAAATGTGGAAAGAAGAGGGATGTCTTCTGCCCAGAATATATGTTAGTGAGGGCCAAATGTAATACTGAGAATAGGATCACATCAACCAGAATTTGGCCTGGACATGTACCTTTAGTTGCTTGGAAGATACAAAATATTTATTAAAAGTAAAAAAAAAAAATTTCCACTGCACACCCAAGGGGTGCAGCAACCCCTGGGTTTGCAGCAAGCTTTACTCAAAGTTTATTGATCAATTATGTGACGATGAATTGGTGGGGAGATGTAAAGTTCTTCCTGTGAATATACAAAGATTAAATGAGATAGGAGACCCTGGAAGCAACTTCTCACTAAGTATTCTGTCTGCTGTTGGTTAATAGGAAAATCTTTGCCGTGGCTAATGTAAGATTCTGCTAACTGACTGCAATGAGAATTTTCTTTTGTTATGTGAAATGAAGCGGGCGGTAAATAAGTTTGTGTTCTGTGTTACGTTAAGTTCTTCACATTGTTAGGTTAGCATGTGCTTAGAAGGTGGTTCTTTTGTATTAGTGACAGGCTATGTATCTGTATGTTTGCTAGTGTTGGGTCGTTGTTGTTGAGGCCACTGCCAATAGATCATGATGGAGAATCTTAAGCTCTTGGTTCTCCCTCAAGAGTCATCTGATTGAGGTCAAGCCTTAACCTACAAGATGTATCACCTCAAGTTATTATTTGGCACGGCGGAGGGGACACTGGGGCAGGTGGGGAGGGAGGGGCCTCGGGTTCAAACCCGGGGCAGGGAGGGGTTTCCCAGTCAAGAATGAGGGTGTCGGTTTCGGTTTCGGACAAAACCGTCCGAAACCTATAAAAGTTGACAAAAAAATTGTAAAAAAACTCAAATAAATCTGTAAAAATATAAAAATTCATCACAACACAAAAAGAACCAGTGGACATGCATATAAGATTGAAAAAAATTGGATTAAGTGACAGATATATGTGGGTGAAATGTTAATGGAATATTCGATGCATATTAAAGAGTTAAACAATAAACATGGAGTGATGTTGTCGTCTTGCACTATTATAAATATTACAAACACAATAATTGCAATTTACTTTCTTTTTCCTAGCATCAACTAAAGTGATATGAGCCCACCCCGGATCATCCAGTCCCTGGCTTTCCTCTTCTCTAGCTCTAGCCATGGTCCTACAATAAAAAAATAAAGCACAAAAATATGTAGTAGAATGACATAAAAGACTGCTTGGAACCTAAAACAATCAAACATATCACTTATTGTTCAAATGTGGAGCCCGAACTCTCAAATGTGCGCCTTCGCATGCGGATCGACCTGCGCGGTCAAGTCGCGGGGATCGACCTGCCCGGTTAGGTCGCGGGGGTCAAGGGGGCAGCGCCCCTTGCGGGGGTCTCTGGGGGCGAAGCCCCCAGAAGAAAATTTTATAAGGGAAAGGCTAAAGCTTCCGCCCTCAGAAGAAAATTTTATAAGGGAAAGGCTAAAGCAAAAAAAATAATACATACAGCGAAGCGAACACCTACAGCGGCGGCGGGAAGAGCGTCTCCGGCAATGCGTCCCCCTCCCCCCTTGCGCCCCTGCCTCTCCTCCCACCTCCGGCAGGAAAAATCCCCCCCCCCCCAAGGAAAGCCGAAACCACCCCCTTGCGGCCCTGTGGCAGTGTCCACCCCCCTTCTGCCTCAGATCTCAGATCTGAGGGGGTCACGGGACGCGAACTCCCTTTTCAGGGGAGTTCGCATCGGGTTTCGCCTGGTGTCGCCGGTTTCGGGCCGACACCGGGTGGTGTCGGTTTCGCCCGAAACCATTAAGTCTCGGACCGGAACAGTGTTCCGGTCCGGTTTCGTGTCGCCCAAGGCCGAAACCGACACGTTTCGCTGTGTCGGTTTCGGTTTCGGGCGAAACCTACAACCATGTTCCCAGTGGCCTTGGGCCACTGGGCTATACAACCAAAAAAGGTTATTATTTGGTAACATTTATGAAATTCCATGATTGCCACCTTTTCAAAAGAAAATTGAAACACTGTTTTACTGCTGGGATATTGCTGATACTACATCTGAAGATGATGGAGGAAGTTTTCCGCCACTTCTCTGGCCCCAATTCTGCGCTACCAGCCATGGTTCAAATCCTTGCAGACTTCGCTTCATC
The DNA here is from genome assembly GCA_014218235.1 of Colocasia esculenta. Classification (NCBI taxonomy): domain Eukaryota; kingdom Viridiplantae; phylum Streptophyta; class Magnoliopsida; order Alismatales; family Araceae; genus Colocasia; species Colocasia esculenta. Next base: position 91,183,116 of record CM024759.1, on the reverse strand, counting down.
TGAAGGTGAGTTTCTTCATTTCCATCTGCCCTTTTTGTTGATCTTGTATCTAATTCTGACTGTTTATTCCCTTTTTCCCATTTTTTGAAGCTTTGCTGTTTACTCCACGCCTTAAAGATGTCCTTTCACGAGTATTACCAATTCTGGGTAATGTACGTGATAGTCAACGCCCAATTTTTGCGAATGGTATACCTTTTGCCCAAAAAAGACCATGTTAGAACTTTTTCCATTGGGCATCTGGTTGACATTAGTTTTTTTCTCATCTCTTCATGTCTTTGCAGCGTTTAAATGTTGGTGTCAAGCTGCATCACGGTGTCGGGGGGATTGCCCTTCTGATTGGTTGCTTGATGGTGATGTTATGTAAGTTGACATACTGACATGATTCTGATTTGGATATATACCACTCCTCCCAGACCACCTGTCCAACTGCCTTAAAAGTCAAGTTAAATTTCGTGCCCTTATGTCATGACTCATGATGTTGCTACATTCTGTTGCAGGTCATTCTTGAATTCTGTCTTTGAGCTTCTATTGAGGGTCTGGGCAAGTTCCCGTGATCTGAAGGTAAAATGAATAATACTTTGGGATTCTTCCCTTTGGCCTACTGTGGTGGTACTTTTCAGTGTGTTCCACCATATGTCTTTGGTGCACACTTTTTTGACATTTTTATCATGATATATGTTAAAGGTTCGAACTCTAACCCAAAACCTAGGCCTCGAGTCGAGGGAATCCTTCACATATATAGAGGCAAAACTCCCATGGATTTCCAATATGGGACTAAACCACAACACCCTCCCTCGCGCTGAACCGGTTTGGGGCGCAACATGAGAGGGACAAATGTCCACATATCAAGAGACGATCCAATGGGTAAACTGACTCTGATACCATGTTAAAGGTCCGAACTCTAACCCAAAACTTAGGCCTTGGGTAGTGGGAATCCTTTACATATATAGAAGCTAAACTCCCATGGATTTCCAATGTGGGACTAAACACAACAATATGTTTCTGCATTCCCATTTCCCAAGCCCCTGATAGGTTGGTGGTATTTTTTCCATTTGAGTATGCACCCAGTGAAGGGATCATCATGAACCTGCTAATTTCTGAAAAATTGCAGAACTGGAGCCGGTTCTGATCCAGGTCTTGGTTCTGAAGTCAGTTCTGGCTGGTTGACACAATTAAACAACTTCAAGATTGTGTAAGTTGTAATATAAATATTGTGAATGAAATTCTGGACCCATTCAGAGATGCATTATGCTTCATTGAGCATAATCATGCCTTTGTGTGATTTTTGGTGATTTATTGATTGCAGTAATAAAAAAATCTCTCTTTTTGTGTGCATCATGAATTGAAGAATGCCATATATGAAGAGGAGTGATCCTTTGCCACCAGTGGCACCAAAAGTTGAAACCACATCATTCTATGTCAAATTTTAGTTCACTCCATTAATTCTGCTCTACTAGCAATAAACTAGATGGAAGATGAAAAAGTTCGTCCATGCAATGTAAAAATTCACAAATCAAGGGGCATATATATGCAGTATCTAGGCCGTTCACTTTTTGTGCTCTAGATGTCAATGAGTCTATGATCTAAAAGTTGACATCGAATGATGTGGTTTTGGAGTGGGTGGCAATGCAATTTTGGTACTACTGTGGCAACAGTTCGTTCCTCATATATTAAAATCGAGATACTTGTTTTTTCTTTTTGATGTTATGCTTGGCTGTACTAATTTTCTTCTTTATGGGATGTGTATCAAAAGTTAAGTAGTTGAAATGTCTCTATTTATCCAGGAATATGATGTTCTTGGATGATTCAACCTCCTTTGCATACCTGATTCCTCACCTTTTTTGGTTCTTTATTTGAAACTTGTTTCCTCTGTTTCTTTTCCCAATATCACAAATTGGAAAGAGAATAAAGATGAATTGACTGGTTGTCCTTCTCATCTATTGGTCCGGATCATGCCTGTGTGGCATGATGAGCTGGGGCGGCAATGTGGCATTGACGAGTGGTGGGCCAGTGGGTGACTACTGGTGGCTGCTGGCCGCCCAGCAAAAGTGCTGTATTCGTCAGCCAAAGTTCATTCTTTGTCAGCCAAAGTCACCATCTGTCAGCCAAGGGCCATTATTTGTCAGCCAAAGTCGGTATTTGTTAGCCAGTTAATGCAGTTGGCTTCCATTGATTACCATCGGCCACTGCTGCCATTGCCTATGCCACATCACGTCCATGCCCAATGGGATTGCTTTTGAACATTCTGAGTCGGCTTTATTAACTGACCCATTTGTTCATGAGTATTTCACATTGAAATATTGTAACTACTTTCTTGGTCGGACCAATTCTTTTAAAAGTCTGGTTTTGCAAGGCGAATCGGATCTGCCCGATTTGGTCGAATCGGATCGGATCAGGGGAGATCCGATCCATGATTCGGTTGATCCGATCCGATTCGCATGGGTACATAAATACATTTCCTTTTAAGTAAATGTCAGTATTTATAGTTTCATTTACTTAAGATATTACATGTAAATAAGGAAGTACCTCCCATTTGAATCCAATAAAAATATCAAAAAAATTATATCTCTTACCAATAAAAGGTCAACTCTCCCATCAAAGAAGAAAATCGCGATTTCGGTAATTTTATCGAAATGCTAACTTTCTAATCTCTCATAATTTGGCCTATCTAAAAATTTGATAATTCTAATAAATCACATGGAACACTAAAAATCTAAAGTTCGGTAAAAAAAGTCAAACGTGCATGTGACTTCTCCAAGGGAGTCACTCTCCTACTGACCAAAGTCAATCTCTCAGAATTTGGCCTATCTAAAAATTTGATAATTCAAATAAACCACATGGAACACTAAAAATCCAAAGTCCGGTAAAAAAAGTTTGGTCAGTAGGAGAGTGGCTCCCTTGGCGAAGTCACATGCACGGTTGACATTTTTTACCGAACTTCGGATTTTAGTATTCTATGTGGTTTATTTAAATTATTAAATTTTTAGATAGGCCAAATTATGAGAGATTAGAAAGTTAACATTTCGATAAAATCACTGAAATCGCGATTTTCTTCTTCGATGGGAGAGTTGACTTTTTATTGGTAAGAGATATGATTTTTTTGATATTTTTATTGGATTCAAATGGGGGGTACTTCCTTATTTACATGTAATATCTTAAGTAATTGAAACTATAAATACTAAACCGATTCAGTCCGATTCCATGCGAATCGGATCGAATCATGGCGAACCTGATTTGGTCTGAATCGCCGCTCCAGCAAACCATTAAAACTATTTACTCACTGTTTCATATTTTTTGAACTGATAGGTACGTCTATCTGCTGTGGATGCACTTGGACAAATGGTTGGCCTAATTACACGCCCTCAGCTTAAGGCTGCTTTGCCCAGGCTTGTCCAAACTATATTGGATCTGTAAGAATAGCTTTAGTGCTCAATGGATTTGATTATTTGAATATCCTTGTTTTGTTGTCACTGTGCAGTGTGCTAATTTAATAGATGTAAACTGTTTGAATATGTACTTTTCTCATTCTTATTTGAGCAGTTACAAAAGAGACCAGGAAGTCGCTTTTCTAGCCACATGCAGCCTCCATAATATCCTCAAGGCTTCTTTGTTAACAGAGAGTGGACCTCCTCTACTTGATTTTGAGGTGATGAATTATCTTTAATATGCCATTTGTCATTCATGAATGAGGTGATTAATCCTGGAAATTAATACTTACTGTGCATGATTTGCCTTCTTTACCTTTCTCACTTATGCATGTTTAGTTTTGTTAAAAGATTCTATGCATGCTATGCTTCTCTATTTTTTCCATTATTTTTGTCAAGAGGCATATCAGGGAAAATAACAAAACTTCTCTATTGAACACCAGGGCAATAACCTATGCAAATTCAAATATTCGTACCATTCCTAATACAAGTGGAAGTAGGATGAACACACACTAATCCAAGTGGAACAAATATCTAGCATTCTTGTACATGTATTCATGTAGTAATTCTAATCTATGCAGTACTGGGATTGGAGACCACCAGTCCCAGTCCAAGGAGAACTAGGCTACTATGTATAATATCTGTTACCTCTTATTTTCTTAACAATTTCATATCTCAAGTCTTAATTATTGTAGTCCATGCCATAATATTTTCCTCTAGATACTGAGTTCTAGGGTGAGCAAAGTTAATCTACTATTTTTTCTTCATTTCTTATAGCGGTAACTATATGTGTCACCAATTGGCTGTGACACTCAACACTCTTAAATACAGCAAAAGGAATGTACAATGGGAATGCTTTTTTAGTCCTTCTATCTTAGTCCTCATCTATTAAGTGTGACAAAAGTTATGAGCAGGGCTCTATGGTCAGTGTTTTTGGTTTCCTAAGATTCAAATAAGTTGCCAATACTTTTATGTTTCCGGACATGGATATAGAGGGGAGTCAGCTTGGCTGATCAAGCAGGAGGGCTTCTTTGCCAACCTCCACCTGCTATTGTCCCCAAAACATGCTTCAAGGAATGTGCAGGGGTTTTCTGGAAATTTTACACACGTTTGGGTCAATAGCAAATGGAGGTCACTTCATAAGTCTTCCTGTGCAGTCAGTGAACTTGGTCTTAATACAAGCATGTACTTTTGGAAAGACTTCCCGATATTTAGTCATGCTCTATTGGATTCAGATTCACAAAGACTTGATGCCTGTATTGTTAAGTCCCACATTAGTTATACACGATCAAAGCTGTGTGTTTATGAGGGATAGGCCTCTTGATTCTTTCCAATTGGTTTCAAGTTTGATGCGCTGACATGCTAGACCCAACTTGTAATCACTGTTATAACTCCATCCTCTGTGCCTCCTGCGTCAGTATGTCCACACTCCACAATATCTTCCCAAATGCAAAGAGGGATGTTATCTTGTTAAAATCTCTTGTAAGTTATGCATGAGCTGAACTGTGTGTATGTAAGAAAATGATCCTGTCCACTCCTGCCAATTGATTTTGAGTTGTATGTTCCAAGATGGCGTCATAGATGCATTGAGTTTGTCCACCATGGCGGCATGGCCTCATGGATGTTAGGGGGGATGTTAGCTACCATATTGGATGTGCATGAGATAAAAATTATCTGTTTGTAAGGAATTATCCTTTTCACCCATTATCAATGGAATAATTGTCCTATTTCTTTAGTGGTTTTCACATTGAGCTTCTTGTTGATACTTGATAGTATTTCTTGCACATACATGATTTTCCAAAATCACCAAAATGTCTGAGGCTTGTGATGTTTAACTCCACTCTACAGGAACTTGTGAAGATTTTATGCACACTTCTTCCTGTGGCATGCATGAATAACTTTAAAGATGAACATTCTGATTTTTCAATTGGACTGAAGGTATCCTGTCATGTAATTGCTTGTTGTTTTTGTTTCTGAGCCTGTTGTTGAGTTATTGAATATGTACATTCCTGTAATCATTGAGAAGAAAATGAGATCCTTTAACTAGTGGAGTCATTCTTACACTCATCGTTTTTATAATTTTCATGCTGATACATTCGTTAAGAATTGATATTGAATGCTTCCAAGTGCAAATATGAAATTCTTGTAGGGGCTATCATCAACATTTATTCTTTTGGCTACTCTGCTGCATTTTGTTCCTATTAGACTTGCAAGTCCTCTGTATTGCATGATATCCTATTGAGCGATGCATACTCAGATAATTTGATGCGCAGTTATACCAGGATCCTGTACCTTTGGCTTGTTTAGTCTTATAACAAGTTGTAGTCAGTGGTCAGGACAGGTCATCATGTGCTGAAAAACAAACCTACCACCCTTTTTTTAGGCCCAGCCTTTTTCTTTTGAAGCTTGTTTCCACCTCCCTGCCCATTATTTCGTTGGCTGGATTTGGTACAAGAGATGAGATGATGCGTCACCTGACTTGCTGGTTATCCCACTACATATCATATGGAAAGACTAAGTCTTTGCAAAGGGATTAAAAAGGAAAAAAGAAAGAAAGGAGGATCTTGGAATATTGAGTGCAAGGTCAATTTTTGCTTTTCATGTGAGCAGGTGATCTGAGACGGTTTATCCCTTTTGAGACCTATACAGGGCAGACATTCTTTAAGTGTCCTCCATTTCCATAGTCAACTTATGGGGTGTTTGGAAGTAACTTTTTTTAAAAAACTATTTCTATCTAAAAATTAATGATGTCTCTGTTTTCTACTAAAATTTTAAAATTGAAAAAAAATAGTTTTATGTGTTTGGCAAAAAATGTTTGTTTTTTTTTAATTTGTTTGAAGGCCTTGGGGGGGGGGGATGCTGCGGGGGGAGACGGGAAGGAGGCAGGGGGGGGGGGGAGGGGGGGGGGGAGACGGGAAGGAGGAGGGGGGGACGCCGGCGGTGGGGAACGCGGGTGAGCCGGCGAGGGGGGGAGACGGGAAGGAGGAGGGGGGGGACACCGGCGGTGGGGGGGCACCGATGCTGCAGGGGGGGGGGGGACGCCGGCGGGGGGGGGGGGGGGGAGGAGAGGGAAGGGGGAGGAGGGGGGGGGGACGCCGGCGGTGGGGGGGGGGGGACAGACGGCAAGGAGCAGGGGGGGGGGCGGGGGAGGGGAAGGAGGAGGGGGTCGCCGGCAGTGTAGGTGGGGCGCAGGGGGGGGACGCCGGCGGTGGGGGGGGGTGGGACAGACGGCAAGGAGCAGGGGGGGGGGCGGGGGAGGGGAAGGAGGAGGGGGTCGCCGGCAGTGCAGGTGGGGCGCAGGGGGGGGGGAGAGGGGTAGGAGGAGGGGGGCACCGGTGGTGCAGGGGGTGCTGCGAGGGGGGGGGGGAGGAGGAGGGGTCGCGGGCAGTGCAGGTGGGGCGCAGGGGGGGGGGGGCGCGGGGGTGCAAGGGGGGGTGCCGGACCTGCCGTGGTGTAGGGGGGTGGGAAGGAGGGGGGGGGTTGTGAGAGAGAGTCTTATGTGTTTTTAAAATAAAAACAGGTTCGGAGTTCGGAGTTGTTTTTTTTTCTGGAGAGATTTACATAGAGTAAAAATTCTTCCTTAAAAAAAATGTACTTACCAAACGCGTCTATGCGTCTGTCTTCTCTTTTTTTTTTAAATTTTAGAGAAAAAAGAGGTAAAAAATTGTAACCAAACACCCTATTAGTTGCTTAGAGAAAGTAAAGAAGTACATGGTGTTATTATTCAAGATGATAAAAAATTAGTTTCTGTGAAGCAGGGATTGAAGGTCATAATGAAGTTTCTTTGTCAGATAGCATGGATGCATCTTGCTTCTACACTTGTGAACTATTGATAAAAGCCTCTGATCAATCATGGTGTAACATTAACAGGACTATGGGATACTTGTCCATAGTTAACGCATGCTAGTGAAAGAAATCATACAAAATATTGAATTATTATGATGATGATGGTTAGGCCTATTCAGCAGGGAAGTGACATTGGTGCAGTTTACTAGTAAGTATGCTAGAAGTATTGTCATCATGTCCATCCGACGTGAAATAACAGTAACAGGATGTTGATGAAGCATTTCTACTGGTTGTAGTGTGTTAAACAATAAAGAAGGTCTTTCAAGTATAGGTAATCACTGATGAAAAGCATAAAAAGGTGCACAGTGTAGTCACCAGTCATGCCTCCTCTCTTTGTTTAGTCAAGATTGATTTACTGGCCACCTTCTAAAAAATGTAATCATCCCTTCTTTTCTGTTTATTTCAACGACGATTGGTTTATTGGCCAATTTCCTGAGGAAAAGGCCCCAATGTAATAAATTGTAGTCTCATCATCCTACAATCATATTAATATGATCAACTTTGCAAGACAGGAGAAGAAGAATACTACAAAGAATTTCAGAGTCAACAGAAATAGCAACGCTACAAAGATTAATTTATGTAGCAAGCTATTTGACCAAGTAAAGGTTTCTTGCTTCATGTAACATTTATCCAATTAAGAAACATGCAAATGTCCCTTGTTGATCAATATAAATGGGCAAATAAGGATCCAAATGGATACTTTTCATTCTTGTATGGAACAGCTGGTACTTGAGTTAAATATAACGGTCAGAATTTGGTTGATTATTATTGATCCACTGGCATGGGTAGAAGTTCTATGACCATGGAAAACTGCTCTATTTGTGTTGGCCTTAGTTGCACCTGGCTTTAACATTGATGGTCTTGCATTGGATATACATAGCTCTCTCTTGCTTGCTGCTATAGGTTGAACACTACAACTATTGGAAAGAGAAAGAAAAAGACAGTCCGGAAGATGGAAGGATGTATGGTAGTGATTCTAAACCTTCTTTCTAACAGATGCTATCTGATCTTTTGTTAAGCAAGGTGATGCGGGATAGAGTGGGGGACAACGGAAGAAAAGGGGAGGATAGCCGGAGTCTCACCGGAGAGGGGATAAAAGGTGGGGGTGTAGGCTTCGCGCCCTCCCCTCACAGGGACCACCTTGGGGTGGAGAGCTTCCTCTCAAAACTCTCTATTCTCCATCGCAGAGACAAGCACAATTTCTTCTTTCATTCAATTAATCAATCAATAATCTCAAAATAGAACAATATATGTGTTTAAATATGTTTGAGCTATTCCCAATCCTGATGGACTTCAAATTAAAGATAGACTTCTATCCCTAATAAGACTTATCATATTATAAACTTAAAGAAAGAAAAATAGAGAATCCTACCTAAATAGGACTTGACTCAAATAAAGAAATGAAAATTACATAATAAAAAGCTAATTGGACTCTAATATGACCATTTTGAACGATTTTACTCTTGTACTTAAAAATAGTGTGAAAATTGCACTAAAATTACATAAAAAATAAGAAGACTCTAAATGGACTCCAAATGGGCCAAACCAATTATGTAGCTTCTCGCTCCCTATCATTCTTCCCTGGTTAGAGAAAATTCGTCCTCGAGTTTTGAAGTGTCGCAATATCCATACAAGAGGTAGGGGAATAACAAAGTCATGCACTAGTGAAGTCGCCGTGGGGATATCCAAAGATTCCAAACCAATATACCTTCTGAAAAGTTGCAGTCTGCATAGAATGTGCGTGTCAAGATCGTACCATATCATATCATAGTTGCACTGATCTCTAGTAAAATCTTGCGATCACTAGTAGCTGTCAATGATGGGCCTATCTCAAACACATCATCACATATCAAATGAAGTCTAGACTCGACGAACAAATCTTGATCCCAAGCATCAACAAAAATAGTCTTCACACATACACGATCAGTAATAGTCACAAACTCCAATGGCTTTTCATCAATCACAGTCTTTTTTGGAACCACTGGCTTGGCAGCAAGAGAAATATACTTGGGAAAACAAAATTTACCTCTTAAATGCGGTGGCTGGATAATGCATATAGACTGGTTTGAGTCGATAACAACATGCCACTCTTCCAACCACTCTTTTTCCAAAGTAATATAGGATCTCGATAGATCAATAATGCACCATGCTCCATCAAAATAATTAATTGGTTTCAACCTAAAAATTTTAGGTGAAACTCTACAAAGCCTGATCACCATCAACAATAATCTCACCAGTTTGCAATAAAATATCAACAATAGCCTGAGAAATATAATTGTTATGATTCTCCTCATCGAGTATTATTTTTGTCAGCTTCTCATTTGGTAGAAGGACGAGGAAGCTAAAATTCATGTAGCACATGTGTAAGAGATTTCCCAAATTGATGTGAAACTGGATGGGCTGCCACAGGGTGTGGGTGACTGATTGACTGCAATTTGTCGAGACGATCACAACGGCGCAAACGACATGTAAATCGAAGCATGAATGAATCTCCTACACTGGCGGTGCAATAACAATTTTAGTGCGCTGCCGTACACTGTAGCTAGTTGGTTCCTGTAGCGAACCGGGTCTGGCCAAAACGGGTCAAACAGGGTTGACCGGATTCCTTAAAACTCGCGGCCTCTTCTTCCCCTCTCTCCTTTTGTCTCACGCAGGGAAAGTAAGATAGGGGAAGAAGGCGACGGCAGGGCCAGGGTAGGCATGGTCGCTGCGTCGGTGCAAGCGAGGGCATGACCAAGATAGGGGAAGAAGGCGACGGCAGGGCCAGGGTAGGCATGGTCGCTGCGTCGGTGCAAGCGAGGGCATGACCAAGATAGGGGAAGAAGGCGACGGCAGGGCCAGGGCAGGCGTGGTCGCTGCGTCGGTGAAAGTGAGGGCACTGGCCGTGCGGGCGCGAGTGCAGGCTGGCCGGCGTGGGCGCAGGCGCCGGGGTGCGGAGGCGGGCGCGGGTGCACGCGCGCGTGAAGGCTCCGAGCGGCGCTATCGTCGGGAAGGGCCGCGTGTGCCGGTTGAGAGGTGGCGGCACGCGGGCGTTCACCGCGTCGACGACGGATGACAGGTTCCACGTCAGTGACAGTGGCGGCGGCGACAGACTGCGGCTCCTCCCTCCTCTCCTTCCTCTACTTCTGTCGGTGTGGAGTGAGAGAGTGGGGAGACGAAAGAGGGAGGGAGGGGCAGGGGGTGGGGTCACGGGGCTCTGCGCAGGGGGGAAGGGTGGAGTCGTGAGGGAGAGGGCTTCCGGCGAGGTAGGGAAACTTGTGCGATGAGGGGGGGGGGGGAGGAGGGGAAACCGCAACGGAGGGGCGAAGTAGGTTGGTGGCGGTGACGCTGCGGTCCTGTAGCAGAGCGACATCACGCGACTAGTGCTCCCGGGGTCGGCGGTGGGGGAGGTTGGACTGAGGGTTGCTTTGATACCAAAATTGATGCGGGACAGAGTGGGGGACAATGGAAAAAAAGGGGAGGATAGCCGGAGTCTCACCGGAGAGGGGATAAAAGGTGGGGGTGTAGGCTTTGCGCCCTCCCCTTCACAGGGACCACCTTGGGGTGGAGAGGTTCTTCTCAAAACTCTCTATTCTCCATCGCAGAGACAAGCACAATTTCTTCTTTCATTCAATTAATCAATCAATAATATCGAAGTAGAACAATACATGTGTTTAAATAGGTTTGGGTTATTCCCAATCTTAATGGACTTCAAATTAAAGATAGACTTCTATCCCTAATAAGACTTATCATATTAGAAACCTAAAGAAAGAAAAATAGAGAATCCTACCCAAATAGGACTTGACTCAAATAAAGAATGAAAATTACATAATAAAAAGCTAATTGGACTCTAATCTGACCCTTTCGGATGATTTTACACTTGGTCTTAAAACAGTGTGAAAATTGCACCAAAATTACATAAAAAATAAGAAGACTCTAAATGGACTCCAAATGGGCCAAACCAATTATGTAGCGTCTCGCTCCCCATCACAAGGCTATAAAAAGCAAAGCTCGTGGAAAGAGACAGAAGAGAATACTTGTGCTTGATCTTGGAATATATAATGGGGTGAAGTTACTCGGGCTTTCCTCCACTAGTAAATTCTCATTCTAACAAAAAATTTATGTGCCATATAGTTTGTCCTTTCCTGGATAGGTCCTCAGTTCCAACTTCCAAGTGATTGTGCCATGTTAAATCTCTCTCTGCAACATCAACTACATGGACCCGTCCGTGCTGGTGGTGCATGATTAGATCCTGTAAAAGGATGATTTTGACATAAATAGTCCTTGTCCCTACTTAATACTCATCAGTGGTATTGGACCTTGCTTATGACAGACTCTTCTGACATACCTCAATTTTACTATGCTGATGTCCACTGTTGAATTAGATTCTATGTTCAAGACGGTATATAGGGCTGCAACCGGGTCTGGTTCGGTACCGGAAACATGAGTTTCTGATGCCGATTCTGATAACCATATAAAGCTTTTGATTCCGATATAATCGGAATAGTCATTTTCGATTCCGATCTGATTCCGGTTACATTATCTGAAAAAGAATCGGAATCGGCACCATTTTTCTTTCCGAAATTCAATTTTTTTCCGATTTCAATTCCCGAAATCCATGAACTAAGGTGTTTACTGTGGTTTAACATTTTAAGTTGTTAGTTTTTTAATATTTAATTTAATCGGAATCAGAAATCGGTTTCTAAATGAGGATACTCTGATTCGGATTCCAATAACTTATCTGAATAACCGTTACCGATTCCAATAAGCTACCAGTATTAATTTTCAATTCCGAATCTGATAATTCTTATCGGAATCGGGTCGGAATCTCGGGTTTTCAGGTTTTGTTTGCAGCCCTAGTGTAAGGACCACGTTATGTTGGGATGAGTAACTAGGAGCCTTTTGAGTAAATGTGCTCTATGCTCAAAGCCTCAAACATGAATTCAATCTGAGCGGATGCTTGATCACTGTAACAGAGTCTACTCCTACTCATAAACCATATCCATTGATGTGGTATTAGACTATGTTGTTATGGCTTAGCCTTAAGCACAGCTCTAATACAAACTCCTCAGATTCCAGTTCTACGATGTCTGCTCGTGGAGGGCCTATATTAGATAGGAAGGAGGAGAGAGGTTTCTTAGAAGCAAATTTCAATGTCAATTCTGAGTCTCTGACAATAATTGCTTGCTGGACATTTCATGTTTAAATTTGGTGTTGAATTGCATAGCACTATGTTCATTTATTTGTGACATTGTGCATTGACTTTGTGGTTGCTATTTGTAAATTCTAACATCCTTTTAATTGCATTTAATTTGATTGTTTGCAGACTTATAATGAAGTTCAACATTGTTTCCTCATTATTGGTTCTGTGTATCCTCAAGACTTATTTCTATTCCTTTTGGATGTAAGTGCTGCTCACAACTATTGTAATTATTGCATTTCTGTTCATTATACTTCATTCTTGTGTTCCATGATCCATCACCTGTTTAATATATATTTTCTTCTATGTATTTTATTCATGATCAAGAGTCACATTTCTGATAAAATTATGCATGATGGTTGTACATGATGGTCTTCTACCTACCAATTGACCACCTAGGAGCCAGCATAAACCTCTGCAGTTTTGCTTTTGGGGTGATAAACTGGCAATTGGCAAGGAGCTTACTCAAATTCTTGCATCCCTTTATCTTTTCTCTGAGGGAATTGGAGGACATATGAGTAAATTTTATTACTTGGTCTGCATAGGCAGCACATTAATGAGTTTAGAGAGTATGCTACCTCCAAACAGACTTATTACTTGAAGGAGACACTGATGAGGAAAATGTGATGAAATTGACTGGAGCCTCAACTAGAGTGGGAAGTTGTTACAATCTGGATCAAAATAATAATAGTGGTTATGTCATCTCCAATAGACTGGTCTTTTTATTCGCTTGGTTTTCTCTAAGGAAAATGATACAGGAACTAACAGGGCGATACACTTCATATCATTGGAGAAATCTGCTTGGGGACTTGACTACAATTAATATACGCTCCTTGATTCTTTGGAAGGTGAATGTTCTCTTCTTCCTTGCTCATGTACTTATATTGTCTTTTCAACCAGAAATCTCAGCACAAGGATGAAGCTTCAACAATCGGAGCGCTTTGTGTTCTAAAGCATCTCTTGCCGAGGTTCCTTTTTCACTTTCTCTTGATGCACCTGTTTCTATGTACTTAACATGTTCTAAATATTTATTTCCTGATTGGAGATTGTGTGAGGCCTGGCACAGCAAAAGAACCTTGCTTGTTGATTCTGCAAGACTTCTGTTAGATGAGCATAGCCTGGGTGTCCAAAAAGCACTTGCTGAGGTACTATGTAATTCACTCTGTAGTTTGTTGTTGTATTCTGTCTAGACATTCCCATTATCTGATGGGATTTCTTTTCATGTGTTTCTCTTGTATTTGACAAGATTTATTATTTTTTTCTTTTTAGGAGTTAGGCATTGTTTATCCTTTTTAGTTTGAGGACAAAGGTGCTGTATTATCTATGTTTTTAATATTTAAGAGATGATAGATTATACAACCGGTTTAAATATCTGGTGAATACTCCATAAACACCCAAAACTTACACGTGCATGCACAGTCTCAACCCTCCTGATGCACCATCATCAATTTCGGGCAAACTCCACTGTAGATACAACCACATCCCCCCCTTTTCAATCATGTAATCATATAGCAATATATTGCAAATTTTGTGCTGTCCCAGGTTTCCATGAATTGCACCATTGACACTGATGGACCAGCTTATTATGTCTTCTTCTGACTAATCATCTAAAGAGGTTGAAATCATTCTGCCTAGAAGGCATGGGTGTCAAGGCAACTGCGCCTAAGTGCTTGGGTGGAAAATTGAAGAGTTTGTGGGTGGATGTAGGCGGAGGGTTGGAACTTGGAAATATAGTGGGGCGTACTCAAGTGGCGATGACAGGGGGGTTGGGTGGAGAGATGTAAGAATTGCCCATAGCAGGGCGATGGGCAGTTTGGTGGTGGACAAACCCTAGCAGATGAGATGGGGTCTTGCCTGTGAGTTAGAGGTCTAATGTCACTCCAACACCTCTTTGGCCCAAAGACAACTACAGTCAGACAGATTGTTAATTTGTCATTTGTCAGGAAGCTGGACCTCTCTTCTCTAGCTTGGCTTTGCTTCCTCATGCTCTCATCCAACATAGCCATGAAAGAAAATCTCCTATGTAGTCAGAGGCATGAGGCAGCTGAGGCAATCAAGGGGTCGCCTCAGCCTTAAAAGCCTAGGTGATGGCCTAGGCAATTGAGGCAATCAAAGGGTCGCCTCAGCCTTAAAGGCCCAGGTGATGGCCTAGGCAATTGAGGCAATATATTGTTAAATAATATATATGATTCTAAAATATGAGTGTGTGTGTGTATAATTATCACCTAAATGGATTACCTGAAGAGGTACTTTCTCTCTCTAGGCTTTTATAGAAAGGGAAACTCTAGGATGGCATCGCCCTCTGAGGTGAACTGCATCTTGCTGGGGGGCGGTGGTCACCGCTGGAGCAGCCCCTATGGCGTCGGGAGCAAGGATTGAAGGTTTCGGTTTCGGCTGGGTCCGTAACCATCCGAAACATGCAAAAACCAATAAAAAATATGAAAAAATCAGAAAAATTATAAAACATTTACCAATACATCATCAAAATCAGTGGACATGCATTTGAATGTAAATAAGTTGGATTAACGGGAAATTGCAGTTTACCTGAACGGCTGAACGTCACCTCGAGGCATGGTTATTTACCTGAACATCATTTAAGTAAATGTTAGTATTTGTAGTTTCATTTACTTAAGATATTATATGTAAATAAGGAAGTACCCCCCATTTGAATCTAATAAAAATATAAAAAATCATATCTCTTATCAATAAAAAGTCAACTCGCCCATTTAAGAAGAAAATTAAGATTTTGGTGATTCCATCAAAATAACATCTTTCTAATCCCTCATAATTTGGCTCATCTAAAAATTTCATAATTTAAATAAACTCAATATAATACTAAAAATCGAAAGTCCGGTGAAATAAATCAAACTTACATATGACTTCTCCAAGGGAGTCACTCTCCTACTGACTAGGACTTAGTTGTTGTTAGCAAGGTTCGACGCATCGGGGAATCAGGGCGAATCAGGATTTTCTTGATCCGCAACGATTCGCCTGAATCGGGCCGATTCGCATGGGAATCGGTCCGATTCGATGGGAATCGGGCGAATCGGGTTTCTCCTGATTCGATCTGGCACGCCAAACCATGGTTGTTAGTAGGAGAGTGGCTCCCTTGGAGAAGTCATATGCACATTTGATTTTTTTTTCATCGAACTTTCAATTTTTAGTATTCTATTGAGTTTAGTTGATTTATGAAATTTTTAGATAAGTCAAATTATAAGGGATTAAAAAGACGTTATTTTGATAGAATTATCAAAGTTGCGATTTTCTTTTTGGATGAGAGAGTTGACTTTGTATTGGTAAGAGATAATTTTTTAAATATTTTTATTGGATTCAAATGAGAGATACTTCCTTATTTATATATAATATCTTAAGTAAATGTAACTACAAATACTAACATTTACTTAAATGATGTTTAGGTAAATAAGACACTATATATATATGAATGGATTCTATAACATATTATATATATGAAGAATCCGTCAGTTTCGTCCAGTTTCAACTATTTTATTTTTTTAAAGTTATCTGTTCCAGTCTGGTTTTGGATCGGCCATGGCCGAAACTGACACGTGTTTTCCGAAACCGACACGTGTCGAATGACACCCACATCAATGGCCAAGAGAGACTTGACTTGCCTTGGGTGCGGGCGGAAAGGGCACATCAGGCAATTTTGCCTGGTCAGGGGTCAGGTTGAGTCATCTGAAGGGAGAGTTGCTCGATAGAATAGGTCCTTTGCGGATGTGGTAAGGGAAACGATAAGAGTGGGCAACCTGCTTCAAGGGAGCAGGAGACGTGTCGACACAGGGGATTTCTATGCAGAATGTCTTGCCAAGAGAGAAAGATTGGCTTTGACGGATCCTTTGCATCTTGGTGATTCAAGGAGCAGTGGAGGTAGAGGACATTAACCGAAGGGTAGAAGCTCTCTTGGGGGGCCGTTGGGATGTCTCAAAGGCCTCCCTGCAATCCTTCCTGATGGTAAGTCATGATGAGCTGAAGGTGGCAGGGCTGGCGAAGACGGGAATCTTTATGGCCGAAGGAGCTCTTCTTTGAGTGGTTAGGTGGTCAAAAGGAACAGGAACCTTCCCAAGCCCTAACCTTTAGTGCGCCCGCATCATTGGTGGAGGGCGTGCCTCTCCTTATTTACGATAAGTAGGATATCGCTTTTTTGGTCTGCTCCTTTGAGGATGTGCTCAAGGGTAAACCGACCTTCCTTCCGATGGGGTCGCAGACAATTGTTTCTGTGGTGGTCCCCTCCTTGTTGTCCATCTTGATCGTCGTCACTGCCATGGTCGACGGGGAGGTTCTCATCGTCCGGGTGTGGGTGCAAGAGTCCCTGTAATGTCGGTCCAGGCCACAGGCGGAGCTAGGGCTGTAAGACAGGCGTCCGGAGGTGGGGGACGTACCGCCCTCACCTAGCACAGGAGTTCGAATTTCAAACTCGGATCTCCCTGGTAGGTCGGTCTCTTCTCAGTAGAACAGAGTCGGTCTGAGGGGCTTTCTCCATTAGGGCCATTAAAGTTCAAGAGAGGGAGGCTTGGGCTATCCAGGCGAACAGTCAGGGAAATCCCTGGGTCTGGCATGGATGGCAGAGTCGGGTCGGGTGGGTGAGTCGGACCCACCCGACCCCGACTCGGGTCAGGTCGGATCCTTGGATCCGGCCGACTCCCATGGAATCTAGCCGACCCTGGGTCGGCCAGGTTAAAAAATTGTGGGAAAATCCGGAAAAATCAGGAAAAATAAGTAAAAATTGCAGAAAATTATGAAGACACATACAACATTCATTGAATACAAACACAATCAAATTCAAATCTTATCATGTTCATACATTGAAAAAATAGATATATGTACAAGTTTATAACATGAAATAAATAAAAATACCTTCTCAATTTGACATTTCTGAACCCTCATCCTCTACCTCATGAGATTGAATAGGTGGCACATACTCATGTCCTCCATACTGTGTATATCCAAAGGTAAACAAAGAATTTGCAATGTCTTGGAATCCTCTTTGGATGCCTCGAGGTGTCGTTGCTTGTTGGCTTGAACTTTCTCCTGATTGTCCCGGAGTGAAAAAACTACCATATCCAGTAGTTTGAATATTGCCCAAATAATCTGTCCCACTACTAGAGCTGATATCTGAATATGACAATTTTGGGGGACTAAAAAAGGGTGGATAAGAAGGCCCATATCCCCAATCATGCCCTGCTTGCCTTTGTTGGCCTTCATATCCCCCATGTTGCTGTTGTGCTTCCCCTTGGCTTCATTCTTGTTGATGGGGTGGTTCTGAATAATCTTCATATCCTGACATGATACCCCCAAGCCCATAACCTCCCATGGCTCCAGTACCTGCAGCAGCACCATCATCATCATCAGGTGATTGAGTGGAGTCATCACTCCCCATTGTTTTTTCTTTTTCTTTTGTAATCTTCTTTTTGCGATGTTGATAATGTATTTTCTCTGCCTTATATAATCTAGCCAAGTGAGGTGGTAGGAGTGGAGCCTCAGAAAATGGCTGCCCAATATGTCTCTCCTCACTCTCCTCAGGAGAGTCCTCTTCACCTTCTTGTGATTTTCTTCTTGGTTCTTCTGTTCTTCTTTCTTTGTTTGCCTTTGCTTTCTTCTTGCCTTTGTCTTTCTTTCTCTTGGGATCTAATTGGGAGGTAGATCTTCTCAATTCTGGCTGAGATGAAGAAATTCTAGTATCATGTACAGTGGAAGATCTTCTTAATTCTGGCCTCTCACCTCTCTCAGGTACATGTTCTTCTAATAAAACATCTTCTTCACGTGCCTGAACCAGGCGATCATCGGGATGAAAGTCAGGTATGTCTCCCTCAGCTCTCGTCTCCACCCAAGTATGTAAAGGGTGTTCTTCATTTAGCAACTCATCAACATCTATCTCAGGAACTACCTCCTCAAATGGTCTACCAGCTAGCTGCATGAATCTCTGTCTTTCTATCTTTTGCCTTTCTTCTTTTTGGTTCACCCTTAAATGCATATTATAGTGACAGTAAACCAACTTCTCTAGCCTATCCACACCCAACCTATTGCGAATTTTTGTGTGAATAAGGCTGAATGTACTCCAATTTCTTTCACATGGGCTAGAAGAAGTGGTTTAACTTAATTCTCTGACTGCAACATACGTTAAGGGATTTGTCCCAGCTTGGTGATAATTGACTTGGATCCACCATTCAGCTGTTGCAATAAAATGAGCGAACACTCATTTTATAATGGTGAATTCTTAAATTTATGATTTTAGGCAAACACCCAAACATGTAAAACCACCTGGAGTGAGTCTTTGAGCTGCATATGTCATGTCATGTCCTCCGTATATCCCAACTTTCATCTTATATCTCTCCACCTACAAAATGGAAGACATGGCATATGTCAAATGAATCATGTATACATATGCAAAATAAAACATTCTATCCTACCTCTGCCATTGCATCTAATCTCTCATTCATTGTCCTTGCAAGGCGAGTGATGACATTCATGGTGCCTCTCATCACTTCTCCGTCATTGTGCACATTATCTTTATATTGAATTCTAGGGTTGAAAAAATACCTTGTATATGATAAAAGAATTTTAAGCATAGCATCATAAAAAATTCAGCAAGTAATTACATTAAATAAATTACCTGCACTATGAAGATCATGGTGGAGAGTCATCTCCCATCGCTTGTCTATGATGGCCCACCATTTTCTGTATGCTTTAGGATTCCTTTCCCTCAACTTTTCCTTTGCTTTGTCCATTGCCTCGTACAAATATCCCATATCATTTTTGTCGTCACCATCAACCATTCTAAGGATAAGTACCAAAGACTCTATTACTTTGAGGTAGTGGGAAACCTTCTCCAAAAAACGTGCATTGCTAATCAGGTTTTAGACTTGGAGAGCAACATCTTTACTATCAGGCCGTAGAGTGTTTACATGTTGCAAAAATTCTTCAGAATTAATCAATTGGCCCAATTGATGTCTATACTTCATTAGGCTCTCTAAAGAAATAAAATTGGATGCAAATCTAGTTGGACTAGCATGAAGGAGATCTCTCCCATCTGTGTACTTCCTCATCATATTCAAAATCTTGTTGTGACTATAAATAAATGTAGTTATCATCTGAGCATCATCAATGAGGCCATGAATATGAGAATCTTTGCCTATGTCCTCCATCATTAAATCAATACAATGTGCTGCACATGGAACCCAATAGAGATGTTGTCGCTTTTCCATCAACAACCTACCAGCAGCCTTGTAGCTCGCTTCATTGTCAGTCACAACCTGTACAACGTTCTCTTCACCCACTTCCTCCACAACTGCATCCATTAGTTTAAACAAATAATCTGCATTCTTGATCTTGTTAGATGCATCAACAGATTTATGAAAAATAAACCCCTCACAACAATACATAAGAAAATTTATCATGGATTTTCCTTGTGGTCCCCGTCCAACCATCACACATAATGGTGCAACCACGTTCTTTCCATATATTTTGGAAGCTACTCACCCATACTTTCAACTCATCATATTCATCATCAAGCCCAACATTATAAATGTACTTCCTTGTAGGAGCCTTAAGACCAGGCCCAGCTTCTGCAATTGCATCCAACATACTCTGGAAATATGGGCTCTCTGCCGTATGTGCCGGCACACCTGCATGTAAAAACTATTTGACAATACCTTTGATTGCTCCCTTTGCTGCCTTTGCAGTGACTTTCACTCCTTTCAATGCCTGCTTGATTCCTGGTTGCTTTACAGACCTTGATCTATACAAATATGCATCCATAGGACCCTGTATAGGAGCATGAACATCTGAAAGTCTACCTCCACACCCTAATGCACCGGCTCCTCTATGAACTGATGTACTCCTAGGAAGAGATCTCTTAGAGTCATCTCTAGACAAATGTGC
Organism: Colocasia esculenta; assembly: GCA_014218235.1. Taxonomy (NCBI): domain Eukaryota; kingdom Viridiplantae; phylum Streptophyta; class Magnoliopsida; order Alismatales; family Araceae; genus Colocasia; species Colocasia esculenta. The sequence continues at coordinate 91,162,767 of CM024759.1, read as the reverse complement.
TCCCGATGTCCCCAAACCCCTTCGTCTCTCATCTTCCTCCTCATAAGAACGGCGACTAGCACGTGCCGCTACAGTGAACTCATGATCAGGATCATCATCATCTTCATCATCATCCACAGGAATTGGTAGAGTATAATCTCTACGAATCTGTCTCCCAGAAATCTCATCTTGAAGTTGTTGTTGCTGCTGAGTTGTCAATATTTCTTCTACTTTTTTCCCCTTCATATATGCTTTAATTTCATTTCTAACTTCCATTGGACAAGATGGACATTTTGAAACATTTCCAGCAATCCCAGCAAGATGTTGTTTAAGGCGATAAATGCCTCCAAACATCTCCTTTCTACACCAATTACATTTGACTTTTTTCTTAGATGCATCAATAAGTGTACCATGAGCCCAACCAGGATCAATGGCCTGCTCCACCTCTTGCTCTTCATGTTCTTGATGTGCCATATTCCTGTGTAAGAATGCAATTGAATTGCACGTTAATTACACAAAATCCCTATTTTTTAAACCCTAATTAGGATTTAATTTGAGAATTTCCGGGAAAAATTGTCATACAATGTAAATGAATGTACATAAATACTCTAATCAACTCAAATGACCACATTGGACACTCAATTGCACATTAATTAAATCCCTAATTTTTAAACCCTATTTAGGGTTTAATTTGGGAATTTATGAAAAAAAATATCATGGACTATAAATAAATGTACATACAAAACTCTAATCAACTCAAATGACCACATTGGACACTCAATTGCACATTAATTATATTAATGACCTAAAATCCCTAATTTTTAATCCCTAATTAAGGTTTAATTTGGGAATTAAAAAAAAGATCATGCAATGTAATTGAATGTACATAAAAACTCTAATCAACTAAAATAACTACATTGGACACTCAATTACATAATAATTATATTAAGGACCTAAAATCCCTAATTTTTAAAACCTAATTATGGTCATTTGGGGATGTTGAGGGAAAACAGTCCATGTAATGCAATTAAGTCTACCAACAAACTCTAATCAACTAAAATAATTCTATTAGACACTCAATTGCACATTAATTTCATTCATGGACACAAAATCCCTAATTTTTATACCCTAATTAGGGCTAAATTTGGAGACTTAGGAGAATGAGAGTCATAAACATGTTAAATATGCTATAGATCTATAGTTCTATAGCATATTTAACATTTCCTATTTTTTCAGATTTTTATTTTTATTTTTAAAAAGCTCACCTCACAGAAGAGAGAGAGGAGAACAGAGAGAGAGGAAGGAGTAGCGGCGGCGGCGTGCAGTGGCGCCGGCGGCGGCGGCCGGCGGCGACCCTCCTCGGAGCTCCGGCGGTGGCGGCGGCGGGGGACAGCAGCTCCGGCGGGAGGAGGGGGGGGGCAGGGGGCTGGGAAGGGGGGGGGGGGCTCGGGACTGCGCAGACAGAGGTGTCTGCGCAGTCCCGTGATCCCTCCTTAAGGAGGGATCCGCGGGATCCGCGGAGTCGCCCTAGTCGGGCCGGAGTCGCCTGGAGTCGCGCGACTCTAGGCGGATCCGGCCCGACTAACCGGACTCCGCGGATCCTGGGGTGTTCCCCCCGCCCAGTCGGGTCGCAAGGGGCCGACCCGACTCATACTCGGACGACTCCGAGCCGACTCAGCCGACTTTGCCATCTATGGGGTCGAGGGGGGGGGGGCATAACTCAAGTTCGAGCTTGTGAGACCCTCTAAGGGCCTTCTTCCCAGCTTGATAACCCAGGTTCTGCTGAACAAGGTGGCAATCGTTCCCAGCCTCCAACTGAAGAGCTCGACTACGGGGAGGGGGGGGGGTGTCCCGACGTTCGGCGGCCCTTCGGACATGTAGACAGTGGCGGCGAGTGGATTCCGATAGGTTGAAACATGCCGAGCGTCTTAGCCTTTTGCACCAGTTTCTCCCAATCATGCTAGTCCGCTGCTTAGCCCACCGGAGAGCTTGCCTCAGAATCAAGGAGGTGTGATCTAGGTGAGGGAGCCAGGGGGTAGCTCCACTGGTGGACTGTCAGCGGTTGCCTCCTCCAGAGGTAGTGGCTCCAATTGCAGATGGTCGGTCTTGGTGGTTGCTAGGGGAGGCTGTAGGCTTCAGCGTGGCTCCAAGCCTCCAACAATTGTTAACCATATGGAAGATACAGGGGGCAAAGACAAGGTAGGACTGCCAGATCCCCATCTTCAGTGGAAGAGTTTTTAGATGAGGAGACAGAAGGCGGAGGGATCCCTGGGAAAGTGATGGGGAAAGAGATGATGGGGCCAGTGGAGAGGAGTATAGAAGATCATATGAGGTACTTGGTGGAAAAGCTGAGAGTCTCTTATGAGCAGGTATGTTGTTGTCGGTTTTGGTGTTGATTGCCTAGGTTCGAAACCGAAAACGTCCCAGTTTTTGTTTTGTTTGGTTTTGACCAGTCTCAGGCGGTTTTTAGGGGAGAGTTTCGGTTGGTTTTAGTTTGGTTTTGGCCGAAATCGGCCGTAATTAATTAAAATATTATTTTTCAATATTGGAATGGCTATAGTATTTTCGGTTGGTTTCGTATCGGTCATGGCTTATTGTTTTAGCAAGGGAAGCTAAGAAGGAAAAGTTCAATAGGAGGGTTGGGAGGGAGAACAAGGTAGGGGAGGAGGCGGTAATAACGGGTGAGGAGACAGAGGGGTGTGAGGAGGGGAGTATCGCACATTCCCCATGAGGATTGTCTTCTGAAATGCGAGGGGGCTAGGAGGGGGGAGAAGCGACAGATGGTTAAGAAGTTGGTGAGGAGAGGTAAGGTAGAGATTCTTTGTCTACAAGAGACAATGTGATGGGGACAGTGAAGGGTTGATGAGGGAGATAGAGGCGAAATACTATTGAAGGGAGTGGTCTCCCCCGCAGTGGGGAGGGCATGCGGGATAATGATCTTGTGGAACTCTTTTGAGGTGGAGGAGGTAGAGGCTGATAGCCAGGTCGGGAGGTGGGTGATCTCCATTCACTTCTGGTCTTTGAGAGACAACTTCTCTGGGGACTTTAGGGGTGTATGGCTCTGTTGGACGTGGAAAATATAAACTTCTCATTATTTTGCTTTTGTTATTTTTCTATTTTGCTTGTGGGCGTGCCAATCTGCCAATTAGACAAAATTTGTAATCCACTCGATGCGGAAAATTTTTATGTCCATTTATTGGGCGAGTGCGCCTATTGTTATTTTTAACACATTTGTTCAGCGCAAGGTTTGCCGGATCGGAATCGGGAGGCGAATCGAATTTTTCTTGATCCGATTCGATTCCCCCTGAATCGACCCGAATCGATCCGAATCGGATTGATTCTCATCGGTATAATATATATTATATATATAATATATCATATATATGATATTTATAATGTATAATATATATTACTAATATGATATAATAATATTATATATATGAGGTGAATCGGACCGAATCGATGGAATCGAGAATCGGGTTTTCCATGATTCGCCCCGATTCGGGAGAACCGGGCCGATCTTATTCGATCCGCCAAACCAAGGTTCAGCGTATTTATTTTATCAAGCGATTTGAGTTTCGTGTACTGGACCCTTTCTCCATCGATCGAAATCAATGTTAATTTACATTGGATTGAATCCGAACACTCTTGATAGTAAAGTTGAGGTTTACATTTTATAGAGAACAAAGACATGATGAATTTGTTTTATCGGATGAAATATATTTTTGAAAAAAAAAGGCATGCACTTTTGGGCATAAACCCGAGAATTTATCTAACATTTGAACAAGTCGTGTCTGGAGCAGAGTTTCCGCACAAAGACACACACACGAACATATGTGATGAACGTATGGTCTTACTTTGGGCAGGGCCTCTGTATGGACAGTCTCCCCATAGAAGTACCCGCATATGAACATATTTTGTGAACATATGAATATGTCTCAGGCAGAATCCCTGCTTGGGCAGAGTCTCTTTATGGAGGCATGCACATATAAACACACAAACATTTTACCCTCATGGAGTCTTACTCGACATGAGGGAAATAAACACGAACATGCTTAAATATTTTATACCCATGGAGACTCGCTCAATTGGAAAATATTTAAACATGGGAACATCTGATCATATTTGAATATTTTATACCCACGGAGACTCGCTCAATATAGAAAATATTTAAACAATGGAATACATGAACATGTTTAAATATTTTATACCCATGGAGACTCTCTCAACATGGAAAATATTTAAACATTAGAACGCATGAACACATGACATTTTATTTTCATGGAGTTTTGCTCAACATGGAGATATAAACATGTATATTTCAATTTTACCCCCCCCCCCCCAATGGAGTCTAGCTCTACATGGGGGAGGATTTACACAAAGGTTTTACAGTCGGAGGGGACGACCTTCGCTTGCCGGGGGCGAATATCTTTACGCCGAATGCGAGCAAAATTTTCTTCAACAAGATCTCTACTTTTTCTTCAGGAATCCCCCTTTCAAAATCTCCGACCCCCTTGGCTGTCCGGCTATATGGGATATTTATAGGGGTTTCCCTTGTTTAAATGAGGGGAGGAGGAGAGAGAACTACCCGGAGAGCCCCCCTCTCTGAGTAGACTACCCGGAGAGGGGGTCTCTCCGCGTAGACTACTTGGAGAGCCCCCCTCTTCGAGTAGGAAATTTCCTACTCGGAGAGAGGGGTCTCTCCGAGTAGGAAAATTCCCTACCAGAGAGGGGGAGGCCCTCTACCAGAGAGGGGTCTCTTTGGGTAGGGGCCTCCCTACCCGGAGAGGGAGGAGGCCCCTCTACCAGAGAGGGATCTTTCTGGGTAGGGGCCTCCCTACGCGGAGAGCCCCCCTCTCTAGGTAGGGGGTCTCCCTACCCGGAGAGGGTAGGGGCTTCCTACCCGGAGAGCCCCCCCTCTTCAGGTAGGGGACTTCCCTATCCGGAGAGGGGAGAGCCTCCTACCTGGAGACCCCCTCTCTCTGGGTAGGGGGTTTTCTCCTCCTTGGTTTTCCTATAAATATAACCCTCCGGACCTTGCCGGGGTTGTTTGGCACCCTCGTGAAGATCCTTGGAATTCATTCCTCGGCGTTCTCCCGACGAAGAGTTGTTTGTATTTTGCCTTTGCAAGTGCTTGGTGCTTCCCCTTGCAAGTGGATTTGAAGTTATAATCTTCTTTGAACCCTTGGTCTTGTTGATCTCGGGCCGTCGAAGATTTTTGAAACTATCTTTTTCTTCAAAGCGTTGTTCTTCTTGAACTTGTACTTCGTTGAAGGATTTGAAGTCGGCCTTCATAATAAGTCTTTTCTCAACTTAAAAGACCCAAACCCAATATTACTTAAGTAACTATCGGATCAGTATGAGTATTTTTCGGCATTTCTATATAGATGCTCATTGTAAATTTTCGGGGTCCAGTAGGGCCGCAGTCCAAGGAAGGAAAGAGAGTTGTGGTAATAGTTGCTCGAGCATCACAATATCTTAAGGCGACCTTAGTGTGTGGTGGGTGATTTCAATGTAGTCATATCCAGCTCTACAGGAGCTAACAACCTCCCGGGGGATTTGAAGATTTCCGTGAGTTTATCTAGTTGGCTACCCTTATTGACATTGGATTGGTGAACGCTCAGTTTACTTAGTCCAATCTGAGGGAGACCCCTTCTTGCTCGAGATTAGACAGATTCCTGGTGTCTGTTGATTGTCAGGATCATTTCTCTCATGCTCAGGACTCTTGCTTGCCTAGACCAACCTTTGATTATACACCTATCCTCCTGAGGACAAGTCAGGGACATGAGAGGAGTTAAGTTTTCAGATTTGAGAAGCACTGGCTTCGTGAGGATGATTTCATAGACACAGTCAGTAGTGCGTGGATCATTTAGAGTCAACAGAGTTCTAGCATGTGCTGAAACATCTGTCATAGCCTCACTGGTGCTCGAGAGGTGGGGAGCTAGCAAGAGGATTCCAGGAAGTCAGGAGAAGGACACGATTCTCTTTCAACATGCTTTAGATTAATTGGAGGAGGTAGGTTTGATTGATGAAGCTAATGGACTGAGCAGAGCCTTACTTCGAGATCATTTTGATGAGAACCTCATAAAAGAAAGAAATTTATTGGAAGCAGAGATCAAGGAAAAAATGGATAAAAAAAGGGGACATGAATACGAGCTATTTCCACAGAATTGCTTTAGAGAGGAGGATATTAGATCACATTGCTGTCATCGATGACAGGGAGGTCACTCTTCATAGGGAACAAGATATCAGGAGATGTGCCAAGGATTTCTATGCTTCTCCCTTCTCTGAGGAGCAGTTGGATAGACCTGACTTTGCTGAGGACTGCTTCCGCACATATCCCAGGCAGAGAGTGAGGCTTTTGTGAGACCTTTGTTTAGGAGGAATTAGACTGGCGGTGTTCTCTCTTGCTAGTGACAAGGCCTCAGGTCCAAATGGCTCCCTCATGGTTTTCTTTCAGCAATGTTGGGAGATAATTAAGGAGGACCTATGCGCTACTATCCAAGATTTCCAAGAGGGCAGGGATCATTTGAAGGGTATTAATAAGACCCTCTTGGTCCTTATACCTAAGAAGAATGGGGCTCAACAGTTGGTAGATTTTCGTCCCATCAGTTTGCTGAACTGCACCTATAAAATAATCTCTAAAGCCTTGTCTAGAAGACTTGATGCTGTGATAGGTGGGTTGATCAGTAGCAATTAGGGGGCTTTTATTAAGGGAAGGCACATTCAGGAGATTTTTTCTGGTGGCTTACGAGTGTATATCTGCTTTGAAGCAAGGAGTTGGTTTCGGTTTCGGCCAGGTCCAAAACTGAAATAGATCGGTTTCGGTTTCAGCTTCGGGCGTATAAGATGTATCAGACGGACTTGAACTCCCCTTAAGAGGGGAGTTCGTGCTGTTTCAGCCAGTTTCAAACATGGTTTTGGTATCGGCTAGGTCCGAAACCGATATGTTTCGACCGAAACGTATCGATTTCGGCCGATACTGCCAACCATGCTTTGAAGCAACAAAGGAAGAAAGGATTGATGCTTAAGCTGGACTTCGAGAAAGTCTACGACAGAGTTAGTTGGAGTTGTCTTTTGTAGGTTTTGAAGAGGATGGACTTTCATCAGAAGTGGATCTCCTAGATTAGGGAGTACATCTTCTCTATATCCTTGGCTGTGCTCATCAATGGAGAGTCCTCTACCTTCTTTCCTAGTGGTAGAGGCCTTCACCAGGGGGATCCACTTTCTCTTCTCTTGTTTGTTTTGGTAGCACATATTTTGAGTAAGGTGTGGTTGAGAGCTAAGGAGGTGGGGATATTAACGGGATTTCAGGTGGGCCATTCAGCGGGCACTATCACTCATCTGCATTATGCTGATGATACCATTCTATTCTTAGTAGACGAGGAACGATAGTTAGTTGATGCCAACCCTAGGCTGATGCACGAGATGATTTAGGATATTGGTGGACTTAAAGTCAACTACAGTAAAAGCCTTATGGTGGGGATCAATATGGATGAACAAGGTATTAGGAGAGCAGCCCTCATATTTGAATGTCAGATTGGGAGGTTGCCTTTCACATATCTTGGACTTCCCTTGTCCCCAGGGCCTCTATGTTGCAGGGATTGTCAGGGGGTTGTTCAGAGATTTGAGAATAGGCTTATAGGGTGGAAGGCAAGGCTACTCATATGGAGATCGGCTAGTTCTGTGCAGATTAGTGTTGGATAGCTTGCCTATGTGTGTACTTTCTATTTTCATAATTCTAAAGATGGTGGCTAAATGATTGGAATCAATTCAGGCTAGATTTTTCTGGTACGGAAGCGGAGGTTTAGTTAGAGGGTGGCATGATGTCTCTTAGGGTAGAGTATGCTAAAGCAAGGAAGCAGGTGGGCTGGGTATCAAGAATATTAGGTGCTTCAATCTAGCCTTTTTGTGTAATTGCCTGTAGAGACGGGATGGAAGAAGGGGGGGTTGTGGCAGCATGTCATCACTCAGAAATACTGTCATTCATCTAGAGTGTGGGACTTTTTTCTGCCTCGGCTTTACTTTGTCTCCCCCATTTTGGGGGGGGGGGCATTCTTCAGTGTGTAGATTTCCTCAGAGCTAGTATTAGGGTGAACTTGGGGAATGGTCAGTCCTGCTTGTTCTGGCAGGACAGATGGTCTGGTGACTTCACTCTAGTGGAGACCTTCCCTTCCATGTTTGATCTCTCTAGGCTTTCGACAGCTACTATGGCTCAGGTTTTTGATTTTGAGTTGTCCGATGGCACTTGGGCGCAACCTTCAGAAGAAATATCACTTATGGCGAGACAGTTGAACTTGAATAGCTCCTATCCTTCCCACTGGGTTTTCAGCCAGTTCTTTTTAGTGTGGACTGTTGGCTCTAGAGATGGGAGAGGGCTGGCCAGTTCTCAGTCAGCTCCGCCTATAGTACCATTGCAGCGTGTGTGTGTGTGTGTGGGGGGGGGGGGGGTTGTCATGTTTCTTCGAATTACAATTGGGATACCAAGAGCCCCCTCAAGGTGAAGGTGCTAGTGTGGAGGATCTCCCTTGGTAGGCTCCCTACTTGTGACAAGTTAGCACCGTTTCTTCAACACATCTCTATTTTGTGCTGCTTGTGTGGGGATAAACAGGAAGACTTGGATCACATATTTAATGGTTTCTCTTTTTGCTAAGGACATCTGCAGAAGGATTGGGGACCTGTGGTAGTGTCTTTAGCAGTCTTTGCCTCATTTAGAGTTATCCAAGTGGCAGCGGCCATGGACTCAAAAGGGAGACAAGCTTATTTGGTGGCTTATCCTACATGCCACCCTTTGGACTCTGTGGACCAAAAGAAATAATAGATTGTTCCGGAGGGAAGCGAGGACGGAGTATAGTCTATTTCCTTTGTTATAGAAAAAAGTGTCTTTTTGGGCTACAGAGAATGGCTCTAACTCCTCACTTTTCTTGCGTCTGGGGAGTTAGCGGGGCATATCGGCTTCATGTGGATTTCTTTTTGTATAGGGGCATCTTGGAGCATACACTCGATACATGTGCATCCCTTTTCTCTTCTATTATAATTGAGGTACCATCCACATTTCAAAAAACAAAAATCACCTAAATGAGTGCGGAAAAACAAATGTATTTCATAAAACTATTTATTCCCATGTGCCAAATTATTGTATAATTCACTAAATCCATTCTTTTATGTATGTAAAGTTGAACAAACTAAATTGCACATAAACAAATTCACACTCATTCATATAAATACATTAAATGATAATAGAGAGTAAGCATTACTAGCTTAAATGGGCCTCTTTGTAGGCTGGACAGAGGCAAAGGTACGGCAACTGAGGCCTGGGCTTGCTGAGGTGAAATCGGCAGAATTGAGGCGACCTGCCTCGCCTCATGTCCTAAGTGAGTGCCTCCATCAATTTGATAACATAAAAAATCTCCCAGAATCATGATTTCAACACTGAATGATTGAATACAGTAAAAATTTAAGGCAGCAAAATTTTTAAGCTTTATTCTTTATTTTATTGGCATCCTTGTAATGTTTGAAACTTTGAATTATGCTACATTTTCATCGACATAATACTTACTGTAATGATGCTTGTATCATTTCTGGTAGTTGCCTGCTTTCTTCTTTGTGATGAGTTGTCTTATAGCCTTGTCCAGATTATTAATTTAAGCGTCTATTAAGTACTGTTTATCTATATACTGATGATGGTGCTATTTTCTTGCAGTTGGTTGTTGTTATGTGTTCACACTGTTACCTAAGTGGTCAATCGGGTGAATTATTTGTGGAATATCTGGTGCGACGTTGTGCTATATCAGATGAGGAAGTAAAAAAAATGGACTCCAGTGACGTAATGCAAAGAAGTAGCTCCTTTCAGCGGTTTCAATATAAGAAGCTGGAGGTTTCATATTATTTGTGTGAGAGTGTGGTGTTGTGATGTTTCTGTGTGGACAACTTGTTTTTAATATTATATTTCCTATTCAGGTGAAGATGGGACCTATTTGTCCAGGAGAACTAAGAGATGTATGTGAAAAGGGTTTGTTGTTGATAGCAATCACAATCCCTGAGATGGAGGTATACTTGTGTGTTATGATAAGGAATTTGTAAGTTTTTCTTATGTGCTATTTGGGCATCTAATGTGTTAACTTTTCTGTTATGTCACACCCACGCTTTTGAAAATTTCCACAGCATATCCTTTGGCCTTTTTTGTTGAAGATGATTATTCCAAGGAAATACACTGGTGCAGTTGCTGTGGTAAGAATTGTTTCTTCTACAAGGCAATTTTAGCCATTCACTGTACAGTGGTAAATGCTTTTGATATCCAAGATATATTCATTTTCTTATTATCCTTACAGGTCTGCAAATGCATTTCAGAATTGTGTCGACATAGGTTATCGCAGGTCAATTTAGCAGTCACAGAGTTGAGTGCTCATCCTGATATTCCTAGCCCTGTGGTATACACCCTTACATTTTCTATGAAAATTGTCATTTGAAGTTGCTAAGCAAGAATGCAAAACTCGTAATGCTTATTTAATATAAGTTTTGTCTTATTTGATGCTTTGGCATTGATGCAGGACCTTTTCGCACGCTTGGTGGTTCTTTTGCATGATCCGCTTGCTAGAGAACAATTGCCATCCCAGATCTTGACGGTCTGTTTTTTTATTAATAACATAATGTTTATGTTAACAAGTAAATGTGGATCCTATTTTCTTTGTAGTTTGTGAGAGGACATGCTTCTTTAAATTCGTGGAGCTTCCTTTATCTTGTCCATCATACAAGAAAACATCTATCCATTTTCTATTGTTGTAAATTGTTTATTGTTTGTTTGTTTTGATATATACCTCTCTTAAAATGAAAATTCTCTAGAAATCCGTCCTCCTTTTACATTTGGAGGTATACTCTTTTGTGTAGATTACTCAAGGTATGGCTTTGTGGGATGGATAGATACCCTCTTCAACCAAATGTTTTTTGGATATGTACCCCTCTTAGAATGAAAATTGTGTAAAAATCCATCCTGCTTTTGCATTTGGAGGTATACTGTTTTGTATGTAGATTAGTCAAGGTGTGGCTTAACAGCCTCTTGAGCTCAGCCTGATCCATTGCTGTTGGTGGAGGATGACAACAAGAAGGAACTGATGGGCAAGGGTAACCGGAAGTGGGGGGTTTTCCCAGCATCCTCTGTGTGTGTGTGTGTGTATGTTTGTGTGTTGTCTCTCTCTCAGTTCAGTACCATCGCAGGAAGAAGGCATCCCACCTTCACATCTTGGTGGTGCAACCCTTTCACCAGAAACCAAATCCATCATTCTATAAAAGGCAAACTTAGAATGTGGCTCCATGTGTATATGAAGCACTGCTTCCTTGACAACCATGGAGCGTAAGCCAGTGATGGGAACAAATGTTTTCTCTGTTTCTGACCTGGTTCAAAGGCTGGTTTTCATGGCAGAACCAGAGCTGGTTCACATCATTCTGGTCCAATCTGGCCGTTTTTAAAAACTTGATGGCAATCACTGGTGCTGTATCTCTCTCTTCTCTCACATGGTTCTATTGGAGTATACATGTGTCTCACGCACACATGCTTACTGTTCCTGGTCCCGCAACCCCTCTCTTAGCTGCCTGACCCATGCGGTCACTCAGAGTTTGCTGCCCAGTCACACACACATGGTTAATTGGTAACCATGATTGCACATATTTGAATGAATACACAAATTTATGGATCTGTTTGGATGGTGGGGAGCTTATGGATTTTATTTATGTGTATTTCCAATGTTTAATCAGACATCCGTTTTAGCTTATCATTTATCATTTTTAATGTATTAGTTACAAACGCCTAGGCAATCATCACCTTGGATACTTCTTGCATCTGGCTAGATAGGCTGCTAAGGCTGGAGGATACTAGACCTGACTTCACATCATTTTTTTTTCATAATTTCTGGTATTTAGGCAATTCTAAGGGAAAAGTTCCTTGTTCCACATTGTCTTGGTTTCTTTACACCCAATACATGGAAGTAGATTGGGTTTCTTGGACTGATTCCTCTCTGTTGATTCAGACTGTGCATCTGATCATTGATATGTGGCTTGACAGAACAAGGATTAAGATTAACTTATTAACTATATTCTCTGTGTGTGTATATATATTGTTTTTTTCTTCAGCGGATGTTGAATCTCTGCTATCCCCCTTCGATGTTAATATCCTATTTCATTAATGATATGATAGTTATAGCCATTTACTTAAAATTAAAGTTGGAGCAGATTGCTGCCACATTCTCAATTATCTTGTTATGTATTTTTTTTCTGCAGGTTTGTGCCACTTAGCTCCACTCTTCCCTAAGAATATGGGCTTGTTTTGGCAAGATGAGGTAATGTAGTAACACATCGTTCAAACATCATATTATTTAGAACATCAGATGGACATTAGACTCTAGTGCAGCCTGCATCATTTTGATTTTTGTTATTTATTCTTTGTATCATTCACATGTTTTATCTTTCTGCTAAAAATGAACAGTAGGATTGTACTTCTTTTTTGAATTCTGTCTGTTGTTGATCATCCGATTGAAAATGGAAGGCCAAGCTAGGTGCAACTGGCATGAAGAAAAATACTGATACCTTAGCATTACTTTCTCTCTCTCTCTCTCTCTCTCTCTCTCTCCTCTCCTTATAATATATATATATATATATATATCTTTATCTATCTCCCTGTATCTCTATCTATATATATATCGTCCAAATGGTTAAGAACTTAAGATGAGTGAGGCATGGAAGAAATTATGAATTGGAGATGGGAGGAAAACCCTAAGGGGGTTTACTGGATCCAGCACAGAGCAACCCTCATGTCTCTTTTCTCATCTTACGATTAGACCTCTTTATTTTGGTTTTCAAATGACACCTGCCCCTGACTTAAGAGGCTAACTCTGGGAGATGGATGAGGTGTACTTATAGCTTTACTTTAACTGGTAAAGGTTCTTGGTCATGTATGTGACGTTATTTAGTGAGGATGGTTTATCTTTTTACATGGTTAGTTTCCTTGTGTCTTAAACTTTTCTTGCTCTTCACCCATGTCTATGGAGAGTAATGTCTGATGTGCCACTTAGGGTAATTCTAAATGACACTGAGAGGCCAGCTGCTTTTGAAAATATGATGGTACCCTGGTCAAGGAATTCCGGATCGGGGTCTGGGATCGGAACCCGAACCACCCCACCGGGAATCGGTTCAGATTGACCGGGATTTTGTTTAATTACATGGGTTTACTGGGTATGGCATGAGGAGATCCGGATCGGCCCGTTTGGGGCGGAATCGGATCGGCTATGGCTGATTCCGCAATCCATGATCCTGGTTCCTCTGGAGGAAAAGGTTCCTGGGAGAAACTGGGGGTGCTGTTGGATCGCCTGCTGAGGCGATCTGGTCCTTCTTTTATCTTTTATCATTTTTTTACAAAAAACCCTACAAAGTAGCATCAAACTCTTCTACCCAATAATTAAAGCTCACTGCAACATCCATACAGTCACTGGCCGTGGAGCAGCACACCACAGTGCACCACTAATTCAATCTCCAATTTTAATCTGCACCACTATTTCTTTGTAAACTATTGTTGAATGAAAAAATTTGTTCTCATGCCACAAACACTTGTTTTAAATACATAGAGCAAGTGTATGAGAAGGAAAATATTTGTACGGGGTTCCGGACAAAAGTAATCCCCAAATCCACTTATTCAGAATTTTTCAGAATGAATGAAGGAAAGACAAGAAGGCATTTATTCTGGATTTTCGGAATAAATAAACAGCAGAAAACAGAAATATCTGCTGCACATCTCTGAATTGTGAACAGGGCCATTCCGTATTAAATTGGGGCTGAAACCTTATAACCCCCAGTGTTTTCGGAATAAAATACCCCTGAGAACTTCATTCAAATGTCGGGAACAAGTGCACGAAAAGGAGAATATTTATCCGGCGTCCCGGGTAAAGGATGACCCTTGAAGTTATTTATTCAGAATTTTCAGGATGAATAAATGAAACGAAATCATTTATTCTGGATTTTCGGAATAAATTAATGCAGAAAAAGAATATTTCTGCACATCCCAAAATGTCGGAGAAAAAAGTCCTCGGGGTTGACCCAAAACAGAAATCAGTCAACCCCACGTTTCCGGCGTGTCCGAAATCAGAACCAATGTCGGGCGAACGAAATTTAATGGCCCGAGATATCCGGTGGAAGGCGCCCTACGTGGCGTTCATTTTTAAATGTGCGGGGGTCCGGTCAAATACCCATGTCAGCAATCAAAGTGACGTGGCCGAAATCCACCTCCTCACACGACGAAGAAAAAAGCCCCACGTGATGAAATGACACGTGGTCAGGAGTTTATAAAGAAATCTCCCGCTGAGATGTCCCGATGGGACTCCCATCAGGTTTTACGGGGTATCGACCCCGGTGGAGGCCCCATCGGAGCCGCCCGGGGCTGACACACCCGGTGGGACCCCCACCAGGGCTGCGCACACCCGGTGGAGACCCCACCAGGGGCCGCGCGCACCCGGTGGGGACACCACCGGTGCTGCGCACCTGGTGGAGGTCCCACCAGGGGCGCGCGCACCCGGTGGGGCCCCCACCGGTGCTGCGCACCCGGGGGACTCCCACCGGGGCTGCGCGCACCCGGTGGGGCCCCCACCGGGGCTGCGCGCACCGGTGGGCCCCCACCGGTGCTGCGCACCGGTGGGACTCCACCGGGGCCGCGCGGCCTGTGGGAACCCCACCGGGGTTGTGTGCCCGGTGGGAGTCCCACCGGTGCCCTTGTGGGTCCCGCATCCCCGGTGGGGCTCCCACTGGTGCTCTGTTTCAGAAAAAGAGAAAAAATATATGCATGACAGAAATAAATGCATACCCGATGGGTTCCGTCTCCGGTGGGCTCCTCTCCGGTGCGCTCCGTCTCCGGTGGGCTCCGACTCCGGTGGGACAAAACCTCGGTGGGATATCCACTCCTTGCTCAACCCCTATAAAAGGGGACCCAATGCTCCAAGAAAGGGGGGAGATCTGAAAAACCAAGTCCAGGAGAGTTCAGAAAAATCCCCAAGGCCTTTTGCTGCGCTGGGAAGCTGCTGTGCGGCCCTTCCTTCCTTGCTCTGTCCAGTGAGCTGTGCTGCCTTTCACCAAGGCAGAAGTGAGGAAAGTTTTCAAGTTGTCTTGTGCTGGTTAAGGCAAGTCCACATTTGATGGATAATTATTTGTAAACCAGTCTCCTGGGTTTAGAAAGTGGACCCAAGAGACCATTTTATGACAGAAAAAAAATGGAAGCAATGCATGAAATTTCTGTACGCAGTCTACAACATGATTTTCTGCTAAAAATATATATATATTGCAGAAACACCTTATCTTCTGTGTATTGGTAAATGGCCAAAACAGGAAACCTTCTTTAAACACCTCCCACGTGAGAGAGATCTCAAAGCCATTCTGAAGAAATCAGAAATAATGCATAAAGTCACCCCTGTGCTCAAGAAAAATTACAGAAAAACCCTGAATCCCTTTTTATTTACAAATGACCAAAATGCATGATCATTTCAAATCTAACCATTGTAACACATGGATCAATGTTAGAAAAATCCCTGAAAATTCAGGGATAATGTCCTAAAGGGATAGGGGCCCAGAAAAATTACAAAAATCACCCCCACCTATCATAAAAAATTACAAAACAACCCTCACATGGCCAAGATGCATAAATCAGTCCATAGATATGGGGTTTTTTTTGTGAATCAGTCCCGAAATAAAAGGGAAATTCATACATCAGTCCCCATTTCAAGGAGATTTGACAAATCAGTCCTCATTTGGAGGGAAATTTGTAAATCAGTCCCTAAAATATGGAAAATAATGAATCAGTCCATGTTTTAAGGGGAGAAATTGCAAATCAGTCCACTTTTTGGGTTTAAAATATGAATCAGTCCACATTCTTAGGGCGAAATCATAAATCAGTCCTAAATTTGTGAGAAATGAGGCTAATCAGTCCCCAACATGGACAAATACCTCAATGAAGCGGCCGTAATTCCACATGGAAAGATGAATCCGATGTGAATGGGGCCTATCTTGTTTATAGTATGTTTTCAATAATCAGGTCTAGCAATGTATCAAAGGTATTCGAGTTCTTCTCGATGTAAATAAAACGTCGAATTGTCGACGAGGAAGGGTCCAGTACACGACACCCAAATCGCCTGATACATGAATGAAATTTGTCTGTTTCAACAGACTGGCACGCCCGCAAAATAGACGAACATCAAAATCTATCTTTTTCCCATAAAAGATGAAAAGATTTTTGAAACGAAAATCTCGCGTGTTAAAACAACTATTTATCTCATAAATAAAACTTGCTCAAATCCAGCATCAGATATCACATATTCATGAGACCATAAATCGTACTATCTAAGCCTTTTATTTTATACATATCCGATGTTTGAGATATAAGTGAAAAATGTATTATTTTATATCCTGAAGATTAATGGTGTAGATTGAAAATAGGAGATTAGTTCATGTGATTTTAGAATTATATGGTGCTGTTCTTATGTTGCATCTGTGGCAATATGCACACATATACATATATAGTGCTTATGTAGTGGTATCCTCTACCTAGTGTATAATTACTGTGATCCCAACCTCTTTCCACAATGGTGCCAATGTTGACTAAGTTTATTCATGATTGTTGTTATTCTGTCTCTGGAAGCTATAGGTGGCGTGAATCCCTCTGAACGCCATGTTACTTGATGTGCATTTGATCAGATTCCTACCTGCAGGTCTCTGAATGAACCTGCATTTTAACTATTTATGACTTGTATCTCTTCTTTCCTGGTATACATGATAGATATAAACTGCTTGCCAACTATCTTCATATGAATGCTGTGTTGTATGTTATCCTAGAAGACCTATTTTTAAGATAAATGGTAGAACTGTTATAGTTTCACTTTTATGCTGTGCTTAAATTTTCTTGCACGGGCAAAAATAGAAACTACCTTTCAAATAAGTCGCAAGACGTGTCTCTAAAAGGTATACTTTGTGCTTCTGGAGATCTTATCTTGTTTCTCTTATGGCAAGCTCTAGGTTCCAAAGTTGAAATCCTATATTAATGATCCAGAGGACTTGAAGCAGGACTCTTTGTACCAAGAAACTTGGGACGACATGGTTATTAATGTATGTACACAAACTTTTTCAGGATTTACTGGTTTCAAGTTCCAATAGTTTACCAATTTAAAGTAGTAGATCAAATGCTTTATAGTTCTTTATACTTAGTTTTAATAAGCTGTGCTTTCTACAAAAGATAATTCTCCCTTGTTCTTGATTTTCTGGGTTTTACTTTCTAGCAAGGCATTATTTTGGTTTATTTTCTCCAGGAAGAAGAGGCACATGAACTTCTTCTGCTTTAGCAGATTAGGACTTAGTGCATCATATTTTCACGGATGAATACTTTTGGATGACTCTTTTAACTCTTTCAAGTTTGACAGTTTTTGGCAGAATCCTTGGATGTTGTTCAAGATGTGGAATGGGTCATATCACTGGGAAATTCATTTATGTCTCAGTATGACCTGTATGCTGTGGATGATGAACATTCGGCATTACTCCATAGGTATTAAAGTTGCAACTCTGGTTTATAATTGTCATCCACTAATTAAACTGGCTGTAATAAGGAAGATAATTCGGTTAAGTACTAAACTTAACAAACACTATTGATTTATTGGTTTCAGTGGGGAAAATACAGTATTTAGAGTCAGAAAGACTTTATTCTTTAACACTAGTTGAGTAACCTATGTCAGTGTTCCAATTAACAAAAATAAAGGAAAAATACATACGCTCCATTGGAAACTACCGTATTCTTGCATATACCCGTAAAATAGTACCTATGTACACTATATTTGAGAAAAGAGAAATGTTTCTTACCCGGGCACTAGGGTAGAAATGCTCTGCTGGAACCACTGTGTAGAATGTCATTAGGCCACCTGTGGGCCCCACCATCTTTTTCCCATTTTTTTTTTTATACTGATCCACCTCCCCAATGCAAAAGGTTATTTGTCACCCTTAGTTGGCTATTGCCACTCTTAGCACTAAGGGATGACAAATAGTGAGTTAAAGGTTACAAATAACTTTTTGGGGAATGATGTAGAGCATTTAATGTTCATGTTGGGATGATGCAAGAGCATTTAAGGAGCACTAAATGCTCCTGTTGGGTGGGGTCCATATGGGTAGCTACTTCCCAACAAGATATTTGTCTCCCTTACTTAGCTATTTGTCCCCTTAACTAGTTGTTTGTCACCCTTAACTTGTTATTTGTCACTCTAGTGCTAAGAGTGACAGTGAAGCATGGACATTTAAGAAGCATTTAATGTTTCTATTGGGTGAGCTATTTGTCTCCCTTACCCAGCTATTTGTCACCTTTAACTAGTAATGTGTCACTCTTAACTTGCTATTTGTCACTCTTAGTGCTAAGGGTGACAGTGATGCAGGAACATTTAAGATGCATTTAATGCTCCTATTGGGTGAGCTATTTGTCTCCCTTACCTAGCTATTTGTCACCCTTAACTAGTTATTTGTCACTCTTAGCTTGTTATTTGTCACTCTTAGTGCTAAGGTTGACAGTGATGTAGGGACATTTAAAAAGCATTTAATGCTCCTATTGGGTGGGATCCATGCATCAATACATGGACTAATAGCATGCTGGACGGGTAATTTTTCTACCCGTCCACACGTGCAGCTAGCATTTCT
>CM024759.1:90482829-90543992 GCA_014218235.1 Colocasia esculenta | reverse complement strand
TTTTCCTTGCATTGCTTACAAATTTCTTGCACTGGAGGATGCCAATTGGGTATTTACTGTATGATTTTTCTCTAGGAATATCCAATACAGAGACTCCGGCCACCGCAGAGAGTGATGGGCAGGTATTAACATTTGAACTTTTTTCATATTTAAATATACTAACTAAGATGCTAGAGATGATATTACATTTTGAACACATTGGATGAAGTATTATCTTCTAGATTAAGATCCTGTCTTCTCTTTCAATGTTTTATGTAACATTGTAGTTATCATAAAAAAAAGAAGTTGATGTTCTGTTGGTCACAAAAAATGCCTGTGTTTAGCTGTAATTTTCAGAAGTTCTACCTCTATGTCAACCACATACTGTCTTGGCCAACTTAGCCATGCCAGTTCATCAGTGTTTTAGTTTTTGCTTCTGTCTAAAATGCAACAAACATACTTGTCCAGACTAATCTCCCATTCATTCTGGTTCCACTAACTGCATTCTGGTACCAAGTTTGGAGCATGATTGAGAGAATTACAAAAAAATGACGTGAACCAAAAACTTCAATGAAGTGATTCATGAATAAGGCAATTCTTGACTGGCTGTTGGTGGACCTATCTCTAGCTTAACCCCATGAATTTCTCTCCTCCTAGGTGAACCAAATATTGTGTATAACAAGCCATCCACTCATGTCTATGTCTCTAGCATACAAGGGCAAACACGGCAATGGATGCTGGCTGCCATGAACCCCTCTGAACCATTCAAGTAGCACTGTGTTCCATCACTAGCTGGAAAGCTGAAAGCTCAATTTGGCAGTCCTCCTTATGAACTTCAGGTTATAAGCAATTGTTGTCTCATTTCATTGTAAGGTAAAGTGTAATACCCCGAATTTAGCACGGACATAAATGCAATTCAGAAAAGAGTATATTTGCAATTCTTAAAATTTGAGGTTGAAACTGACAGAGACAAATTTTACGAGGTGTTAAATATAATTTGGGTTACATAGCCCCAAAGTAACCCAAGTGGGCCCACCAGGCAGAACTTCCCCCTTACATCTTTTTTAGTCCCATATTGGAAATCTAGAAAAGATGATAGACCACCCCTTCCCTTCTCCCCCACCTCAAGGCAAGAGCCCAAGGGCCCAAGCAAGGGGAGGAGAAGGAGGAGCTCCATGGCAAGGGTGTAGGCTCAAAGGCTTCTCCAAACTCCAAGGTTTCAGGTAGGTTCCTCTAATCTCTCTCTTGGTCATTAGTTAGCATGTTAATTTTCTTGTTTTAGAGTAGTGTTAGTTAGTCTTCTTTTAGATATTCCCTTATCAGTTTATCATTCAAATCCCCTGATTAAACTCATACTAAGTGTGTATAAGTCTCAATCCCCTGTTCTACTAGTCATTAGTTCAGAGGTTTTCATTGATTCCTTTTAGTAACAACTTGTGGCGGATATAACCATTCTGTCCTCGTCCTGATATTACTCTAATTTCCTGGCTTTATTCCTTTAATTTCTTGCTAAATCTCTGAACTACTTTCTTGAAATTCCTGGTCATTTCCTAAATTACTGAATTGTCATGAAAGTATTTTACTAGGGTGTTAGACCCACTTGGACTAATGCCTATGCCATAGGGCCCTGATCTAGCCCTGGGAGGAGCACCCGAATGTTCTAATTGAATGCCGCGGAGGACAAAGATTAGGTGTTTGGCATGACACTGTACTGACTGCCTGACTTTTACTGTTTACTGGATTGACAATTCAACTTTACTGCTTACATGACTGCCTGAGACTGTTTACTACTTGTCGTGCTTGAGACTACTTCCTGTTTTCCTGGTTGAGACTGTTTACTGTTTATACTCCTGATTGAGTTGGCCTAATCCTGTTTATCTGTTCAACTGTTCATATCTTATTCTTGTCCGTATAACTGTTCTGACCTTCTAAATGAATTCTGACGCACACCTACCCCGATCAGTTACCTTTCCAGTTAAGTTTGTTATATGTTAAACACCTGTTCCTGTCAGCTACATTCCTTATCAAACCTGTTATCTATTAATACCTGTTCCGGAAATTTATATCTCCTGTGAAACCGTTTAACTGTTGACTAATGATTTAGGGATTAGTAAAGGGTAGATCCTACTGAGCTTACCGCTCACCCTGTTTGTATTAACATTTTTCAGGTAATTCTCAAGTATAATTTAGCACAGGCGGGAAGTGTGTTGAGTGACTGAACCCACTTGATACAAGACTGGTTACACCTCACTGTTCACCTCTGTAATATTCTTGTATAGCTATAATGACCAGTTTAGTCTTGATGTCCTGTGTCTTATTACAATTGCTTAACTGTTCTTGCCTGTTCTGATATTGTGGTCATGCCCCTTTCTTTTGGGGGCGTGACAGAAAGTCACCCTCCATATGCAGACTTCATTTGAAGTTTCCACAGTTCCACTAGCACCAAATCTCTAGCATCACAAATCCTCTATGTCCTTGGCAGGGGCCTGCTGTCTTGTTTGAGATGAGTAATGAGTCATCCAAAGTGACGTCCTTTTAGACTAAGCTCTTTACAAAAGGGTGGGTACCATACCTTATTATCCTCTTAGAAAACAATTGGCTACCACAGCCGCCTTCTTTCTCATATCCTGAAGAGGTTAAGAAACAGATACAAAAGAGACAGCTCCCCTCGCAATGGACATCATAACCCATTCCCTATGTCAAACTTTCTTGAGGCTGAAGTTGACGGATGATACGAGACTGTACAGAGAATACCATGTTAATTTATTCAATTTGTCTTAGAATCCTGCTGTTCAGATGTGACATCAGACACTGGATTCATATGCATCTCATAAGTGCATAGTTTAGAATAGGTAAAAATCCAACTACTGTCTTTGAAGAAACTGGGTCTGTTTGCATTGTCTACCAAGAATTTCCATCTGTCCTATATGGATAAATTTTCTCAGTTGCATCTGACATCTTATTGATTGATAAATTCCATTGCTCTTTTTTCAACTTCAAGCTGTTATGACAGAGTGATCCATCATGACACTGGTTAGAAGTACCATACAACTACTGACTCGAAAACTAGAAGCACCTGATTCAGGTGCCTATATACTTGATCCCTGTGGATCAAGAAACTGATATAGATTCTAGTTGATTCTGATTTTGACATCATGTCTGTGAAAATATGATTGCAAGCACTTCCTGCAGTTGAAATTGTGGAAAGTCAGTCTACTAGAGCAGTGAAAAAGTACCATTGTTCTTTATCTAATTTCAGCAGTTATGACAGAGTGATCCATCATGATACTGGTTAAAAGTACCATACAACTACTGACTCGAAAGTCTAAAAGTAGAAGCACCTGATTCAGGTGCCTATATTGACGATTCTTGTACATTAAGAATCTGATCTAGATTCTAGTTGATTCTGATTTTGACATCTTGTCTGCAAAAATATGATTGCAAGCAATTTCCTGGAGTTAAATTGTGGAAAGTCAGTCTACTAGAGCTGTGAAAATTTTTGTGTATGTGCGCACACATGAGTGTGCATGCACTTGGGTGCTCACATGCAGGTGAGCTTGCATTTACATACATGCATGTGGAGGAGTGAACATGTAAGAGACTAATGCATGCCAAGCTTGTCAATTGATTAACAACAAAGCATGAAGTTGGTGCGGCAGGAATGCCTGATGTATGAGAAACTTAAACATGCCAATCTCTTGAAGTGATTCTGAGAGGACATGAAGTCTAAAGGTTTGAAGTTTATTAATGTTCATGTCCATATGCACCCACTTTCTTGATATACTCAAGATGAAATTCACCAAAAGGCTGCATTTCACCAGTGATGATTTCAGGGCCATCTAACATGGTACAACATTATCCCAGGCCATAAA
Source organism: Colocasia esculenta (assembly GCA_014218235.1). Taxonomy (NCBI): domain Eukaryota; kingdom Viridiplantae; phylum Streptophyta; class Magnoliopsida; order Alismatales; family Araceae; genus Colocasia; species Colocasia esculenta. The sequence continues at coordinate 90,540,141 of CM024759.1, read as the reverse complement.
GACTTACAATTTGTAGTGGTTGTTTCATTTTCAGGACACGAAGGAAAAATCAATAACTTTATGCTCTGTATTGACTTGTGTATATTAGTGCTTACCTCTTTTTTCCTTTGTCTAGCCTTGGTTCTGGTTTTTGGCAACTCTTCATTTTTATTCAAACTTTGAGTTTATTAATTATCTGGTACATAGTTGTCAATGCAGTGTCTGGACAGTATGCTGCAGCATCATGACAAGGATCAAACTCTCCATGTGATTGGGAATCTCCCTGATGGTTGCTCTGATTATATTTTTGGTAAAATTTTAGATGTTTGATTTCATCATGATTAATTGGAAGCTTTATTTGTATAGCTCACATTTCTCTTTCATTTTCAGATGATGGATTTGCAGAAAAACGCTCCAACACACATTATGATCTTTCTAGTGGATATTGTTTAGGAAATTTAAGCTCAGAATATCCCCAAATCTTAGAATTTGATAGCGCTGTTGATGAGACATTGGATTTGACAAACACTGTCAATCTGAGGAATGATGGTACATCGGATCAGAATGCTTTGCATTCAGGTGACATCAATATCCGTGAAGTTCATGATACCTTCAGGGGTACTTGTGCTCAGTGCGCACCTGCTGTAGACAAGCAGCAGCTGAGGCAGTGTATCATGTTTGGCTTGAATAGCCTGATGGACTTGGATTATTCGTATACCAACTCGAAGACAGAACTCTTGTCAGATGAGAATGAAGATATGATTATCTTGTCCACAAACAATCTGTCTGAAATTTCATGTGAGTCTTTAACCAGTGCTCTTGACCAAACAATTTCTGTGGGAAAGTCATTGGACAAGAAACAATCCGACAAGGATGCTGTGACTGCTGGTATTTTGGGTGCCGACAGGTTCAGTTTTGTAGAGTTAGAAGGCAGTGATCATGCACTTGTAACAAGGAAGAGAAAACGGAAACCTACTCGCAGATATATTGAAGAGTCTTCAGAAGTAAAATCCAGAGAGTACACTGGAAAATTTGGTTCCATCAGTACATGTCCTCAAGAGAAGATTTTGCACATCAGAGCTCATCCTCAGTGGAAAAAATCTGTTCCAGCAGAACTTATATTTTCAGAGGACTCATCCTCATTATCTAATAACCAAATGTTGTGTGATGTACAGCCTCAAAGAGGTCGGCCAAGGAAAATTTTTACTTGTGTTGTAAGAGACTTTCTTCCTTTCTGCTTGCATTCAGCATGTCATTTGTTACAATATTATGCTTCTCATGTTATATGTGTTTGTATCTGCAATATTAGACTGATGCCAGGATGTTTTGCCATGTGAGATTTGTGTATATTATTAATGCTTATCTATGCTCTGTATTTTAAAGTGATTGATCTCTGAGTTCTGTTCTTATGTTTGTTCTAATGTCATTTGTGTTTTTTTTGTTTTTTGGTTCATTGATGCACCAGTTGAGTGTCTGTTTTTCTGAACTTACGAGGAATAATTTTTACATTGCAACAAACTGTAGCCTGTGAACTACCTTCCAAATTTATCTACTAGGCCTTGTTTGATTGAGATGGATGAAGGTTAATCGATTTATTCCATGGCTAATCTAAAAAGTGATTGATAGAAGTGATCAGCTTATCTGTAATAAATGGGATTGAAAAGGTGTTAGCCTGGGTTGACCCGAGTTTCGTATTCCAAGCTTTCTCTGGAGTATGTCTAACCTAGTCATCAAGGATACTTTGGCTTTTTAGTCTTCCTAAAATGTTGTGACCCCTCTTATAAATTGATTTTTGTGTGTCATTTGCAGTTACTTATATACACATTTTCTCTTTTATTTCATGTTTAGGCCAAGCTATTTGATCCTAAGCTAACCTATTATCTTAACCATTGGTTGTCAAAGAGAATTGTTGCTTATTCTGAAAGATGTTATTCCACTAGATGGATTAGATTAACTCTATTTCCCAATTAGAAAGAGTCTTGATGATTGTAAATGAACACTTTGTACTTTTAGAATGTGTTCCTCGTCCTTCACAGCTTTTCTTTTTTAATTATGATTTTGATACTGACAATCTGTTTGTGCCAGTATGCTTGTAAAGCAGTGTAGCAACAAAGCTTGTGTTAAAGATGATGGATATTGTGAATCAACGCAATAGAGAATATGTGCCCACTTACCATAGACCAGGCGTCTAGGCTTTTTCCACCTCTCATCTTGTGCTTATGATTTTTAGTATTAGATGTCATCATCAATAGACTTGCATATCCGTAAAGCAGACTTCGGTAAACTGTGTTAAAGATGTTGGGTACCACATTCCAAAAAATGGTGGGTGCTATCATCACAGGATTTCAGGAAGTGTCTCTACCATTTGGATAGGTATGCATTTTATGTGCGAGGAGAAATAACGCACACAAAGGTGCCACCATGGTTTATGGTTTTATTATCAGGCAACTTTTAGGTAAAATTTCATATGCACCATCCATACATGAAGAATACAAAAAATTCCATCTTTACATATCTATATCCCATATTCAATCCTTAAAATAAGTAAAATACCTCCATCTCATTAACCAATCAGAGGTGGTGAGGCTCTTTTTTAGGGTTGCTCGAGATGCTGAGGCTCTTTTGTTGGGATTTGTAGTAGGGTCAAGGAATGGGCATCAATTGTTTGTAATGTGAATCAGTCTAATTCTACACTTTTTGTTTTGTTAGGGAATAGGGGGGGTTAGAGGTTGGCAATCCATTCTGAGATGGATGGCGATGCATAAGTGGGCTGGGAAGTTTTTTGGGGGCCTTTTTGTTTGCCTATACTTGTACATTCTTGCTCATTTTCATTATTATACTTGTTGTATTATCCACTTCTCCAAAAAATAAAAAAGAAGAAAAAACTGAAACAGAGGTAGTTAAAAGTTAACCCATGTAGGGAAAGGTGTCTTTACCCATCGATAAGGATCTCATTGGTGTACCATGGTGGCATTGTCCATTCAATCCTCGATCACCGAAGCTGAAAGAGAAACCAACAGATTACGGTAATCTGCACATTGCAGAATTATCTGTATCATTATTTCTTTTTTGACGACTGTAAGGGTTGTACACATAAACGGATATACATATCCACTTGTCTTCTCATCTTCAGTATGCTATTCTGCTCATCTGTCCCATCCATGTACTAAATTATTAGCATGTGCAGCTACTGCATTATTGGGCCTCTCTACTCTTGGGAAATGGAAGAAGCACCACCTTTTCCAGAGGATAAAACTGCAATTGATGGGCGACTGATTCTGTTATTCAATACATTCCTTTATTAGGAGACTTTATCCTGAACGATCCAGCATTCTCTGTATATTGTCTATAAAGTGCTCGCCTAAGTCCAAGTAGTGTAGGATCAGGTTCAGAACCAGCCACCCAGGACTTGATAAGTCCAATCTCTATTCAGATAAGATCAGATCAACCACATTAACAGGTCTGTGGAAGCTGTGCCCTGGCCTGTTGGTGGAGAAGTTAAAAATGGAGAATTAATGGAAAAGCAAAGGTTTTGAAGGACTAAGAAACAAAAAGTAGGAACTATAAAGAAAAGGATAAGAAACATGTCATTGCATTATCATCATCATTATCCTCTTAGTGATTCCAACTTTGAATTTTTAAATTCCTATGGCTCTAGGTGTTCTTCATGGTTATTTTTAATAGATACATATCTATTATTGAGATTCAGATGCTACATCCACTTTTAGAATAGGATAAAAGAGATCCGTATAAAATAAAGACCAATTGGCTCATTTTGGGAAGAATCTTGAGCTGGCGAAGGAGAGAAACATTTATTCTCTAAACCAGGCAGTTGCTAATGTTTTTAATAAATCAGTTGCTTCAGCCCACAGTTTTGAACTGTGAAGATAATATGAACCCCTGATGAGGGCTTCAATCTACTGTTGGTGAAGTATCCACCAAACTCATCCTTTAGTTTATTCTGAAGTCTATTTCTTTAGTTTCTTTTGACTTCTCCACTCCCGGAATTATTGAAAACCTGATTCTGTCCCTCAATTAATATCCAGTTGCATTTCTGAAATAATGGTAGGTTCGGTTCTGAAAATAAGAGTGTACCCTTTTCCCCATCCCAATCCCATGACACTGGATTTGCCTCAAGCTCATCCTTTCTTAAAGTTTCTATTCTCAGTGACAAGCAATTTATATTGTAATCTCAAAGGATCTTGTCCATTAATTTTTCATTACATAGTCTCATGGTTCCATAAGTTTCTTTGTTTATAACACATATTCCTTTAGCATAGTTGAATGAAATTTTATATGCACCACAGGGATTTGTGTGGTCGCTGATATTCCAGCTTATTGATCAGGTAAAAGATTTGAAGGGCAAGAGAGGACATGGGCATAATTCCATTGAACACAAAACAGTATATGGTTCAATACTATCTGAATCAGCAGATGAAGATGGTATCTTAGGCTCTCCAAGAACTCGAAGTGACAAATGTGGGGCTCGGAGGAAACATCATAGATTGTGGACCCTCACTGAGGTGACTAAGTTGATAGAAGGTGTTTCTCGATATGGGGTTGGTAGATGGACCGACATAAAAAGGCTACTGTTCTCATCTTCTGCTTATCGCACTTCAGTTGATCTAAAGGTTCGTTCATGTTCATTACTTGTGTGTATTCAATTGTAAACTAACAATTTATGCTGTTGTTTCTCGAATTCAACATTATTCTGCTGTTGTATATGCCACAGGATAAATGGAGAAATCTTCTAAGAGCTAGCGGTGCACATGTGCATGGCAAGAAAGATGTTAGTATATATCTGTGAACATCTATATCTTGTATCATCGCTTTACATTCTGATATCTATAAGGATCATTGTCTAGTTTTCTAGTTTTAATACATTAGCAAGGGCAGAGATGCATTTTGCTGTCCAAAGATAATTTCAACTTTTTTTTTCTTCTTCCCTTTCTTTCGTCATGGTTATCACTCAGAAGAGGGAACTGCTCCATCACATCAGTGCCAGACACATGCACCGTTTCCGGTTGGAGTTGCGATAATCTTGAATCCATATTCTTTTGGTAACTAACATAATGAAAATAAAGGAATGTGAGACCCGGGGGACTCCAATGGAGCATTTTCCTCTTATTTGATGACTGTAGAGTCATGGTGCCTTTGTCTCTTGTGTGCTTGACCTTGAGCTAGCAGTGCCCACTACCCTTAAATCTGCTGAATGCACTTCTCAACGTTGCAATCAGATATACACCCGTGGAATTGCTTGAGCAAACTGTGACATCCGTTGGCCAGTCATTGATGCAGGAACCATAGTCATGTTAACATTAGTAATAATGCTGCAATTCCTTCTGGTGCTGCAGTTCGAGACGAGGAAAAAACACTTGCCAGGGCAGGTACCCCAGTCTGTACTGCGGCGTGTAAGAGACTTGGCCATCATCCACCCCTACCCAAGGAAGCGGAAGATCCGGCTGCCATTGCTGCGTCCTGCGTCAGCTGATGAGGCGGAGGACGCACCGTGTAGCAACATGAAGACGGTGCACAGATGAAGCTCCACCCAGTGCGGAATTTGAAGTTACAGCTTTCATATGTGTTCTTTTTCCTTTCTTTTTTTTCCTCTTCTTCAAACCAAAGCATGCATGCGTGACTTGGTCACTTCTGTACATTAGTTCTGTCAAGTTGTAGCATACGCGTCTGTATCTGGCCGACTCACTGAGTCTTCCTGCACATGGAAGACAGTAACACTCGACACTTGATGTAGCTTCAGTTGTATTCCCCAGTTGATGCAGGTTCGATGTACATGTGTTCTTAACAGTGTAGGCGGTTCCGAGTTGACCAAAACACATAGCAGTGAAACTAGACGTGTGTTTCCTCACTGATAAATATGCCTCGCAACTTTCAATCAACTTATGAGACATTCTTGTCAGACATGGTTTTGGTATTAATATCGGCGATGGCGTGGATACAGGAAGATCCGTGGAATAAGCTGGGCTATCAGCATGTCAAACTACGTTTCCCGTTGGTGTGGCTTGATCACTGATGACTAATGATTACTACTGTGGTGTATTGATCTGGTGATTTGATGTTTGAGCTCCACGGAACTTTCACCAATGAGAGTTGCGACTTGGTTTAACTTAATATTTTTGGGAAATATTTAGTGCCTTTTAAAGAGGACAATAAAAATAATGTGGATTGTCTTCTCGAGAACCCACGACCACAAGATTTAAGATCGCTGCGCTCTTGCGACTGAGCTATATATGTTATTTAAAACCAATCTTGAATCACTCATACTAATTTTAATATTATTTGACTTTTATCTTGAAACAAAAGTCAACTACTTAATTATACGACTTTGGGTCTCTTTCGATCATGGTTAATTAGTTTTTAAGTTAGTGTTTCAACATTCATTGTTTAGAACTATATATATCAGGCGGTCATCATGCTATTTTTAACGGTTTCTTACTGTCTTTCTTAGTTAATGTAAGCAATGTAGAAACAGAGATATGGTTATAAGATTCATAGTTAATTGAAAGCAACATAGAAACAGAGATATGGTTAAAAGTAGCATGATAATGTACGCATGACCTCATGATATAATTCTAAACAATGAATGTTGAAATAGCAAACTTAAAAACTAATAAACCATGAGCAAAAGAGACATAAAGTCGTATAATTAAGTAGTTGACTTCCATTGCAAGGTAAAAGTCAAATAATATTAAAATTACTATGTACAAGTAGGACATATGATAAGACATCTATTCCGAATTAGACAATCAAGGACTTACCGGAAATTAAGATTCAAATAGAAATCCATATTTCGTGAACATGACGTGGTACCGATGGACGAATGAATTAACACTTGGAAATATACTTCAAAATTTCCTTTACGAGAGTTCTGTTGCCCAATGGTTCTTCAATCCCAAAATCCGTATAGGGTCACTGTGTTTCAAGCAATTGGAGCAGCGGATCAGGAAGAGAGAGTAGTGGGCAAGACAAGACACAGGAAGAGATCAAAATGCGAGGAAAGCTTCTTCTGATCAGTTTAGCCATGGACGGATCACCAACCCACCAACTGGGGGGGGGGGGGGGGGGCGCATCCCACCACTCCAGCCGTGCTATCCAGCGGCCTGGTAGAAAGCAGTTCTCCTCCCATACATCCCTAGACTGAGAACTCAGACTTTATGCCCTAAAAGAGAGAAGTCAGAACTAAAAGCAGAATGTTGTCCTAGTGAGGCTGATGAAAGAAAGCTCTGTATAGCGCCTTACCCTTTGGCGTACATGATGTCCTCGGTGACCGTACGCTCATGTATCTTTATGGGTTGACTTTCACAAGAGAAGGAACCAATATAATTAGAAGAATCACCAGTTGCAGGATTGCCGTAAATCCCAACGCAGCTTCAGAAACCATGGGTAGACCGTGTTTCATACTTGGAATACTTAAAACCAGTAGGTGGCTGCACGCATGCCTAACAAGTGGGCATGTTGTAGTAGACAATATACTTACCCCATCAGGAAATAAGAATTGATAGGGTTTTATTTTTATGGCCTGCATGAACGGTGGGTCACTTATACACGCCATATACGTTCTCGTATGTCATTATCGATCTCTAGTCCAAATTAAAAATGGATCATGCCGAAGTATATCCTTTGCTTTCTGTCAAATGGTGTAAACTAAGCAATGTATCTAATGGGTAGCAGTTTGAGGGAAGCAGGATAGTCTGCCTTATGCATAGATTATTCCAATCATGACATTAATATTGCAATATGCAAAAGCTTTGTGGAGGTGAAGTGTGTGTGTGTGTGCGTGAGAGGGAAGAGAGAGAGATGGCACTGCTTAAGCAATAATGTATGCTTACTTTTCTTGTTTAACAGAGGAATATTATGGTGGTCATTTTTTTTGTCAACTTCCTTTTATCCCATTTTTTATGGTTCAATCTTTGAAAATTTAATAGTGAGGAGTGTACGTAGAGCCCAACTGTTTTCGTATCGCCGCTGTCTAGTTAATTAAAGACCAGACAGGTCAAATGATGAAGATGAAGATAAAGAGATCTTATACATTATAACATCTCTCGAATAATATTGTAGAAACAGCAACTCTCTTATTTTCTTGTATAGTTGACGTAGAGACTAATGATTGAAAGGCTTCTTTCCCCTTCTTCTACATCACCAAACACTAATGATCCGGCTATTCATATGATCCATCACATGTATAAGCATTTTCATATATGTTTGGGTACGTACCGGCAAGAGGAGGTAAAACTTGCAGAGTACTTCTCGTAAAGTCAACAGGAAATGACAGGCTAATACAGGTCGAAAAATGGTTAATAACACTCTCATTTGACACATTTATTTTTGACACCACTCACATGACATAATATGACATGTTGAAATTTATGTCATGTGAGTAGTATCAAATGTATATGTTACAAAATAGTGTCAGTTGATTTCTTGAACCATGTACAGTGCATACAAAAACCATAAAGCCAATGACTTTGCTTAATGGTGGTGATGTAAGGGAAAGCTGTAGTCTGTGACAGGAATGAAATTAGAAAAAACAGAAAAATCTAGAGGTAGAAATTAAAGAATTAGCACAAGAATATAAAACCGTGCTGTGGGGGTTGACAAAGTTGTACACACGACAGAGTGGAGCAAGTTGATACCTTCCAACTTGTCATCACACGGATGGCAGGAGGAAAGAATGGATATTCTCCTGGAAGGTGCGGATCGGGGGCAAGTTTATGTAGCCCTCCCTTAGCCCCCCACATCCTTCCCTCAACACCGCCCCTCGATCTCCTTCTCCTCGATTGCCCTCCGCCTCTCTCCTGCAGGTGAGCACTATTGCAACACTCTCAAACTTCTCCCTTCTTCTTCTTCCTAGAGTTCTCCATTGGTGCATGCTTGATAGAGTAGTTGGAGGTTAGAGATTTAGGGTTAGGGTTTGTCTTAGTCGAGGTTTCTTAAGTAGAATTATGTGACTGATATTGTTCTAATAACCCATGCATGCATGCAAGTAGTCCACCGGGCATTAAGAGGAAGAAGAGAGAGAGAGAGAAAGGAGAAGATAGCTAGCCGGCACCATGGCGAACTCCGGCTCAGGGGAACGGAAGAACCTTGACGTGCTGACCACCCTCGATGTGGCGAAGACGCAGCTGTACCACTTCACTGCCATTGTCATCGCCGGCATGGGTTTCTTCACCGATGCCTACGACCTCTTCTGCATCTCCCTCGTCAGCAAGCTCCTCGGCCGCATCTACTACTACGAGGGCAACCCCACCAGGCCCGGGTCGCTGCCACCCAACGTCTCCGCCGCCGTCAACGGGGTGGCCTTCTGCGGGACTCTGTCGGGGCAGCTCTTCTTCGGGTGGCTGGGTGACAAGATGGGCCGGAAGAAGGTGTACGGGATCACCCTGCTGCTCATGGTAATCTGCTCCATCGCGTCCGGCCTTTCTTTCGGCCACACCGCCAAAGGCACCGTGATCACGCTCTGCTTCTTCCGCTTCTGGCTCGGCTTCGGCATCGGCGGCGACTACCCGCTGTCCGCTACCATCATGTCCGAGTACGCTAACAAGAGGACGCGTGGCACCTTCATCGCCGCCGTGTTCGCCATGCAGGGCTTCGGCATCCTCGCCGGTGGCGTCGTGGCCATCATCGTTTCAGCGGGCTTCAAGTCCAAGTACCCCGCCCCGTCCTACATCTCCAACCCCGTCGGTTCCACCGTGCCGCAGGCGGACTACATCTGGAGGATTGTGCTCATGGTGGGCGCCTTGCCGGCGGCGCTGACCTACTACTGGCGGATGAAGATGCCCGAGACCGCCCGGTACACGGCGCTGGTGGAGATGAATGCCCAGCGCGCGGCCGCGGACATGTCCAAGGTTCTAAAGATGGAGATCAGGGAGGACCAGGAAAAGGTAGAGAGGATCGCAAAGAGCGAGGCCAACACCTTTGGTCTCTTCTCGAAAGAGTTCGCCCGCCGCCACGGCCTCCACCTCGTAGGCACTACTACCACCTGGTTCCTGCTCGACATCGCTTTCTACAGCCAAAATCTGTTCCAGAAGGACATCTTCTCCGCCATCGGCTGGATCCCCAAGGCCGGCACCATGAACGCCATAGAAGAGGTGTACAAGATTGCGAGGGCGCAGACCCTGATTGCACTGTGCGGCACCGTACCCGGCTACTGGTTCACCGTCGCCCTCATCGACGTCATCGGCCGTTTCACCATCCAGCTGATAGGTTTCTTCTTCATGACGGTGTTCATGCTGGCCCTCGCCATCCCCTACCACCACTGGACGCAGCCGTCGCACCGGATTGGCTTCGTGGTGATGTATGGGCTCACCTTCTTCTTCGCCAACTTCGGACCCAACAGCACCACCTTCATCGTGCCCGCCGAGATCTTCCCCGCCAGGCTGCGGTCCACCTGCCACGGCATCTCCGCGGCGACTGGAAAGGCTGGGGCCATCATCGGCGCTTTCGGGTTCCTCTACGCCGCGCAGAACAAGGACAAGTCCAAGACCGACCCAGGCTACCCCGCCGGCATCGGCGTGCGGAACTCGCTGTTCGTGCTAGCCGTCTGCAACACCCTGGGCTTCTTCTTAACCCTACTGGTGCCCGAGTCCAAGGGGAAGTCGCTGGAGGAGTTGTCCGGGGAGACGGAGGACAGCCAGCCGGCGGAGCACGCGCGGGTTGGCTCGGCAAGAGTGTGATATGCATGTGCTCGCTTCTGCATGGCGGTGTGCCCTTTTGTACCTTTTCATCACCTGTCGCACGCGTGGGTTGGCTCGGCAAGAGTGTGATATGCATGTGCTCGCTTCTGCATGGCGGTGTCCTTTTGTAGCTTTTCATCACCTGTCCCACGCGTGTGGTTTTTGTTGTTATCGCCTCTGTTTAAAATCTCATACAACTTAATTGCTTGCTCTTGTTTTGAAAACATACACTCCATAGGATTCATAACTTGTGTCTATACTTGAATAAATTTCTCCTTTCAACCGTGATATGTCGATTGATCCCATTTGTCAATGGTTGTATAATTATTTGTTCATCATTATTCTTCGTCTTGTTGGTATGATATTTGTTGCATGTGATCTCCCCGCGTGTGTAAGACGGGGGATTGGCTCAAGTCAGAGTGTCTGCAAAATGAATGCACGATATGATGATGTACGGTGGATGAGGCTAGATATAATTTGTAAGAGAGTCTAGATCTTTACAATATATGAGAAGATCGGATTACATAAGTATTAGTGGGGTTGGAGGTGAAATTATCTGTGTTTTATAAAAAAATTCAAATCGAAGTGAGACAAAATTTCAGATTGTAAAACTCACACTAATATTTATGGAGTTTGATCCTCCTATGTATTGAGAAAAATCTTAATACATCTTTTTTGGGAGCTTGTGAGCATTGGCGGAGTCAGTTTATCTCTAGTGGGGTCACGTGACTCCATTAAATTTTTATAACTCTATTAAAAAGTTTAAGTTTTTCTATTAATTTTTTTTGATTGAATTTTTTTTTCAAAAGGACTGATCCTATTGAATTACAAAATAAAATATATAAGTGCACCCTAATTTTTAAAGTGACTCTATTGAATCAAATTTTTAGATGGGTCGCTGCTCGTGAGGTGTCGCTCTAATTTGTAACTAAGGTTCTCTTATCGGGTTCTCCTCCCCCCACTTTGTCGGAGGGATTTGTCACATCATATACCTCTTTTCTGGTGAATCTAGTCGCCACCCTCCTATAGGATGTCGCCGCCCCTTTTTCCCTCATTTTTGCTCTGTCGGTAGAACTCTCTCCCTCTATTTCTACCTGCCAACTGGCTCCGCTACACAGCCTCCCTCTATCTCTTTGCCTCTACCTCCCCCTTCGTTTCCCCTAGTCACCTACCCTCCTCCCCCGCCTTCACCAACCATTACCCTCCATCGATTCAACCCCCTGCCTTTAGCCCCTAATTCCCTCCGTCGTCCCTATATATGTATGTACCTTATTTCACTTGATGTTATTTTATGATTTGGAGAAGTGTTCTATATTTTTTGTCCAAACCAAAAAGAAAAAAGATATGATGATGGAGTTCTATACGCGTACGTGTAGATTCTTGTTGCAAATGAATCCTATACGTCCACTTGACCTGAAAGCAAAGCCGTAGTGGTCATGTACGTCATTGGCGTCCCACTGCATGCGGACGTGGCATCCTCTTTTGTTCTCTATGATGGGCTACCAGCTGAACAGTGTTATTGGACGACACCGGAGCTGAGACAGTGGAGTAGAGGAGCCGGCCCACGGTGTGCTCAATGATGCTGCTGGGCTCACAAAGTTGCTGCTCGACAACGTTTTAATTCTTACACGACCGCAAAGCTCCCAGGTTGTTGCGGTGACGCTGGAATGGATGTGGATTGGACTTTAGCGGAATTTAGGTCGTTACCAATCTAGGGACAAGTACTTAAGTCCCTTAAAATCCATAGATTTCATGTCTGAAACACGGTTTGATGCAGTGAGCTTTCTTCACTCACACCCAGGGAAAAGAGTTAGTTACACCCAGGGAAAATGAAATGGTTGCCGAACGCCGAGTGAGTATGATTTGCTCCTTGTTGTAAAACATTGATCTTTCACTGGAAAGAAATGTAGGGAGAAGGACAAGACGAGAGCGGCCCACCCTCTATGGATACATGCTGGGCCTGACGAAAGCCCAGGTCTGGCCCATGTATGCGTTAGACAAAAATTTTGACTATTTTAGGAGAGATACGGAGAGCCCCACGCGGCCCGTGCCAGAGCGAAGCGCAGGAACTGGTAACGCGGGACAAATATGGCTGACTGACCGCGTGAGTGTGTGATGTTGTACTGTGGCGCTGGACTGGCTGCGCTCCCGATCCAATATGGCTCTTTAAATTTTGATTCAATTCCACTAACCGATCCGAGGTTCGGTTCGGTTTGGTCTGAGAGATATTCTGTAATGGCTATGGATATTTATACCCAATAAAAGTTCATATCCATATTCGTTTTTCCGCGAACGGATCGAACTCTCGCAAGAGATAACTCGTACGTGTTCAGGAAGAATATAAAAGACAAACTACAACAGTAAGACACAAGAAAGAATGTGTTCATATCTGCATATAACAATTTACAACTGTCCTATTATATTATTACATGTCCAAATTAAAAAGAGTACAACTACCTGGGGCATACTCCGAGGGAGCACAAGCTCACACAATTCTACTAACACTACTGCTGGTGGTATAAGTCTGTGACGACACCTCCGCAAACCACACCAACGTAAACTCTGAAAAGAACTGAAAGTGAGTGAGTCTCAATAAGTCACTGGCTCAGTAGGGGTTCACCCAAAACCCCACACAACACGGGAAGACCTCAACCCCAACGGGTCTCACTGACAACACCGGTAACCAAACATATCATACTCACAGTAAAGCATAATCTTATCAATTATACAAATCCCGGAAGGAAGAAGAGACAACAGTACTAGCACCACGCAACTAGTCTACCTAATAACTGTAAAGCCTAGGCCACAGCCTCATAGCACACTACCTCAACAGTTGGTCGTCTATGCTGTAAGCCACACAGGCAAAGCAATGCCTAAGCTACTAGCTTCACTGGCAAGCCTCCAACACATGGGTAACAGGACTACTAACCAGAGCTAATCCTTTATACCCTCAAACCACAATGTATCGAGTACCACACTTAAGTAACAGGACTGGCTATTGATAACTCAAAAATTTTAGCATTAAATTTCATACATGTAGTTGAGTTTAGACATCCGTTGTCTATAAATAATGTACATTTTGAGTTTAATTTTCATTTTATCCTTAAATAGGTTTTTGAGTTATTAGTTTTGGTAGAACACATAGTTAGATTCTCATTTAATAATTCAATATCTTTTGAATAGTTTGACTAATAAAAATGTTTTCTCTTTTTACAAGAACATTGTACATAATAATCTTGGTTTTATAAACATCTTCTAATTCTTGCAAACATTAATATGTAAATAAATCAAATTTTAAATAAATTTTTAACTCACCCAATCCCATTTTATTGCGCTGGCGGTCATCTCTCCTTACTGCTGCAATTTTTTCATTTCTTTGCCACCAGGTTAAAGGAAGAGTCCAGACGAAGCTGGAGGCGCCCAGCTGCAGAAGCGGTGCAGAGATGTTGTGCTCTAGTGATGGAGGCGACACAACAGAAGCTGCTGGAAGCAGTGAAGGGCTGGTGGATGGAGCTGGAGCTGTGTGTGAGCAGCTCCTTGTAGATACCATTTTTCTCTCCTTTTCAGGGGGACGAAGAACAGTCCACAAAGAGGGTGGAATAAAAGATAAAGAAAAGGGGGCGAGGGTGCCGAATGGAGATGCACGGGAGTGGAAAAGCGGGAAATGACGGAAAATAAAAAGATCGTGATCGCCAGGCACGCGAGGGTGCTGAATGGAGATGCACGGCGAGGGGGCGAGTGGAAGAGTGATCGCGAGCGTACCTTTTGGCGGGGAGATTGCGCAGGGATGATGTGGGTCCTTTCTTCCTCTACAAGCACGGCCGGCCGTGGTAGAGGGCGTTTCCTTATTTGATTACCCTGAAAGGAAAAAGACAAAGGAGAGGCAAGGGATTAGTCACGTATGTGTAGTATCAATCCAAAAATAAATAAATAAAAGAATAAATGGCAAGAGGAACGACTTACCGTGTGGTGGCTTTTAAACCCCTAAATAGGTGTGTGTGTGTGTGTATGCATGCATGTGTGTGTATGAAAGAAGTAAAAGGGGGCGCGATGCCCGGAGGAGGAGAAAATATAAAGAGCCACGTGGGGCCGGAGGAAGTGGAAATGCAAATAGAAAAGGAGGGGGGGGGGTGCTTCCCAGTGGTGTGTGTGTCGTGGCGGCGATGAGGCGTGGTAGCCGGTGCCGGAACGAATGGAGGAGGCGAGGTTGGAGCTTCCGCGTTGCTCCGCTCTGGTACACGTGGAAGAAGGAGACGACAACGCCGGGCTCCGGGGAAGGAGTTGGGTCGCCGATCTGGCAGGGCTCCAGCGTGGGGAAGACGCGGGGAGAATCCGGCAGGGCTTCGCCAGGGTGGAGGGGGTTGGATCCTTTCTCTCTCTCTCTCTCTCTCTTCTCTCTCCTCTCTCCTCTCTCACCCCCTCAACCTTCTATTCTCTCAACCCTCCATTCTCTCAACCCCCTCAACTGACCATGCGACTTCATTTTTATAGGCACTAGAGAAAAATCGCGTCCAGGACAGCAGACATTTTTTTAAGGCTTAATCGCGTCTGAGCGGCATGCCGCGATTTAGAAGGTCGGCCGTGCATGGGGAATCGATGCACCGCCTCTCTGAATCACGTCGGCGGCATGCTGTCGCGACTTGAATCGCAGCGGGTCGCCCGAACGCGATTAAGACTTGCATGGTTCCGAGGCAACCGACTCACGAATGCGCTGTCTGCTGACGTGACACTCTCTGAATCGCGTCGTCTGACAAGGACGCGATTCAGGAATTTTATCATGATTACGGGCCTACGCGCGATGACTTTCTGGGCCGCTGTCAGATTCTGAATCGCATCGGGGATCCAGGATGCGATTTGAAAGGCGGTTCGATGAAAACGTCCACTATAGCAGACACGAATTAATTTTGCTTTCGCGGCCAGACCCCCTGGGGAAGCACCGAGGAACACTACTAGATTTGAGATTATTAATGGCGAAGTTTTTATGGCGACTATAAATATTGCCATAAAAAGATAATCTTTTACGTTGACAATATAACTCGCCACAATAGATGTGTATTATTGACGACGACATTTAAACTCGCCATAAATAAAGTATTTACGGCGAGAGACTGTCGCCGCAAAAGAACGCATGATAAGTGTTAATGTTATATACGGCGATAATAGTTGTCGCCGTAATTGACTACGGTATTCACTGCTCTGAGTAACCCATGTATAGATATTTACAGCGACCTATTTAGTCGCCATAAATACCTTTTATTTCCCTCCCCGCCAAACAGCCATCTCCCTCCCTTTTCCGCCCAGCACAATCCCTCCCGCCCTTTGTATTCCTCACCGTCTCTGGTGACTGTCCTCCCCCTCAACGGGACGAGCTGCAGGACCTCGCCGGCGTTGATCACTGGCCCCACCGGCGAGCCCTCCTCCGGCGTCAGAGTGATCTCTTCTCGCCCAGCAGCCAGTGGTGGCGTAGACCGTGACTCCCGCGGCGGAGACGTTGAGGCCCTTATAGAAGATCTTCCCGTTCACGGCAACGTCGAACACCCTCCAGCTGTAGGGGCTGGGCGTCCAGTAGTCCTGGAAGTAGAGCTCCATGTAGTAGCCCCCGGTCGGTAGATCCGCCGCCGGCCACTGTAACGCCAGCTGCTTCCCCCTGCTCGCCGTCAGCCGCTGACGAAGGCCGCCGCGGGGGGAGGTTCCAGAACTCGGACGGGTCCACTTTGCCGTGGCTCTGCAATCTCCCAGTTCCGACAATCGCCGCCGCCTGTGGCCATCATCGCCGGCCGTGGAGTCTGCGTTCACCGTCGTTCCCGGCCATCAAGGTATTCCTCTCTCTCCCCCCCTCCACCCTCTATTCCGACGATTCCTGTGCTCTTCTCCCCTCCACCCTCTATTCCGACGGAATCAACATGTTGATCGTGTCCTGCTATGGCTCATGGTCTGCGTTCACCGTCATTCCCGGCCATCGTGGTATCGCTCTCTCTTCCCCACCCCCCGCTGGCCGCCGATTCCTGTGCTCTTCTCCCCATTTATATCTCTTCACCCCCTCCCCCCCCCACCGTGCACGCCACGGAGTATGGAATGGACTCGACACTGGACAGTCCATGTCTCCCTGGCGACTCCTCCCAGAACCTTCGCCAAATTTGGGAACGTGGGAGTCGGCAAGGCCGTGTCACCTAAGATTTACCTTCCCCTGCTTTGGAGGGCCGTCACATGGTTCGAAAACTCGCCTGTAGTGGAAGAAGCGGCTCACACCGACACAGGTGCCGGATGTCTTGGGAGAACAGAGCCGCCTTGGAAGGTTTCATCCTTCCAGTATGGCATTTCTCTTCAATCTGCGTCAGTTACCTGTAGACGTTTCCCCCTTGTTTGCTTCCTGATGTTGTCTTCCTCCCCATGTCCAGGCCAACTAGTTGGAATATATATTTTTTCTTCCCTTTGTAGGTTTTGCTTTTAGTTATTCCTTGCCAAGGGAATAAAAATGTAGAACGATAAGTGGCTCAATCTCGCATACAGAGAAGGGTAAAACCAGCCCGAGTAAATCTTTGTATTTTTGTTGCTGCTATACTTGGGATGCCTGAAACTCTTGTGCCTGTAAGTACCTCATTTTTCTGCAATACGTGGAAAGCTTATCTGAGTGTGTTAATGATGCATTAAAAGATATTCTAATTGAAACTTAAAACATCGGATAGCTGATGCTCCTGTTGCATGTCCAGAACAATGGTTTCTTACTCAAACCTTGTGTTGCTGAAATCTCTATTATCCTCCTCTTTTCTGTTTGTTCCAGGAAGTTAATTTTCTGAGGAAGTGAACATCAATTGTTTGTTGGTAACTTGGTATAGTCTGAGTTTTTCACTCTTTTCCTCTCCAGGTCCAACTACTTTGGGTGAATTTGGTCACTGATGGATTGCCTGCCACAGCTATAGGTTTAACAAACAAGATTCAAATGTGATGACTGCCAAACCTCGAAGGTATTTCTAAAGCTTCATGGAATGTACACCTCCGGATCCTGCTCTTTCACGTAAACATGCCTGCCTTGGTGCACACATCTAAGTGCCTTTTATGATGCTTTGGCTTCCTTTAGAAGATAAATAGGTGTCTTCCTTAGTATCTTCCCTGTAATCCTTTTACAAGGTGATGACAGTATGAGGGTGTACTTTGTGACATTAAGGGGCATGTGAGCAGTCTACATGATTGTCACTCTTGTTTATTGTTTTGATTCGATATATTTAGGAGAAATAAAAAGGTCATGCTGCAGAGATGCATACATCCTGTAGATTAGATGTGCTCAGTGGATAGGACGATCAATAATACAAAAGGCTGGTAATGTGTTTGTACATTTGTCAGAGATTATGTTGATACTGGTTTCCATTTTTAGATCCATATCTCAAAATGTCATGTGTATACATATGTTTTAATCCTTTCTTTAAGTAAATCTATGAAATAATAGTTAAAGATTACAGGTGTCTATTGACACCCTGTGATGTGCATGTGGAGCACTTGAATGTGTGCATAATGCATGTGTATAGGTGTACAACATAATAATTAGTGTAAAAACTAGTAGCAAATGATATTAGGCCCTAGTAAATGGGTCAGAAGAACCATTGTTTAATTGGATAGCAGACCTTTGTATAATATCATTTAATGATTGAGCTATTTTTTTCTGCTAGCTGTTTTCAGATTGGTTTTCAATTTCTGATACTTTCTTAAATATTTAAGAGAAAATCACAACTGAAATATGTTAATCCACTCAAATAATGTCATTTTTTGCTTTAAGTTCTCAAGGGAATCATGCAATGTACCTTGCCAGAAGTCCCCTTGGAATGTAGCTTCTGTTCCTTTAAAAATTTCATATGCAGAATGGCTAGTAAAACATCTATCAACTTTAGGATTTCCTTGCAAATTTTAGCAACCTGGTTTAATTTCTTCAAGAAAAGTTCCAGGATACGATCGTTTCTGCCATTTCCAGAGATCTCTTGCACCTCACGTTTGCCAACTAAATTCTCATAAACTGTCTGTAGAGACTCTGTCCAACTTTTTGGTCCCTACTTTTGGTCTCATCTTGATTTTTTTTTTCTAAGTAAGATTTTGTCAGTTTCTTTAGGAGACTGCTTTGTATAGCTTCAGTTTTATTATTCTTGCAACAACTTGATTTAATTCATTTCTATTTCAGTGCTACAGAAGGACATGCTTTACTTGCTGAAGAGCTGGATTTAATTAGAAAGATGAACACTGCTGTCATAGAGGAAAGATACAAAGATGCAGGTATAGAAAACTATATGGCAGCAACTGAATTTTACTGCGTTTCCTTAGCTTTGTTGAGGTTGTTGATTTGATTCTCATGTTCATAGAAGTTGTGCCTTTGTTCCTGCAGCTATCTGGAGGGACAAGCTTTCCAAGCTTCATGTGAATAGGCTTGACTGATAGCTAATTGAAAGCAGAGGTGCCAGACTTCATCTGTTCATTTTTTGTTTGTGGTTTTTTTTTAATGTTTCATTCTTTTATATATCATTATCCAGAACATTGTTGGATGTTTAGGCTTTTTGTTACTTCCTAGCTAGTGCCTTCCATTTGGAAATAAATGATTATAGATTGGACTTTTGCACAAGAATCATGATTAATCTGCTTTAGTATGTGATTAATTGTTCCTGGTAATCATGAATACTATAGATCATGATCCTCACCATCTCTGGATCAACTAAAAGGGTTACGCTTTTTTGTAATTTGCTTGTCTCATTTGCATTGGAATAGATACATTAGGGTGATGCCCATATCTCTTTCATTCTTGACACAATGATCAGAAACTTCAGTTTTATACATTAATCTAAATTGCTCAGGATATTGTACTTTGCCACCACTGCCAGAATGATTTTCTCTTCATTATTCAGGATTCTGGAAGAACAGAAATTTGAAATCCTGTGATATTTATTTCTCATCAAGCATATATATCAGTGTCATCCTCTCATGAGCCAAGATTGCTAGGTATATCTGGTGATTTCCTCCTCCTCTAAATTAACCTGTAGTTTCTACTTTGTTTTTGGCTGTTATTTTGACTTAACAGGTGCGTAGTTTCAAAAAGAATGTTTTGATATCCGTTCTCTTGTCATTCTACTAACCTTTCCCCTCCCCTTTAACCATAATGCTTCTGTGATCTCATTTTCCTTGCTTTGCTGATATTTGACCACCCTTTTGGTATTTTAATTTCTTTTGTAGGGACATAATCTCAGAATGCCAATAGATAAGAGTTGGATGTCTCTTTTGAGAAACACACGTGAATTTGAGAAAGGTCTAGATGAGTTTCTTGATTTTGCATTTGCGAGGTCAGCGATTCGTGATAAGATTCTTTGTCCTTGTCAGCGATGCCTTAATTCTGTTAGACATGTAAGGAATGAAGTGAAACTTCATGTATTTAGACACGGAATTGATCCAAGATATACATTCTGGGACTATCATGGTGAAAGTTCTGATACGTCAGATGGGGACATGTCTGATGTTGAGGGGACAAGGCAAGAGGGAAATGAATCAGCAACGTGGGCAATGTTACAAGATATGATGACTGCACAAGGCTTGGCGAATGCACATGTTGGAGAAGATAGTTCATCTGATCCCCCTCCTATATCTGAACAACCTAATTTGGAAGCCAACAAATTTTTCAAATTGGTTGAAGATGCTCAAATAAGTTATATCCAGGATGTAAGGACTTCTCTAGATTGTCATGTGTAGTGGAGTTGTTCCATTTGAAGTGTACTCATGGTTGGAGTAATACTTCATTTGATGCATTACTCAAGCTCCTTAAGAAACTTCTACCTGAAGAAAATACTTTACCTGATTCTATGCTTGAGGTGAAGAAAATACTTTACCAATGACTTATATCGCCGTAAATAAGTAGTTAGGTAACACATTTTGTAGGTATTTACGGCGGTATTGTCGCCATAAAAGCACATTTATGGCGACAAAAATAGTCGCCTTAAATAGATATTTTTTCCTGCAAATGTTATTTACGGCGACATCGGATCGCTATATATACGTTTTTGTGGCGACATTAAAGTCGCCGTAAATACATATTTATGGCAACAATATGGGTCGCCGTAAATACTTATTTATAGCGACTATCCTCAGCCTCAACAAAAGCGCAAAAGCGACGGTATAATTTACGGCGACTAGTGGTGATATTAATGTCGTCGTAAAAACTCTTTTGTGGCGACATATTTATTATTTACGGCGATATAAGTCGCTGTAAAAAGTCAAGTTTCCTGTAGCATTTCGAATGGGCGATATCCAGGAATATGGGGAAAACACTCTTGTGAGGCAAAAAGAGGGACATTTGTGGCGTTATGGCGCAACTTGAAAATTTGCCGCGGTGGAGCCAATTCGCGTGTCTACACTCCTGTGTGTGAGCAGCTCCTGTTCGTGCAGAGCTCAAGTGCGCATCCACTGTGTGTGAAGGCTGGCAGCTGCGCAGCGGGCGTGTGAAGCGGCGGGCTGGTGTGCGCGATGCACCCTGGCGATGGCAGCAGCTGAAGGCGGTGCGACTAGGGGCTGGCGTGAGCTGGGGCATGGCGATCCGGGGTGCGTGAAGCTGGTGACTGCTGACCGTGCGATGCGGCTGATGGAGCTGGGAAGCAGATCTACGAACGGTGCACGATTTGGTGCGCGAGGTGCCCAGTTGCGCGTGAAGCATGAGCATTTCGTGCAGAGGCAGTGCGTGCGCTGGCGGCGTGTGAAGCGAGTCTGGAGGCGGGAAGAAGAGCTCGTGCGATGGACCTCGTGCGGGGGGTGCCTGGCGTCTAGAAGGATCCTGAAGCCTATATAGGACCCTAAGGCCCTCAAAACGGGGATTGGCTGATTCGAGTGGGGGGGGGGGAGATAGATAGATTTTTTTCCATTCTTCTGTAGGGAGTTCTGCATCTGGTTTTTGAGTTCAGTATTTTGAGAGTTCTTTTCTTCTTTTCTGAGTTTAGCATTTTGAAGGTTCTGCTGTTGGGGGAGGATGGTCAGAAATTTTTGGGTTTTCTTTTCCTCTTCTGATCGTTGCTGTTGTGAGGGGATCAAATAGTTCTTATTTTCTGATCTTGTGGATTGTTCTTCTTTTCTTCTTTAAGTTTGTTCAGCACTCCTGGAGTTCAAATATATATATATATATATATATATATATGATATATATATATATTGATAGTTCTGATGCTGTGATTTTCGGGATTTTGTTTTTTCTTCTTCAATTCGGCTGCTGTTGGGAGGGGGGGGGGTTTGAGCATATTTCTTTTTAGAGTTCTTCCTTCTTCTATTGGTTGTCCGGGAGATTGCTGCGAGAATGTTGACTGCTATGTGAGAGATTCAGTGTTCTTCTTCCTTTCTTCTGCATCTAAGGAGAGGAGCACTTGGTGGGAACTGTGGAGATCGATCCAAAGAGCAGCGGCTCTTCTTCTGTAGAAGGCTCCCATAAATCGACGGTTTCGTCCTCTTCTTCTGCACCCAGGAGGTGACGACGTCCAGATGTCTTCCTGAGGTCTACCCAGTCTAGATCCATGGTTAATTCTGAATCCATGTTCCTGTTGCAGTAGGGGGATATATTTGAATTCACGAAGAATTTTGGAGCTTCTTAGTGCTATTTTATTTTCTTGTGTCGTTCTTATCCCTGTTCTGCAGTG
The DNA here is from genome assembly GCA_014218235.1 of Colocasia esculenta. Classification (NCBI taxonomy): domain Eukaryota; kingdom Viridiplantae; phylum Streptophyta; class Magnoliopsida; order Alismatales; family Araceae; genus Colocasia; species Colocasia esculenta. The sequence continues at coordinate 90,517,829 of CM024759.1, read as the reverse complement.
GTAGTAGTAGGCGTTTAACTTAGCAACATTAAATATTTGTTTATAAATTTTTTGTTGATCTTTTTTGAAGTTTTTGTTCGATTATTGAGCTATTTTACATTTGTAAGACAGTTTAGAGAAGGTTGGCATATTGACGTGTGCAAGAAACTCTAGACAACGAAAGTGTACAGTCAACAATGCCGCGTTCATCTTGACGTCGTTGCAGGGAAGGCGTTAAAGTTTGATTTAAATCTAATTTCATTTGATTTTATTTGCATTGTGCTTCTTATTGACTTGTTATTGGGCTTTTCATTTCAGATTTGCACAGAAGTGGAACATGGAGATTGGGCTTGACATTTGAGCCCATTGGAGAAGGAGAGCTTGCTGATTTGTTTTTACATTTGTTTTAATTCAGAATTTTAGATAGAAGAGTGTGAGTGAAACTTGTAGTGAGGTTTTCATGTACTCTCTGTGCATGTATAGAGATTTCTTTCTTGATGACATGTAATAATTGGCCTTTTGGTGGTTTGGAATTAGTTTATAGTATCACTTTATATTTTCTTAGTTAAGTTTCATTTCATTTAGTTCAAAAAAAAAAATAATAATAAAAAATCTAAAATCTATTTTTTTTCCAAATCGCTCTTTCATGTAAGCCGTTTGTTTTGCAAATTAAAAATTTCATCTTCTTAAGATTAGAATCACTTGTTTTAGGATATTCATCATTTTAATTGTCATTTGAATTCCACTTCTTTTCTTGCATTGAAGAGTGTGGGGGAAAGGTATGATTTCTATCTCTTGTTTCATACATTAGACTTAGCATTAGAAAACCATTGTTTGAACTTGATTTGTGCACTTCATATTTGTAAAATGGACCGCTTAAGGGATCACCCTTTAGAAATAAAAAGATAAGGTGAGGGATTTCATCACCATTTCTTTGCCTAAAAATCACAAATTTTTTTTTCACATTCTTGCATTTGCCAAAACCTTCTAATAAAAACCAGTAGACGTGGCCCTAGGGTTCATAATTAGATTTATCATTTCTTAATTTCAAAACTTCTCTTTAAGTGATCTGGTGTCTAGAATTAGAGGTTAAAAGCTTATGCTTAAGTGAGCTAGATGTTATTTAATTGGGTCCTTGCAAAAGCAAGGGGGGCCTCCCTCTACTCCACCTCTTACCTGGCCGGTACAAGAAGAGTTAGGATTGGATTAAGCAAGCATAAATTTGATTTTGAGAAAAATAACATAAGTCCAAGGAACACTTAGTGTTTAGGTTAATTTGTTTTGAAGTGTTTTTGTTTGTGTTTGTTCATAAAAATTCAAAAATCCATAAAAATCTAAAAATTTAAAAAAATCATAAAAATAGAGGCTTTTCAACTGTGCATGCCTGGTAGATGCTCCCTGAACATAGATTTGACTCAACCTATAGACGAGATTGAAAGATTCTTTCATAGGAGACCAACCGAGACCAAAACCAAGTTGCTAGGAATGTAGAGAAGGTCGCACCTAGACAGATGAAGGAGTACTTTATTCCTTCTGATTATCAACCTGCTACTTGCATTAGACCAGAATTCTTGCAAATTACTTTGAAATCAAGCCAGGAACCATTCAGATGTTGTCATCCTTCTATGGCAATCCCAATGAAGACCCCTATAAGCATATAGATGAGTTCCTAGAGATTTGTTCCACTGTAAGATTCAAAGTTTCACTGAAAATGCCTTGAGACTGACCTTATTTCCATTCTCTTTAAAAGATAAGGCCAACATTGGCTAGGAACCATAGGGAGAACCATTAGAACATGGCCAGAAAGCAGCAGGAGTTTTTGAAGAAGTTTTACCCCATTGCCCCTACTAACACCATGAGAAGAGCAATAACTCGATTCTCCCAACACCGGGAGAGTTAATGCATGAATCGTGGGAGTGATTAAAGGAGTTGCTTAGAAAATGCCCCCATCATGGTCTGTCGAGATGGCAGATAGTCCAAGCTTTTTATGAAAGTTTGACAAAATCAAATAGGCAGATGGTTAATGCCTCGTGTGGAGGAGCATTCATGACTAAGAGCGAGGACGAGGCATATGACCTGATTGAAACATTGAGTGAGATTCTATCAATCATGCCTCGCTCCACTCTTATGAGAGATCATTAGGACCTGTAAAGAAGGCATGGTTGTATGAATTAAGAGGGAGAGGAGAATCAGATTCTAAGGTAAAAGATCTGTTAGATACACTTGATCAGAGATTGGAACAGAGTTGGAACAAAATTTTGATCAATTACTGTCTTTAACTGGGCGAGCCATACCCAAAATTTCTCAACCACTTGAAACTTGCTCTATGTGTGCTAGCTCAGCTCACCCTACCAATGCTTGTCCCACTACTGCTCAATTGCCTCCTTTTATTCAAGAACAAGTCCAAGCTGCCCAAGGTTTTTACAAACCCTCATATGATCCATATTCTAACACATACAACCCTGGTTGGAGAAACCATCCGAACTTTTCTTGGAAAAATCAATTTGAACAAGTGTCTCAACATTCTTTTAAGCATTCCATGTACGGTCAATCCTATCCCAATCAGAATCTGAGATTTGGTCAATCTTCTTACTCCAAACCTCCGCAAGTCCAGGAAAATCAAAATTTCAATCAATTTACTCATACCAATTTCCAACAACCTTCATATAATCAACCACCACCTCCTCAGCCTAATGGGGAAGAAAATAAATCAACTTCAAAACATGATGGTGACTCTATGCCAAACTACGCAAGAACAACAAAATCAATATCAAAATCAAAACAAAAATTTCAACAAAATTTGGCAAGGATAGAGTCCCAAATTGCTGATGTATGTCATAGGAGGGAATCAGGTCAAAAGTCAAGCTGTAGCAAACCCAAGGAACAACCCTCCTGGATTTTATCAGAATCAACAATACCATTAAGCCCAGGGGTACAGACCACCTGCCCGCCAAAATGCCCCTCCACCACCAAACTCACAACAAGCTTTTGTCCAGAACATTCCAGCACCACAAAACCAGAATCAACATATACAACAGGACCATCCTCCTACCCAAGCTAGGGGCCCCAAGTAGAAACTGTTAAAACCGTGTCTACTTAAGAATTGGAAAAATCAGAATAAATCCTCACCCACATATGTCAACATTGAATGAGGATAAAGAAAATAAAGTTGAAATTGAAATTGAAGAAGAGAATGAAGAAAATGTTCAAAAAGAAAAATCCAAGGGAAAAGAGAAAATGATTGAAGAACCTCTAGACAAAATCAAAATGAATGAAGACTCAAGCTGTTACATTCCAAGAGCCCCTTTTCCTGAATCTTTAAAGCCAAAATCAAAAACAAACAATTGGTAATGAAGAACTCTTAAACTCTTTAAGCAAGTTCACATCAACATTCCTCTCTTTGATGCCATTAAGTATGTGCCTGCTTATGCCAAATTCTTAAAATAAATGTGTACTCCAAAACGTGAAATGAGAAATAAAACTGAAACAATCATTCTTCGAGAAATTGTGGGTGCTATTATCTTGAACCAACTCCCTAAAAAGCTCAAAGATCCAGGCACTCCACTAATTCCTTGCACCATCGGTGGAGTCACTTTTGAAAGCAGCCTTTTGGATTTGGGAGCCAGTGTAAATCTCCTACCTTCTGCTATTTTTGAGAAATTCAACTTAGGAGAATTAAAACCCACTTCTGTTGTCCTTCAACTAGCCGATCGTTCTGTCACCACTCCTAAAGACTTAGTTGATGATGTTATTGTGAAAATCAATGATTACTACTTCCTTGCCGATTTCATCATTCTGGACATGAACACTCCTCAAGATTTAACTCAGTCCACCATTGTGGAAATGGATTTTTTCGATCCATCACAAATTATTTAATTATTCAGATATTATCATGTTCTCATGTGTATACCCACGTATTACAAATTCAAGTCTCGTTTAGTGCTGAATAAGTCACTATAACGAAAGATGAATCGGTAATCGCGGAGCGCAGGTGTGCCAGTCGCTGAAGCGACAACATGTTCTGCCTCCGAGAGTCGAAGGGCTTTAGGTCTATTTGCGCGCTGTCTGACTTCGTCAAACGAAAATGGAGATCGGGTCAAGACCAAGATCACGTCGTTGCCTAAGCGCAACGACGTTAATTACATCCCTCTAAGAGGGAAAACCCTTGATTAATCGCCAGAATAAAGAGTCTCGTGGCCTTAAGCGAAACATCCGATAAAAAATATGCGCGGAAATGTAAATCTAGTTGTGCCTAACGCGAGACGACCAGAATATAACACTCAACGTATTTTTTTAGATTTATTTAAATGGTTGAATTGGTTTCAACATTATTTGATTTGTTTTCTTTTGGTCTTTTGCATTTTTTTATTATGTTTGATCTTTCATTGGGTTGTATTCTTCATTATTACCCTTTTGGTTTGATTTAGTTTTTTGATTGTTTGATTTGATATAGGGTTTTATTTGACTTCATATTTATTTTCATTTGAATTGGTTTCTTTTAATTTATTTGAGTTTGAAACTTTGATTTGAATTTTGTTCCAAGTTAGGAGCTTAACCCGGAATTATTTGATTTGACCTCCTTTGTTCAAGATTATCTTATTTGATTGATTTTTTTATTATTTTGGGTTCATTTTGAAGTTATTACTTTTGTTGCATAGTAAAATTTTTTTTTGTGATATTTGATTTACAATTATTCATGTTTTATTTTGTTATTTGATTGGAATTTCCTTTTTATTTTTGATATGAGGTTATCATGTTGCGTTTCTTTGAACTTGGTTGAAGGTGTGGCAATTAGATTTTTTTATTTTAGATGATTGATTTATTTATATAAATTATTGTTCGTCCTTTTTTTGATTTGTTACTCATCATTTCATTAATCTCGTTTCCCTTTTTTTTACTATTATTTTTTATTTAAATATGGGAGTGGAGAGCTGGAAGCACAATGAATTTTATGTATGGGGCTGAGGCTTGAACGGTGGGGATGTTTATGGAAGTTTTTTTTTTTTTTGTTTGAAGAAGGAGATGGTGGATGGAGAGAGAGTGTTGATGTATTAAATGAAGAGAGAGATGGAATGGGATAATGTGTGTGTGTGTGAGGAAGGTTTGAACGGCAGGGATGTGGCTATGTATGAACAAGTTGAACGGCGGCTCATGGATGGGCGCCGATCAGGCTGAACGGCGGGGGTGTAGATGGGCGCCGATCAAGCTGAACGGCAGGTTTCTGAATGGGTTGAGCATGGTGTTTGAACGATAGGGGGGTTAAACGGTGGCCCCTGGACCAGTGAGAGCAATTGAACGGCGGCCTCTGAACTGGTTTCCACCCTTCTTGAACCGTCAGGTGGGTTGATCGGCAAAGGACTTGAACGACAGAACGGCGGCCATTGGGGTATGCGCCGTAGAGGCTGAACGATGGCGATTGTGGTTTGCGCTGTTGAGGCTGAACGGCGGCGATTGTGGTTTGCGCCGTTGAAGCTGAATGCGGCCATTGGAAGCTTGAAAGACAGAACTTGTAAATAGGATATGCCAATGAGAAGGCCACCATCACATTTGAAAATTTATTTCATTGTTATTTGTTTTATTTCTTTTAAAAATTTATATGTTTCTATTATTACTCATTTTTCTTGTTGGTTTAACTGTCCTTCTCATTTGCTGTCCTTCTTTTTTTGTTACCTTTATTATTCAACTTTGGTTGATTTTCTCATTTCTTTTTATTTCTATATCTGCTTTATTTGTTATTTTTGTTTGTCCTCATGCTCTGTTTGTCGATGGAGGATGTGCAACATGATAACATTTATTCGCCTCATTTATACACACAGATATAAGTATAACCCAAACCAATAAAATCACGGATAAAGTAATGAATTTTACATTAGCAGAAATCCGGTCATACAAACCAACTTAATGATGACCACCCCTGCCCACCGCATGTTGGGGTAGTACTCAGGTTCGCTCACCTATATGAGGTGACGCCGTGGAACAGTGTTCGCCGGACAGTGGCGGCACGATATTTGCCAATGGCGCGGATAAAACAACATAATTTACCCGGCGGCCATGTCGGCACAAATGTATTCGGAAATCCTCGATTAAAGCGGGTGAACACCGGGCTCGGGATAAAAATCCGGCAGCACCTCCCCTAATTTGCACGTCTGGGGGGGGGGGTGTGCATGACATCCGTCCACCTCGATGGAGACGGTGCCAACAAGATGTTGATGCCGAGGGCAACAACACCACGGCGCACGACACTGGTTCCCGAGGCGTACCGAGAAAACCAGCATATGCCGAGGCGGAATAACTCACGTCGAAAAAACTTAAGCAGCGCCTCCGAATTGAGAACAGTCCTGAACGGCGGCCCCCGAACCAAGAACAGTCCTGAACGGCGACCCCCTAAACAAGAACAAATCCTGAACGGTGGCTCCTGAACCAAGAACAGTCCTGAACGGCGGCCCCCGAACCAAGAACAAGTCCTGAACGGCGTCCCCTGAAGCAAGAACAAATCCTGAACGGCGGCCCCTGAACCGAGAACAATCCTGAATGGCGCCCCCGAACCAAGAACAAGTCCTGAACGGTGGCCCCCAAAGCAGGTATTATACTAAACGGCAGCCCCAAACAGGAGACTACATGATTTAATCGGCCAGAAATCTTTAAACAGTAGCCTCTAAGGGCTAAACGGCGGCCCTCATGGAGGCCGCCGTTTAAGCTCCCAGTGGAGATTAACGGCAGGAAAATGAGCGATTTAGTATGAGAAAAGAGGAGTAACTGCGGGCCACAGATGGGATGACATGTACGGTTTAACGACAAGAGATAGGTGAAGATAGTTGGGCCAATAGTGGAGAAGAAGACTAAACGGTGGCGTTGTGCAAGGCCGCCGTTCAGAGCTACAACATCCACAAAAGGGGAAATGACATGGGATTCGCTGGCATATCTTGTACAAGACCAGTGTGCTGCAGTAGGAATTTGGAGGCTCATGAGATGCTTATTAGGATATAAAACATACACATTTTTAGGAGCCCAATGGGGGATGAAATGCTCATACACTGGACGGCCGATGCCTCTCACATGGGGAGATGAGAGCCCAGCGCTGGGTGTTTAAAATGGAATGTTAGATATTACATGAAACAGCGATCTGATGCATCTAAATCGGCGCAGAAAGCAAGCTATAATATATCAAATAACCAACGCTCCTCATACGATTAAAACGAGGAATCAGAAAGGTTTCTCAGATATGCAACGGTAGGCTGCTGTGGGTGTGAGCACCCTGCGCAGACCCAGTGAGGGAGGTGCTGAGGAATACAAGAATGGCATCAAACGCGCGGAAGACATGTGGAAACCCCCTTCTCTTGGGGCGAACCAGGGAAGAGGAACCCCCTTAGCACCTTAATTATATGAGCTCCTTTCACTCCGGACTGAACATGGGAATTTCTCCAGTCGGAATAACAAGAAGGGCTCTGCTATACGCAGGGAGCATAAGAAGTAGACTTAAAGAAATTCACAGAAAATTTAAGTAAACAGTCACAGAACCATTGTGGATTCTTCCCATCACCATATTGTTGAACGAGTACTCATAGAAACGCATGTGAGATGAGGTAGGCAAAGACATGAACAAAGGGAGAACCAGTGGTAGCACATATCATATGCATAGAACGAGGCAGAACCGGTTACATAGATGAAGAAAGGAACAATACATGGAAGGAGGTCAAATTGCCTCTGAGGAAGAGGAGAAGAAAGAAAAAGAAATCTAAAAAAAAAAGACAAAATCTTCCTCTCTCCCGTTAAACCCTTCTCCCTACCCCTTCTCTTTCCTACCTCTTTTTGTTTTCTCACAGATCCCCAAGCTAAGAGATGCTGCAACGTCCCTCTTCTCTTTTCTACTGCTGCTTTCTAGCGCAAGAATACTTCTCCCTGTCCCTGGCTGCTGCTGCTTCGAGGTCCTCTTCCTGGCTGCTTGGGAAACAGAAGCTTTTAAGGGGGCACTTTTTGAGGGCTGAGGTGGCTGGGTTGCCTCCAAAATAGTCCTCCTCTTGTGCAGATTTACTTTGGATGCCATTTTGTTTGCTGGAGCTGCAAATTGCTTGCTGTGATTTCCTCTTGGGCCGCCAGCCTATTTGTGGCTCAAAGGCCAAAATAAATGGGTGCAGACAACCATCATCCTCGGTAGACCCTTTTTGGCCATAGCTAGAGCTAACATTGATTGCGCTACCGGGATGATGGATATATCATTTGGGGATAGGCGGGTTAGTATCAATATTTTTAAGGCATCTAGGCATCATGATCAAGGAGAGAGTTGTCTAGTGGTAGACTCCTTGGAAAAATCTTGTGTGGAAGAAGCACTAGACCAACCCTGTGCTCTAGGGTTTAAGGGAGAGAAATGACAATTTAATCCTTATTTCAGAATAATGATCCATCATTTCCATTAGAGTGTCCTCCTAAGGTTGAGCTAAAACCACTTCCTGCTAGTTTAAAGTACATCTTTTTAGGAGAGAATTAGACTTAGTCCATCATAATTGCTAGCGATCTTGTAAAGCCAAAGCCAAAGCATTCCATGATAAACACATTTATAGAAATTTTTTTCAAGTGCATGATAAGGTCTGGCTATATTCTAGACTTCGTATGTCTCCGGAAAAATTGAAGTCTCGATGGGATGGCCCTTACATTGTTGTCAAAGTTTGTGACAATAGTGCGATCACTATTCTTGACCTTAAAACTGGACAATCATTCGCTGTTAATGGGCTGAGATTAAAACACTTCTTTGAAAGCCCACCTTTCTTGAAAATTGAGTCTACCAAGCTAGCTAAGCCAAATGGAGCCTAATTGCATCCGGCTGAAGACGATAAACTTAGCGCTCTTGGGAGGCAACCCATGTGTACATACTTCCTTATCAGGTAATTCTCTGTCTTATTTTCTTTTCTTATAAATAAATTAGGAAGGGTAGAATAAGCATGCATTCATAGTCCTCACCCTAACCAGTGCTTCATTTTTTTCTTTTTCTTTTTTAAACTTGTACATATGCAAATAAAAATTTCACAATGTCTCATCTTTGAATAAAAATGCGTGGCATTGCAAGACACAGACTAGATGTCTGATCATTAACCATTAAAATTTTAAAGTTGTCACATTCTTTTGCAATCATCCATGTTAGGTGGCCTCTAGTAAAGGATTACATGTACTCATTGTCTACCTTATGTAAGGATTTATGGCAAGAAGTTATTATACACACACTACACAACCACTTAGATTAGCTGAACCTGAATGTAGCAAATTGTTAAAGCTAGTAGAAGAGAGGTGATTGGTTTTCTCCCTTCCCCTTAAATGAATTGCGAAGGAAGTGAATGCATGTGATCAAGGAACCAGACTGTCTATCCTTCCTTTAAGAGGAAAGGAAAAGAAAAGAAAAGAAAAAGAAAGAAAAAAAAGTAAAAGCAAAAGAAAAAAAAATATCCATGAAAAATGCCCGGATCTGAGTAAAGTTGGACTCGCTACTCTTGAAAAGTGATGGGTTGTGTAGCATTATAGATGAAAAAGAAAGAAAAAAAATTTTGAGTACACAAAGTACAAATAAAGGGGCAAAGTCCTCAACTCAGAGAAATAATCCTCAAGGAAGTTGGGCAGAATGGAACTGAGAGAAACAACCCAATCTGACTGAGCAATGATCTTATTCCACAATTATTTTCTTCTCCCTCGAATCAATCTAATCTCAATTACTAGCTGAGGCAGAGAAGCTCCATGAGGGTTGATGTAAACTCTTAAGTGAGCTATCATTTGTGCACTAACTTCTTGCCATAAACCTTATAATTAGGAAAGACATGGATACATTAATCTTTTACATGATGACTGTTTTACATGAGACATCTTCGAGTCTTACATTTGGAATAATTTTTATTGCTAAGGGACTAACAATGTTCATGTAAACTCTACACGATGCCAATCCATCACACACTAAACCTTATTCGGAAACCTACCCAAAGAAGGGTAAAACACACATGTACAGTGAAGGTCTCACCGCATGACCTCCACTTCACCACCTGAAAAGGCTAGTACTCAGCGTACTACGAGAAACCAGTACCCCCAAAGGGTATAAGTACCCACCACTACGAGGTACCACCACTGAAACACAAACACAACTGTGCCACTACCAGGGCACATCACAACAAGTCAAACTACAACCAGTGAGTCTCTGCTCACCAACCACAACGTCAATCGTGCCAACACCATGGCACATCTCGGCGGGTAAAACCACAACCAACACACGCTACAACCGGCAGCAAAGCATGAGCCGGAAAGCACGACGCCACCACACGGGACAGACAACTGGTTCATGACGCCAGTATCCAACCCGGACAACACAACACAAGAATTACCTCTCAGTCTCGCAGTCACGGACGTAAGGTCCAACTGCCGCTCCACAACACAAGTAAAGCCAAAGAACTGTGGAGACCAACCAAACCACTACAACCTACAGGTCACATACCCTGCAGTCCCATGCTTGGCATCTTTAGAGACTCTAGCTCGAGCTCCATAAAGTGAGGCACTGGTAACAGGACTAGCTGAGGCCCAGTACGTCTACTGGTGTCCGTAACCCCCAACCATGAGCGCGCTACAAGTGACTAAACACAAACTCTCACGAGTCACTGTCCCACTGTCGTCTTTCCCTCATCCAGACGACAACTCTCCCGAGAGTGAGGGTGTACAGGAAGACGACAAGACCTCGACGGTACCACTACACTGGGACAAGCCCCGAGCACACACAGGTGCCTGGCTCACACAAAACCTGGGGCACCCAACTGAAGAGGCATTCCAGAATAGGCGCCGGACCACCACACTCGGCAATGCGCAAACCACATATATACTTATATATTCTTTATTACAAACCACGGTACAAATGTCAGGAATAGCTTGACTCCGGCCACTCTGTGACGTACAAGCTATCCCACACCAACACACATGTATACCATGATAACCAATCATAAATGGCCTATCATTGGTCATCATGTGACCTCCTTGCCACATATATACAATATACACTATTTATACACTAACTCTTAACCTTACTTACATTATACTACTTAACTATCTCTATTAACCCATAAAAGACGTCACAAGACTGAGGCTAAGTTCACACTGGAACCATCATTACCCAGTCAACACAACACTATGTGCCATGCACATATTCATACTACAAAAACACCACACCAACTACGTAAACCATACGTAAACCACCCACTAACCACGTGGGCAACATGCTCACAGAGCTCTACAGGTGCCAATGCACCTCTTACCAAAGCCATGCACGTTAATCATCAATAATCGGATAACCAAAACACCAAAAGTATGCAAAGCAGAACCCTCGACTGTGATCGCGACATGGGGTTCGGTCGCAATCAGGTCGCGACACCCGATGGACCGTGATCAGAAACACTAACGCGACAGGGTCTAACGACGCTATGAGATTGCGCCACCCCAACATGTCGCGATAGGGAACCTTGTCGCGATGGGTCGGCCTGTCGCGACCTGGTCGCGATAGCCGGGTCTGTCGCCTTCTCAGGCGAAAACCCTAATCCGGGAACCATCTCTAGATTTTCCATGCAAACCACCCCACACGATGTTTCAACCCAGTTTTCATGTTCATTTCACCTCCTAGGCATGGTATCTATAGTTTTTAAAGCAGTAAACAAACCAATATGCAATCCACGTAACAAATCAAGGTAGAACTCCCTACCTCCACAAAGAACGCGCAACCGGCTATGGCACGACATCTCCCCCACTCCATGCGAAGTCCTCGCGTCGAACACCTCGCCGGAACGTCGAATCGCCCAACAAAACCGCAGCAGCTCCTTCCCTCGGTCGAGCAGAGCTTGTGAAAGTTCTGTTCGGCCAACCTTCTTAAAAACCGCACAGCAGTTGTGTCATGCCCCGCTAATTTAGCAGCGGAATAAATCAGGGAGGCATGAGCAACGAGTATGGAAATGAAAATTGCGCTTACATTCGCAAATATCAGAGCAACTAATGAACAATAATTGCAATAAAACTCATCATTTTATTGATAATTCATCTAATCTATTACAACCACTAATTCAGAGCCAAAACATAGGGCTCAATGACATTATTACATTGGATAAGAAATCTAAAGCAAATATCTAACTAGACTCTAAGGTATTAAGGACATTCCATTGCTATGACTCCAGGACGCTCATTACTCCAGTCCAATCTCTTTGTTGTATGTAAGGTCGTCACTTGACTTACCTGAAAACACATAACAAATAACGAAGGGTGAGCGATAACGCTCAGTAGGACTTAATATCTCGTGTAAACAAGCATGCTTTAAGTGATTAATGTCTTGTAACGCAGGTTAACTAGAGAGAACGATCAAGTATAGTCAAGAGAGTAATAGTACAAGATAACAAGTGAACGAGATACATTTCGCAAGAGTATTGCAAAATTAGGATGACAACATAACGAGATAGCGTGTAACAAGATAGTGTATAACAAGATAGCGTGTATCAAAATGACATGTAATAGGATAGCTTGTATCAAGGTGGCATGTAACGAGATAGCTTGTATATCAAGATAGCGTGTAACGAGATTGCATGTAAAGAGATAGCGTGTAAAGAGATAACATGTAATGAGATAACGTGTATGGTTGCACCACGGTGCACTAGTGAGTACGGCAATAATCACTTTGGGACAGTAGCCGTTTAACGATAGTACATTACGTCTGAACTCCTCAGACTAATGTTATAACAAACAGTGCTAGCACACTAATAGCATAGAACTGGTACAATATGTCTGAACTCCTCAGACTAATAGTAAAACAATTAGATGTCTAGCCAATGTCGAGATAGTCAGAACCGGTGCAATGCAGAACACCGTCAATAGCCCCTGCAGGTATTTTCGGGTGGCTCTCTGCCCCCAGGACTAGATTGGAGCCCCTCGGACACTCTCCGTGCCTTGCACACAATGCATTCAAGTCAGTAGGGTCACCGAACCCATATTATGGCGCTAGACAGTCATGTATAGTACAAGCAATGGGAGCCGCAACAGCTCAAGAGTCTCAAGAGAGTACTAGATGAATAGACGAGATAGTAGAGTGAACGTGAATAGATGAGAGTACAAGGATAGCAGATGAGATAGGGGTATAATCGTAAAACAACGACAAACCATGATAGTAACGGTTGCACAGCACCAAGTCGGGTACCGGCAGTCTGGTAGAAGAAGTCACCACCGCCCACTAGCCGTGCTAAGAACACTGGCCAGGTGGTCCGGCGTGATCACAAGATAAGAGAGATCTCACTAAGGCCGTTTGGACCGTACTGATCCCTAAGAGTGTAACGGGATTTAAAGGTACCACCAGCTCGTCGGCAATGGACGTGCGCCAAAGCCAAGAAGACTTACGGAGGCCTTGACAAGAATTCCTAGTCCAGTCGAGAGTATTCCCGATGGAGAGGTGGTCCAAGTTAAGAGAAAAGTGTGTAGAAAACGGGTCCGTCGTGCCTCGAGTGTTCGAAGGCCGAGGGAAAACGATAACGGTATTTAAAATGCTCGAGTAAAAACGAAGACAATTGTATTTAATATAATAGGGTAATTTAGTCATTTATTTCACAATTTACCGAATACATTATTTCATAACTTATCAAGGTCAAATGATATTTAATAATGTTGTGTGTGTAAGTGTAAAGAAATCTTGAAGATATGACAAGTCGTGCAAACGTCATTTTAATAATTAAATTTATATATTAATGTCATTTATTATCCACCAAGTCGAATTAATTATAACATGATTTAATCATGGCTAATTAATGGGTATAAAGCTTAAACAATAGGCATATGCACAATTTTCCATTCTGGTCGGATTCATGAAAACGCGACAGACTCACCCGTTGCGGTTCAAGTCACGACGGGGCGGTTGGGCGTGACACGGGCCTGGCCGGTCTGGCCCGGACCAGGGTGAATCACGGCATCAAAGGCCACCGCGTTCTTAACGCGACGTTAATGGCCGGAGAGACCTCACTGATATCGCGGCAGATCGCGCCGTCGCGATAACATGTGAGATTGCCCTTTTTCCCTTTTTCCCAGGGTGAGTCTTCTATGATACATAGACGTTCTAAATTCCATATAAAATAGCACGGTGATCCAAAAACACGAAATCAATTTTAAACGAAAGTAGACATGTATATCTATCAACATGCATGATTTATTTGAAAATAGACAAGGTTTAGACATGCATTGTTCGGGTTACTTTTCGGTGACCTAAACAGGTGCAGTCAGGGTTCCACGAATTAATTTGAAATGAATACACAATGAAAAATTACGAAACTAGAGGCGTTCGAAAGCTAACACGAAGTAGTATTTTAAGAATTTTCTTATAGTAGATATCAAGTACGCACGATGTTTAAAGGTAAACTTGAAGAGTCGGGCACAAGCATCAAACAGGGATTCAAAGATTTAATTCTCCCTCATGGGAGATCGAAATTGAGCAAGACCAAGGGCGTTTGAAAGATAATAGATGCAGTATACACGAGAATTTTGTCATGGTATGAGAGAAAGTACATGTGAGAATTAGAGAAAATATGAGATTTCAGTTCAGGGTAACAACAAGATTCACGAATTAAATTCGCCCAAATGGATGAGCGGAATACAACGAAACGATTGGACTTTTGAAGAGGTACATGAAGTCTACCTAGGGTAATTATTTCATGATTTTAGCTTAAGAGATTGCCTACCTTTCATTGCAAGAATGAAAATCTAGGGTTTTTGGACGAAGACGGGGTGAAATCCTTTACTCTAAGCTCCTTCCACCTTGCTCCTTCGTTCTCCAGCCTTTCCCTTCATCTCCCAAAGTCTAAGCACGAAAATGAGGGTGATAGGATTGGATTAGGCTGTATATAGTTGCTACAAGAGTCCATCCTCTCTAAAACTCTTCATACTTCTTCCAACTCTTTAATTTCTTTATTTATCCCCTTATTTCTTGCATTATCCCACCTAATAGAATAGATGAGAGGTCTAAATTTGTGGGTAATGATTTAGGATAGGTCTAGGACTCTTATAGAGACATTTATAAGCTACTTTAGTCATTATCTTATCCCTTTTTAATTTATTTAAACATTAACTCCGAATTTACACATTTATCTCACATATTCTAACATTAATCCACTAATGGCTTAGAGAGAGATCTAATTTCATGGCTAATGTGTTAGGATGCGATGTGGACTCTGTAGACGCGAGATTTGGCCCATCTCCGGTAAGGCTCTTTTGGCCCATTAAGCCTCATTTGACCATTTGTTGACCAGCCTTGGATCCATGTAGACGGCAGCATCGATGGCCTCTGACTACTGGTTGGCGGCAATCCCCCTGGACGTTGACCCAAGTTGACGTCCACATCTGTGGACGTCTGCATGCTGTTGGCGGCAGGATCGCTTGACGTCAATAGGGTTTGCCTGGTCTGCGCAACTGCCCCGAGATTCCAGCCCACTTGCACCATTCTCTCGGCCATGCAACGCATGTAGCCGTTCCCAACGGGCATATGGGCCACCTAGGCACCCCATTGACCCAGTAAAAATCCTACTTGGCCTCTCCCCATTGGTTGGACCTTTTATGCATGGATTGCCAAGTGTGTAAGTGTGTTTCTTCACACTTAGCATCCTAGGCACTCCAACCCCGAGCTCCACTGTCTATATAACAGCCCCTTGAGCCCTCTGAGCGAGGGAGGAGAGGCTTAGACGTCCTTATGCTGCCACTTTGAGAGAAGAGAGAGAAAATTGCACCTTACTTTATTCCATTCATCCTCTCCTTTCTCTCTTCATTCGGGACGTTTAGAAGGGTTCCTTGGAGCTAGAGGAGCCCTACAAGGAGCCAACAACTCCAACAACAAGGATCTACACCCTCTCCTCTCTCTTTTTCTCTTACTACTTTGTAGCTAACTTGCATGTTACACACACTTTCCCACACACCCTAGGCACGTAGGGCACTTCCCTACACACCTAGAAAGAGGTTTCCCAACCAAAAACGGAGGGAGGAAGGGTGGTCATAGCATTTGGCCACCCCTCTTCTCAAGTCCGCAACCGGTACGGGACTTTCCTTTTGGGTCTTCCATACTTCGTTTTGAGCATTTACCACACTCATAGAGTCTAATAGAGTCTTTGTTTTGGCAGGAACAACCCGCATAAGACTACGGAGCTCTTCTCCTTTGGCCGGCCGGAGGAGGAGAAGTTGAAGTCCCACCATCACCCGCAACGCGAGGCCACTGCACCGACGTGATCACAGCAACCCCTTGGGCACAGGTAAGGCCCTGGCAATCACCAAGTCTCCTTCGTTTCGTTTGTTTGCTTCGTTTTCCTTCTAGCCAACTCAGTCAACCGGAGGGTCAACGTGGCCAACCGGCGACCCCTTCATCGCCAACGAGAGTCCGGTGGCGTCCGCAAGCATCCGAGAGATCCGTGACGGAGCGGAAATGAACCGTCTACAGACTCTTTTTAAGATAAGTAAGAGTTAAAATAATCATTATCTTAACATTTTTCTATTTATTACTATTTTTAGGTACGAATTTAGACTGTGCAGAGCTCGGAATTTATTACTATTTTTAGGTACGAATTTAGGTAATGCGAGTTCGACAATGCTCGGTTTCGCCGCCACTGTGCAGAGCTCGGAATCAATCACCGATTCACTTCGGTGGCTCATCCTCAAACCAACGGCAGCTGAGGTCACCAATCGGACGTTGCTTGAAGGATTGAAAAGGCGCCTCACCGAACACAGAGGTCGGTGGGTGGACGAGCTACCCATGTACTGTGGGCATACCGAGCAACACCTCGAGAAGCCACTCAGGAGTCTCCATTCGCCCTCGCCTTCGGCGTAGAGGCAGTCACCCCAGTCGAGTTGTTGGTGCCCTTGGAAAGAGTTCGAGGCTTCGACCAAGAAGTGAACAACTGGTCATTGCGTGTCGAATTGGACCTCGTCGAGAGCGACGCCACAGGGTGGCGTCCAGGATTGAAGTTTATCAATGCCAAATGAAGCAGAAGTTTGATGCAGGCGTTAGGCCAAGGCGCTTCGACACGGGGAGCTTCATCCTTCGGAAGCTCGCCATTGCAGACCCCAAATCGGCGGTAGGGAAGCTGTCAGCTACTTGGGAAGGCCCTTATCGAGTAATTGAAGACCTTGGACAGGGGGCCTATCGGCTCGAAGGAATGGATGGCTCAGTTGTCCCGAGGACATGGAACGCCGAGCACCTCCGGCTTTTTTACTTCTGAATTGTAACGCGAGCTAAAGTCGCTTTGGCATTTCTGGATGAAATAACGAGGTCGCTTCGACACTCTATGAAAAACGAGGTCGCTTCGGCACTCTATAAAGTAACGAGTCGCTTCGGCACTCTATAAAGTAACGAGGTCGCTTCGGCACTCTACGAGATAACGAGATCGCTTCGGCACTCTAATTAATCTAACAAGGTCGCTCTGATACGTCTAAATTAGCAAGGCCTACCGAACAAGCTAAGAAGAACTCGGCATTCGAAGCCGTCCAATCGTAAACACCGGATTTCAACCTTTCAATTATATCAACCGGCCACGGGGCCCAAAAGTGTCTACAATGATGAAGGGCCGATCGGCCAACAAAGAGAAACATACAACGCTAAGGGCAGCAGGGGCATCGGCTGGAGGATCGGTGGGGCTACGAGCCAGACTATGGGTCCTTGAACGCACGGGCACCTCGGTTCCCACGTCTTCCACGTCTGAATCATCGGACGGAGGACGCACGGGGGAAAGGTCCAGATCGGAGTAGGTCTTGGACAACGCTTTCAGGCAGTGGTTGTAGCCATCCTTGAAAAGACCAGTTATCTGGTCGATATGGGCGTCCGATCTTTTATACTCCATCACCGCCTTTCGACGCTCCTCGGCAGCGAGCTCCAAGAACTTTGCTTTTGTTTCTTCATGAGCCCACTCCTCGGCTTCCCGAGCCGCCTTTTCGGTTGCCCGAGCCCCCTGCTCCTCCTTCAGTGAAGCCTTGAGTTTGTCGACCCCCTTTGCAAGCTTGGCGGCCATCTCGTTGGATTGATCCGCCCGCGCGATCTCCGCAGCAACCGAGGTCTCCAGCTCCGCGTTCGACTTAAGGGTGGCCACCTTCTCTTCGGCCGCCCGTAGTCGTCCCTCGGTCGCCTCCAAGGTGTGATCAGTTCGGTGGACGAGGCTCGCGAAGGAACCCAGGCTGAGCTGAAGCCCCTAAACACCCCGTCAATGAGATCCGAGGTCTTCACCGATGACATCCGAGAGGTAACACTCTTCGGAACCGAACGTCGACCCCACTCTCGGAGTGACGGCTCGGCTGCGATGGATGAAGCAGGAGTGGAGTGGCCGGTCGACAGGACGACGCTCGAAGATCCGTCTTCGACCAGGACCGGGTCAGACGATCGAACCCGTTTGGCCGGCCTTGGTAAAGTCGCTCTAGCAGGGGGCGACATGGCGGCTACGGGCGCGGGCGAGCTGGCCGCAGGAAGAGCCGCGGTAGAAGGCTCTACAATCTGGACATCGGCCTCATCAGATGGCCTCTTGTCTCGGATCATCCTCCTCTTGCGGCGACCCCCTCCGGCATCGAATCGTTGTGCGGCCAGCGCCACGTAATCCTCTGTCTCCTGACCCTCGGCAGCCCCTTGCCCTCGCGACGCACTCGGTTCAGCCATTCCTGCACGGACCAACAAGAATCAGATCGTTCCCGAAAAATAGAAGTCGGCAAAATATCAAAACGATAGAATAACGCCCGACCTCGGTTATTCTCTCGAATTAAGGCAAATAGCTCGGGCGAAGGATTTATCAAATCAAGCAAAATCGCCCCTCGCAATGCCTCAAATCTGACAACTCGGCATCACTCATGTCGGCGGGGATCGGAAGGCCTCGTCGTTAGGTTGACGACCGCCCAGGTGGTCGGGAACAGAATGACCTCTTCCAACCATGGATTGAAGACGGAAAGAGGTCGAGGAATTGGCGACCCGAGCGAGCCGGGAAGAATAACCAATCCCCCAAGATCTTGAGAGAGAAACAGTAGAAAAAGAGACGAATGCTCGGCGCGACCTTCGCCAAAGCATAAGCAGCCAAAAAGCCGACAACCGACTCCAAGAATTGGGGGCCAGTTGTGAAGGGGCAACCCCTAGGTACAGGAGGAGATGGGCGGTAAAAGAATGAAGCGGAAGTCGGAAGCCGGTTCGGACAGATTCCGTATATAGGTAGAAACCGTTTTCCATCGAGTAGTGGGCTCGAAGGCCAGCATCAGCATGAACAGTGAAATCTTTCAGGGAAGCGAAGGCCTGGGTGTTCGATGGTCCATTTGAGGGTAGCGCTATCGATCTCGATAACGACGTCTGCTACCGTTCCGGCCGCCCGACGCACGCCAGAGGGAGGGGCTAAGGAGACCCTAGGCACATATTCCCCGGGAGTCACCGCTAAGACGAGGTCGTCTGAAGTTGGGGGATCGCATGATTGCACGGAGGCCGGAGCAGGAGGAGCAGAAGGGAGATGATGAGAGGGACTCTCTGAGGGAGAGTATCCCACGGAAGGGGTAGAAGAAGAAGAAGGGGAGGAAGAAGAGGAGGAAAGCGCAGAGGATGAGCCCATGGCTTACCTCTATGAAGGCGATCGAAAAGACGAATGATCCGGAGCTTGGCTCGGATAACCTAACTCCCCCTCGCTTCCCAAAAGAACAAGTTTTGCGAAGAGACTGTGCGCACGCGAAAGACCCCTCTGTCAAGCCTCCGGTGCTATTTATATCCCCCCAGTAGCCGTCCCGATCCAACGGACGAGGGCCCTCGTCCGAAACGAAGCGCCAGCAAGATGCCACGTAGGCCATCCGGTGCGGCGAGGGGCTTCAGGCACGGATCATGATCCAAGTGACGCCAGGCGGGGATCGAGCACCGTCATGGGTGCCTGTCGCTTCACCTGCCATCATTAAGAAGCAGGGAGTGAAGCGACGTGACGCTTGGGCGGCTGTTAGGGATGTGGGAGATCGCGCTTCCCATGGCGGTTACGCACGCCCATTTAGCTTAAGTGACGAGCATGAGGCGGCCGCCAACCCGCGATAAGGTCCTGATAGGAGGATTAGCAATAGTGCCTCCCACTCGGCGCGCCCAGGGCGCACCGAGCAGGAGCCAGGGGGCCAATGATACAGGGGTGATCCCCGAGCCCCGTGCTCGGCCCCAAGACCAGTGATACATGGCGATCCCCAAGCTCCCGATTCGACCCCGAGTCCCCCTTTTTTTTAATCCAAAGGAGAATCTGAAGGAGCTCAGTTCCCTCTCAGGGTAGCTCTGTGGCATAAGCTCACTCGGATATTCGGAGTACTCGGTTCCGAGTCTGATAAGCGAACACCCATCGCGAAGACTGTCAATCCTCTGTCGATTCTGAGGGCTTTGTGGGGAAGTTCAGATCAATAGCATATCTCATGAATCGCAGAGTATCAGCATCAAGCAACTGCAAGTAACCAACCAAGGAAGGAGCCGGTCAAGGCCCCTAAGAATCCGGCGTCGTGGAGGGCGCGGAAAGAGGACCGAGATTCTCGGGTCCAAATCCGAATCCACGATGATCATGAACCGGTACCTAAGCGATACGTGCAGATCGTGTCTAGCCAAGTTGTCCTTGGAGGAATACTATATAAGAGGGGAGCCTCCGCCGTGAGAAGGTATGTAATCTTCTTCCATCTTGAACTCTCTTACGATCAATCCCCAACTAACTTGATCGTTGGAGCGTTTCCCCACCGAGGTGACTCGGTGGTCTTGCAGAAAGGTGTCGGCTTCATGCGAGCAGCAGTTTTGTTCCCCCGTCCAAGAAGTCTCTCGGCTAGGGTCGATCCCGTTACTCTAGCAGTAACACTTTTCATCAAAGAATTTATTTATGGCCGAGATTGTCCATTGGTCTAAATATCATAATGGGCTATCATCCCATATTATTAAAGTCTACCCACATGTTTATTTTTATTTATAATCTACTTTGGGTCAGAAAATAATGGGTTCTTCTACTTATTCCTTAATTATACTAATAAGTCGCATAAATTCTTAAACTAAGTCCAAACAATTTTTCTATGCCCAAATTTCATGATGGTCATTAGAGAACATTATTTAAAGTATAACTACTATTTTTACAAAAATTTTATAGGGGTTTATACGCATGCAATAATGATGTGTATCGTTTTAATTAATTGAATTTATTAATAGATAAAATTTCTATTTATCTATAATCTTTAATTAATGGATTTTACGGGGTACTATAGGTTGGGACTGCGACGTAGGCCTGCGTCACGAACTGATCGCGACCTAGGTGACCGTTGCCTTCCCACTCCTGACGTCAGCAGCCCTGCCTTGTGCGCGACACGGGCGCGCATGCAGACGTCGACCCTCAGCAGCGGCAACCAGAACGCGACCCCCATTGGCACCATACCAAAACCAGTAAACGCAGATCCAAACTACCATTAAACAACGATCCACAAAGATCCGAAAGAACGCACTACGTTACATCTTCGGTTTGAATAAAAAAATATAATTAATTAATAATATACCATATCATAATTGTGCATGTAGCATAGTTGATTAGTGTGGGGACCTCTAAAAGAGGTTGTAGGTTCGAACCTCATGACCACTTAAAACTCACATTTTTACTATTTTCGATTAATTTTGATTCGGTTCGGTTTGCTTAAGGGGGTGGGTTTACTTCGAGTTAAGCAACAAGAGGGGTGAATCGGGTGAAACCGAGGTGTTCACCCCTACTCCCGACCAAATTGATGCAGGAAAACTCGGGGTTGTGGGCCGTTGCTGCTATAGTATGGGGCCGGCTGGGCTGGCCAACAGGTTCGTGGCATAGCAGGCCCTCTAACCTAGGCTATGTGGGTCGGTCAGGTAAGAAGCTGACCAACCATTAAATGATCTAGGCGGCCAAATTGGAGTTGACCATGGCGGTGTCTAGCGAAACGACTTTTGAGGTGCTATGGCAATATGATAGAGGGGAAGAGGCAGTACTGTCACACGGAAGGTGGAGGGAGATGGAAGGGAACACTACAAGAAATGAAGGATATGTAGACGGCTGTAAATCGTAGCCATCTACATAAACAAAGCATTTGTAGACGGCTACGTTAAGCCGTCTACGAATATATGATAGGTAGACGGCTTCCGTGAGCTGTCTACATATCCCACATACTTATCTAGATGAAAGACGTCTACATATGTATGATATGTAGTCGGCTTTAGTAAGCCGTCTACATATCATACATTAGTAGACGGCTAATACTATGGTCTACATATGTTACGTAGACGACTTCAGTTAGCCGTCTACATATGTGGATGTATGCCCTAACTTATGTAGACACGTCGTGTTAGCTGTCTACTAGAGGGACTGGTCGTCGGGGTCCCTCTAGAGGTGTCACGGAGATGAGGCTAGAGCCTGGAAATAAATGGAATGTGAGAATAATCGGTGGATACGGGGTAGGTGAGCATGGGACAAATTTTATAAGTCGTATGGGGATTGTCATCAGGCTGCATTGTAAAATATGGCAGAAATTTTTTTCTAAACTGTCTGAAGAGATAAAGAATGAGATATTTCGAGATCTTGAGGTAAATAGATTAATATTTAAAGTGAATATTGTGTATTTGTGAGATATTTAAATTAGATTGATAATATATGTGTAGATATGGTATTGTGGGATCGAACTCCTCAGACAGATAAGGAGATGTTACAACATATGACAACCATGCACAAAGGCTGGCGTGGGATGTTGAAATCGAAAGTAAGTATTTTTTTAAAATGTTTTTAATTTTATTATCTTGATAATGAATATTTTGTTAACTTTGTAATTGTTATTTTGTAGCATTATAAGGGAAGACTTTGAGGATGCTGTTGCATCTGTTCCACCTGGTGTGATCCATTAGATTGGCAGACAATGTGTTAAAATGGAATACAAGGGAGGAGCAAGTAAAATAATATGATTAATACATATAGTACTTATGATTTTTATTTGAGATTTCATCAAATATTCAAATATATGTATTGTCTTCTTCTTTACAGGATATTTCCGAGCGTAATAGATAGAATCGCACCCATCAGAATATGACGTATCGGCGGGAGCGTACGAGCATTTATCAATTAAAAGATGATTTTGTAAGTTTTTATTTTATTGAATGTAATTTTAATAATCTCTATTGATTATTTTTAGTACTTGATGATTATACATTAATTTTTACAAGTGAAGACTCATCAGCGTGAGCCCAATCGCATGGAGGTTTATGATGGGGAGATGTAAAGACCTCCCTGACGGTACCCAGCGGTGGGTTGATGACGAAAGCAACGATCGTTTTGTAAGTGTATCTATCTTAGATAAATTATTTTAATAAATTAGTTTTATAATTTAACATTTTTGTTAATAAATATTTTTTAAATTATAGGAGAGGATGACACAGATGAGAACTCATTCCCTCCAGAGTGATGATGCCACTCCTGTTTCAGCCGAGGATGCCTTCATAGCTGTCAGGGACGGGACATGCCTGACCCTATTCGTTGCGTAGGTAAGGCTGAGACGCTCCGCACTTGGTACGGGAGGGAGAGGGATCGAACTCCTCAGGCGGCTACCACATGGTGTAGTAGTTGCATCAGCAGTTGCAGGATCAAAATAAAAGGATGGAGGAGATGTCTACATAGAGGAGCAGGGATCGCCAGGAACTAGAGAATATGCGCATTCAGATGTCAGAGATGCAAGCCCTCATGAGAAATTGGCTGCTCAGCCATCACATATGCCTTGTCCTGCGCCTGTCCTTGAGCTTGAGGGGAGTGATGAGTCCGCTGATGATTATGATGATGATGATTAGATTGTTAGATTGTGAGATACTTTGTATTTTTTTGGATGTTTATGATATGTTTTCAGATAATTTGTGTGCATGAAAAGATGATTTATGTATGAGATTGTATTTTTGTGTGTGATTTCTGTACAGGAGAAAATAAAAAAGTAATAATTTTTTTTAAAAAAATTGACATATGTAGATGGCTGAAGCCGTCTACAAACTTTTATGTGGACGGCTAACTAAACCGTCTACAGAAGCTTTTGTAGACGGCTTCCAGCCGTCTACCTAAACTTTTACAGATGGCTTACAAAGCCGTCTACAAAAGATTATGTAGACGGTTAGTTAAGCAGTCTACGTAAAGTAGCAGCTGTCTACGTAACTTTACATAGACGGCTATTAAGCCGTCTACATAAGCTATTTACATAGATGGCTTAAAGCCGTCTACGTAATACTTTAGTAGACGGCTCATTATAGCCGTCTACATATGCTTTGTAGATGGTCTATTCGTTGACGGTGGTCTAGACGGCTGCGTAGCCGTCTACAAAATGATTTGTAGATGGTTTTGTTGGATTCGTAGACGGCTTTCAGCTATCTACGTATCCTCTTTTCCCAGTAGTGGAAGGTAGGAGTGGTGGGAAGTGCAGGCTTCTGGAAGCGTGCAGGAACACAAGGAGAGAGGGGTTGCAAGGGGGAGCAAGGTCAAAGGCAGGAGCAGGGGTGGATGGCACTCTGGGATTGCCATGTGACTGATAGGGAGGCAAAATGGCATGGGGAAGGAAGAAGGGCGGAGGTAGAAGAAGAAGGTGCGAAGGTGGGTTGGTGCTCGTAGGGTCACCAGGTGACTATGACAGGTGCGGAGTGGTCGGCAAAGTGGGGCCACCATGGCCGGGGAGAGCGACAGAGAAGTTTGACAGGGATTTAGCCCCCCCCCCCAAACATTGCATGTGTGTGCATGAGGAGATTGCGTTGGGATAGTGTGGCTCGAGACATGCGCACCTACAGACATGCATAACGAGCAATCCCTAGAGGGAGATGGAGTTGGTGTGGTGGAGAATTCACGCTTGATAGGGCTTCAGGGCGCCTCAGGATGGTGCATGCCTACAGGCTTCGCCGTGAGAGCGACCAAGCGAGGGAGAGAGGGAGGTGACATTCCTCTGGGGGAGGTGCGTTAAGGTTTCTGGAAGAGGGTGGGGGAGTGTGCGAGCAGAGACATACGCAAAAACTTTATTCAGTGAGGTCACTCTCTACTAAAGGTGACTATCGGCCATCCAGTGGGGTCACCCACTTTGAAAAAATCTTCCCAATTGACTGATGAAAGGGATATTTAAGGGTTTTTTTTTAATCCAGTCGGGTCACGTGACCCCACTGGATTAATGCTAGGTCTGTCCATGTGTGCGAGTGAGGGAGAGAAGGTGGCAGTCACAGTAGGAAAGGGTGACAAAGAGGACGAGCTCACAGTGAGGGTGCATGAGTAGAGTTTGTAGAGGTTGATCTTAGGGTATGGTGGGGGGGGGGGGGTAGGGATTGGGTGAGGCTTCACGTTCTCAAGGAAAGGGGTGGTGGGGTGGTCATACTAGGCTCACGGTGAGTGCGAGGGTGCTTCCATGGGATTTGGCGGTGGGGGGCGGCCATGGCACAACGCTATGTGGGTGGGTGAAGGCTTTGTGGACTAGATTGCTTGGGGAGTAAGAAGCCTCAACAGATAGGATAAGAACAGCCTGGCACTAAGTGGCAAGGGCCTCGCACCCCTGCCTGTCGTGGCAT
Organism: Colocasia esculenta; assembly: GCA_014218235.1. Lineage (NCBI taxonomy): Eukaryota > Viridiplantae > Streptophyta > Magnoliopsida > Alismatales > Araceae > Colocasia > Colocasia esculenta. The sequence continues at coordinate 90,492,301 of CM024759.1, read as the reverse complement.
GAAACCTCTGTTGCAGAGACAACCAGCCGGACGCATCCCACCACACACACAAAAGAGTTCGATTCCTCTCAGTATAAAGGAGGATCAAACTCAGTCAATTTTAGAGGGAAAAGAGGTGGGACCGCCTGTGTTTTAGGAAGAAACTCAAATCAAAATGTGAAAAAGTTTTTAAAAAGGTTTTTTTTTTCGCCAAAACTCCCTCTAATACTAACTGAGTCCAGTCCTCCCTGTATTGAGAGGAATCAGACTCCACGCAAAAAGACACTGCTTCAAAGCTCTCAACTATACCATGCTTAAAAGGGAAAGCGACAACCCATTTTATAGGGGTCAAGGTGCCCTTGTGCTAGGCAAAAGGAGCTGACCCTCTCTAACTAAAGGCCCATTGGGCCACTAACTCTCACTAAAGACTCTCTAAGACTCCAAGAGAAAATTACATAATAAAATATAAAAGACTCTAAATAAATCAACAACCTAAATTAAAAAAAAAATTACACATGCCCAAACAAGCAGTAGGCCTGAATAAGACCCTATTATGCTCCCCCATCATACCCCCCAAGTTCAAGAAAACTCGACCCCAAGTTTTAAAATAATGAGCATCCCAAGATTGACTAGGTGCAATGTTGGTGATGTCAAAAGGTGCACAAGTGCAACCATGATAGAGGAAGTGAGTCTGGTTGTCTAACCACATCTAATCCAAAGTTGACCATATCATGCAAACTATCTGCTTAAGCATCATAAAGTGTCGTATGTGAATTTGTCTCAAACACATCATTAAAGATCAAATGAAGTCCCATTGAGAAAAAACAACTATGAATTCCATGCTTATTTATTGCAGGCTTGGTGCAAATGTAGTTAGTTGGTGAAGGGGTTGACTCCTCTGACGGTAGAGTCAACATTATCAGCACTGGCTTGATGCTGGCATGATAGTTTGAGATAGGAGTGGTTGCTTGTGTCGAGGTGCTATGTGATCTCATCTGCTCCTAAGGCAACTGCAAGGTGCAAATAGAGCCATGCCAATCAGAAACTACGTACGAATGCCTAGGGTGGTGGCTGTAGAACCATGATGCCAATTTTGATCTCAAATCAGCATGCCGCTCTGCTGACCACTCAGCCCCAAGAGTGATGAAGAACTCCTTAGATGGATAGATATGAGCTGAATGCATTTCTCAGTGTTGTGGCCATAGCCCTAATGGAATGGACAATACTTTTTTCAGGTTCCTCTTCTTGGGGTTGGCCTTCAACTTTCTAGGCCATTGAAGGTAGGGTTTATCTTTGATCTCTATCAGGATTATTTGATCCGAGGGAGCCGTTAAGGGGATGTACTGCTTGTAGGCAATCCCTCCCCTAGTAATGTCATGATTGTAGCACTCCTTCTTTCCACGGTCACATTTTGCGTGCTCGATCGAGTGCTTCCTCTCTAAGGGGTCGCCCTCGGAGGCTCTAATGAGAGCTTCTAATACGTTCTCCACACAACTAGTGTGCTTTTGGCCATTGCAAGGAGCTCTGGGAGAGTCATGATGGCATCCCAGTGTCTTGAGCCATCAGAGTCCTTGTTGTGCTAGCGTCGAGACGAGGATATGAAGTGCTTAATTCCTTGCAGAAGTGGCGATCAAGTCCTAGGGAAACTCAACACATCCCTACTGACGGTTAGGAGACCAGCATCAATCTTGGCCTCTTTTTTACTATCGAGGAAGTTGTTCTTGAATATTCTCTTCATTTGCCGCCACTTTCCCCCCTCCTTTTTCTTTTTGCCCCCTAGTTTTTGCTCTGTCGCTAGGGCTCTCTCTCTCTCTGTCTCCGCCTACCAACTGGCTCTATTATATTGACCAACGGTTGGCCCTCAGGCAATCGACACCTGACGCCTGAAGCTCTACAGTTGACGACGCCTGACATCCAATGGCTAGTCGACGTTTGAAGCATATTTTATTATTATCTTTTTAAAAAAATAGTTCTAAAAAATATTTTACTGAAAAATAAACATCGGAATAAATTTTTAAAAAAAACTTTATTTACGTAGGTACCAACAAATAATTATATTTTTATTTTTCTGTAAATTTTTTTCTTAATTTTTTTTCCTATGAATAAATTTTACAACCAACCAAAGAGTTAGTGCACAAAATATGTACCAATTTATATTTCTAGTGTGAATATATATCCCATTGAGGTGACATGGTCAAAAGTGTTAATTTACTGTAGAGGAAAAACTTGTATGGTTTTCAATTTCGATCTTTGTTCGTCAAAATTAAGAAAACTCGTGAATACACAAGTAGGAGGCTCTTTCATACTTATATAACGTCAAATGAAAAAGTACAACACAACTTATAGAAGTCTATTCTTTGTGCTTAATCGATTAAACATAGTATTAACTCTGCATGCATAAAAGTTAACATATACTAAAGGGCATTCTTTAAAACGAAAGTTGGGGGCAACCTTCATTGCTGGGTTAATTGGTCAATCACCGTTGGCCGCTTGGAGCCTGCCATCGTTGTCCAAAGAAGAGTAGCCATCCTTCCGACGCCGGGGTTCGTTTCCAAGTTCTCTCTTGACGCGGTCTGCCCAACATGGCATGTTCTGTTGAAGCCCCTAACGTCACTGTCACTATTTATGACCTCCAGTGTGAACTGAAAGCTGCACCTTGGACTGCCGCGGCCTCCTGAACCCAAAATACTTTTCCAATTCACCCAAGTTCTTGCTAATTATGTGGCCTCCTTTTGCCTTTTGACTCTGATGTGAACGACAAACAAGATCTTCTGTGCCGAGGATTTGTCATCACACCCGCCAATCAGTTACTTCTCTCGATCATGCATAATTTTTTTTGTATATTTATTATATTTAAAAAAATATTTTGGTTTACTTTTAATTTCTCCATAATTGAGTAGTTACAATATGCATACTGTCAATGAGAGAGTTTTAAAGGAGCATTATATACATATATATATATATATATATATATAACTTCATCCCAATCATCACAGACTATATATATATCTTCATATATATATAACTTCATCCCAATCATCACAGACTATATATATATCTTCAATATGGGAAACAAGATTTAATGGTGAGTTCAATTACTCGACATTATCAATACTTATAAATCGGAAGAATATTATTATTACGACAGCGAAATTCACACCTACTTTAGCGGACAGTTCAATTGAGTAATTCTCAGTCAAGTATTAAGTACTTTCCAATATTTTTAGCGTGTGGTGATCAAGTTGGATTAGGTGATTGAGATATGGGTTGTCTTGGGGGATTCTTTAATTTGAACGTATATAGTAATGTCTATTAAAAAAGCTTATCCGCTGTATATATAATTATTGAGTTAAAATCTGCGGGGTTGGGTTGAACAGGTGTAGGATAATCAACCGTGTCAGTTCGTAATCAAGAGTCGAATAAATTCGAATATCTAATTAGAGGGTTTCACTTGAATTTGTACGTTATTGATTCTGTTCGGAGGAATCGCTATCTATCAGAGTACTGGCTTTCTTTGTCGACCTTAATTTCACTTGGCCTTCCTTACCACTTAAGAACTACGTACGCATGTTTACTTATAATTAAGCACGGATTTGGGTTACCTGTCGCGTTATTCTAACCTGTTTGGTAGAACAGAACCGAAGACTTGCTGTACAAGTACTCTTAATATCTTGTGTATGCTTAAAGTATAGAGGGAAACTTAACCTCTATCTATACGAATTCATTTCACGAGATCGACATTTGACGAATCTTTTCATACATGTTGAAAGGTTGTTTCATCAATCGTAGTTAATTGGTTTGAGACAGACAAGTCAATATATAAGGCGTGTTTGATGAAGCTTCATAAAACCTGCAGTGGCCGTAGAGTAGTAGACTTTAAGGCTTGTGATGTACTGATGTTGATGATTACAAGTCCTTGAAATAAGCCTGGAACCCCCACTCAGCTGATCAAGTTGTTGAGGACAAACTTTGGGAAACTGTTTTGTGGGAGAGCTAAAACTTTCCAAAGCACACCACCAATAAAACATCAGACATATCCACATGGACCGAAAATCTGGCAGTATTGAAGAGATTTCATCAACTACAACTTTATTCACATCACATGTATGATCTTATATACAGACATAGCAGGCAGCATTAATGCTCTCAAACACGGTAAGCATGCAGTCCTCCCTGCCCTGGAAATATCTAGCTACTTCCAATCCTTGGGAAACTAACGGCTAATTTACTCAAATATTGAGCAGAGTGCCTGAATGTTTCAACTAGAAGAAGCAGGATGTAGGCATTAGAACCCATTAATTAATCTTAAACAGGAACAGTTCTGCTCTGGCTGTAGGCGTCGGTTACATCCATCTCCACCTCGCCTTCCTCGTTCTCCCCGGACATCTCCTCCAGGGACTTGCCCTTGGACTCGGGCACCAGTAGGGTGAAGAGCAGCCCCAGCAGGTTGCAGGCTGCGAGCACGTAGAGGGAGTTCTTGATGCCGATGCCGGCGGGGTACCCTGGGTCCGTCTGGGTCTTGTCCTTGTTCTGCGCCGCGTACAGAAACCCAAAGGAGCCGATGATGGCCCCCGCCTTCCCGGCCGCTGCGGAGATGCCGTGGCAGGTCGACCGCAGCCTAGCGGGGAAGATCTCGGCGGGCACGATGAAGGTGGTGCTGTTGGGCCCGAAGTTGGCGAAGAAGAAGGTGAGCCCATACATCACCACGAAGCCAATCCGGTTTGACGGCTGCGTCCAGTGGTGGTAGGGAATGGCGAGGGCCAGCATGAACACTGTCATGAAGAAGAAGCCTATCATCTGGATGGTGAAACGGCCGATGACGTCGATGAGGGCGACGGTGAACCAGTAGCCGGGCACGGTGCCGCACAGCGCAATCAGTGTCTGTGCTCTCGCGATCTTGTAAACTTCCTCGATGGCGTTCATGGTGTCAGCCTTGGGGATCCAGCCGATGGCAGAGAAGATGTCCTTCTGGAAGAGGTTCTGGCTGTAGAAGGCGATGTCGAGCAGGAACCAGGTGGTGGTGGTGCCCAGCAGGTGGAGGCCGTGGCGGCGCGCGAACTGCCGGCGTGAAGAGCCCGAAGTTGTTCGACTGCCCCATGGCTATCTGCTCAACCTTCTCCTGCTCCGCCACGATCTCCACCTGCAGCACCTTGGACATGTCCGCCGCCGCCTGCTTGGCGTTCTTGGCCACCAGCGCCGTGTACCGGGCGGTCTCAGGCATCTTCATCCGCCAGTAGTACGTCAACACCGCCGGCAGGGCCCCGAACATGAGGATGATCCTCCAGACGTAGTCGGCCTGGGGAACGGTGGAGGCAACGTGGTCCTCGAAGTAGGTGGGCGCCTTGTAGGCGCTCTTGAAGGCGGCGGAGACGATGATGGCCACCATGCCTCCGGCGAGGATGCCGAAGCCCTGCATGGCGAACACAGCGGCGATGAAGGCGCCGCGAGTCTTCTTGTTGGCGTACTCGGACATGATAGTGGCGGACAGCGGGTAGTCGCCGCCGATGCCGAAGCCGAGCCAGAAGCGGAAGAAGCAGAGGGTGGCTATGACCCCCTTGGCGGTGTGGCCGAAGGAGAGGCCAGAGGCAATGGAGCAGATCACCATGAGCATGAGGGTCATCCCGTACACCCTCTTCCGGCCCATCTTGTCCCCGAGCCACCCGAAGAAGAGTTGCCCCGACAGCGTGCCGCAGAAGGCTACGCCGGTGACGGCGGCGGAGACGTTCGGCGGCAGCGACCCGGGTCTGGTGGGATTGCCCTCATAGTAGTAGATGCGGCCGAGGAGCTTGGTGACGAGGGAGATGCAGAAGAGGTCGTAGGCGTCGGTGAAGAAGCCCATGCCGGCGATGACGATGGCAGTGAAGTGGTACCACTGTGTCTTGGCCACATCGAGGGCGGTCAAGACCTGGAGCTGGTCCCCCGCCATGGTTCCTCCTGGTCGTCTCTTCTCCCCTCCTCTCTGCTCTTATTCCCTACCACACACCCTGCAAGAAGAAGATAATCAAAACTTCATTAGAACAGGGTAGTCCTTTAAGAGGAGGAAGCACACACAAACAAACAGTGTTGGCAAAAAAAACTGTTAACAATCGATCAGAATAAAGCACATAGCTAATTGGATTACCGTGTGAGAAAAAAGGGGAAGATCACAGGGTAAGGTTCTTCGATGGCGAGGGGCGTTACAGAGGAAGATGAACACGGGGGGAAGAGGAGACAGAGGTAACTAGCGATGTGAAGTAAGTCCTTAGATGAGTTCGAGCCCTTTCCCAGGGGCAGGATTTTAGATCCGTGGGATCTTTGTGTGGGCATTATCATGAGATAATTTCTGATCAAATAGGTATCTCTGACTCTGAGAACAATGCAATCAAGTCAGAAGAACGTAGGAAAAACAGAGAATAAGAGAAGGGTCTTTTGTCTTGATTTAAGAAGTCCCGCAAAAGAAAAAGAGAGTGCTGGAACAATTCTATCAATCAATTTAAATGAAAACAAAAAGGGGGCTATTTTCTCTGATGAAGCAGTGCGCTTCTGGGAAAAGGGCATGTCAAAGAAAAAGGAATCTACTTTCCATCATAGTTCCAAGACAGAGGGAAAAGCAGATCCTAGTACTTGTAGCGTACCAGACAAAAAGAGAAGTGAGGACGCCCCACCAAGAGATTTAGAGAGAGAAGGATGCAACAGTCGCAGCAAACGCAAAAGGCAAAGCTTTACCAAGAAGCGAACAACGGGATATAAAGACGAGGACTGCTTCGGATCCTGAAGACGAGATTGTTCAGAGGAACAAACAGCAATACACAGAGGAATCCAGAGGAAGACAGCTAAGTGGGTGGTGGTGAAACCTGAGAACCAAACTCCCAGGGCTACCACAGTCTGTGAAGATGACCATGGCGTGTCTCCGAGAGCGGTACTGACGCCTGCGACCAGACCCACAAGGCAAAGAGATCTAGAAGAAGAACAAAAGGGGAAGGCTCCTTACCTCTTCCGAAGTACTGCAAGTTCTAAGCACGCCTCCCTGACACAATGGCGGCCAGGAGGAAGGGGAGCGAAGGGGGCTATTGAGAGGTGAGAGGATGCGGAGGGCTATTTAAGGAGCAGAAGCAGCTTGCTAATGGATACACAGCTTATGGACCCGTGTGCATGGCTTGTAAGAATATCCTCTCTTTATCCTCGTCAATCCTGCTGCCGCCTTCTGTTACGGCGTTAAGGGGAGGAATCCCCACCAGCTTCCAGCCTTCCAGTCCCCACTGGGGAGCTAGCGAACTTATGCTTATTTTAGTCTCTAAACAAGTTTTAGCTGTAGCCAGTGGGAGGAAGAAGAATCCAATCCAGCAGGCTGTGGTCGCCATCTACACCCTTCTTCTTACCTCCCAGATGGACTCCACTCTTTTCTCTCCACCGCGTACTTCATCTCTCTCTCTCTCTGTGACAGTGTGTGGGTGTTTCCCTTCAGGACTTGAGCACTTGTTTTTTTTTTTAATTTTATTAAAATACTAACTTATTACATCATTCGAACGTGTAGAGAGAAATATCTTTGATTTTTTGAAATAGACTTTCTCGTACCAATGTGAAGTTTCGCTCTTCTTTCGTTTGCATTGTATTGACTATTGAGATCAACCAATTATGTTACCCTCCTCTTACGCTATTTCATATTGAGAAGTCTTCACACACACTAAAAGAGATGGTGTTATATGTACTCTCTTTTGATTGGGTGGTTATAATTATATTAATGTGATTGACCACCCAATAATCCACCATAAATGTGTATGCACACCCATGAGATAGTGATGTATGCCAAAATTTTCTCTTCCATATTCTCTCTCTCTTGTGTATTTTTCAGAGTTTAGTTAAGGTTTTGGTACGACCCTTGGAAAGGAAGTTGGATGCTAGATTATGAGTTGTGCTTGGCGCCCGTCTGTGCAGGGCCCAACAACTCTCGAGATTGCGAGCATTGAAATCGCCGTGCAGACGATGAGGGAGGTAATTTTTCTGAATTATTCATATAACGCAAAGCTGTCATCAGCACGTAATCTAAAAAAAAAAAGATTCTTCTAAATTTAATAGGAAAATCAGATAATCGGTGCTCTCTCTCCACTTTCTACTTTGGTTTGGATAAAAAGACACAGGAATTTCTTATGCTACTACGTGATTAACGGATCACTTATATGTATTATCATTATCCACACGGAGGAGATGTACGTGTTAAAGTAGCCTTATCAAAATAGAAATTTCAAATATATCCTATAAAGTTCATATTCACATTTATGCTTTTTGAAACTGTCAAAGATATGTCCTAAACAAAGTTGTGGTTATGTTTCCTCTGTATATAAGTCTGTTTTTTTAACACTACTTGCAATTTAGGTTTTGACTTATCTTACCTCGAATTTGATATTTGTTCCTTTCGGCGAAAAGATACCACTTGAATCTTAAGGGCAAGTTTAATTGTTTGTGTTTAATAATATTTTTAAAAATATCTTTTTGAGAATATCTATTAAAGGTTGCTGACCTGAGAAGCGGATGTATATATGAAAAATTCTTTACAATTATTTAATAATAATTTTTTTATAATTCAACAAAGTAGGAGTAAAGTACAAATTAAGCGACGTCAGATGAGGAATAACATGTAAAAAAAAAAAAAAATTAAGCCTACAACCTACTGTCCACCTTAAAACTTTTGACTTTAGGGTACCCAATACCTTCGACGTATGTAATTAGTGATTGTTTATTCTATCTTTATAGAAGATCCATTGATGCCGCGACACACATTTTTGAGAAAGGACAAAGGAAACGGACAGCGGAGCCGAGTAATCAAGTTCTTGCAAGGATCAGCTTGCTAATTAAATTCTTAATTTTGTCATGAGGCAAAAAAGTCTAACCCTAGGAAGTTTTCTATCATTTCGATCCTTTGGGACGTTCTAGCACCCTAATTTTATGTTTTTTAATTAATAAAAAAAGATATAAATGAGAGGTAGAAACCGCATACAGACTGACTGGCTTGAGTCAAACTTAAAAGCCACCCAAAAATTAAGAAAATTGAAGTTAAGAGACTGTCCAGTAGATATAAAATAAGATAATTAATTAGATGTCCTTATCAGATATAAAATTTATTTTCTAGTCCCTATAAAAAAAGTAACATGAAATAGTATTTGGGGAGATTTATTTTATAGTCCCTACTTTTTGAACAAATTATTTAATAATATATTTAAAACATCTTTTGCCCCCTCTCTCTCTCTTAGTCACTTTTTAATACTTATTTTATCCTTATCTCTCATGAGATATTTTTTCCCTCTTTCTTCTTTAATGTAACTAAGCTAATTATTAAACTACAATAATATATGTTTTAAAGTGAATGTAGACATAATTTAAAGTTATGTAAACGTAACTTTGCCATATATGTCACTTTAAACCATAGTTTCTTATCGAAAAATTAGTAGAGAACCGTATTACGAAAATCTCGATACGATATGTAGTAGTTCAGAGAAAAATTAGTCTGCTGCTAGAA
>CM024759.1:90369743-90482729 GCA_014218235.1 Colocasia esculenta | reverse complement strand
ATTGATAGAATTGTTCCAGCACTCTCTTTTTCTTTTGCAGGACTTCTTAAATCAAGACAAAAGACCCTTCTCTTATTCTCTGTTTTTCCTACGTTCTTCTGACTTGATTGCATTGTTCTCAGAGTCAGAGATACCTATTTGATCAGAAATTATCTCATGATAATGCCCACACAAAGATCCCACGGATCTAAAATCCTGCCCCTTGGGAAAGGGCTCGAACTCATCTAAGGACTTACTTCACATCGCTAGTTACCTCTGTCTCCTCTTCCCCCCGTGTTCATCTTCCTCTGTAACGCCCCTCGCCATCGAAGAACCTTACCCTGTGATCTTCCCCTTTTTTCTCACACGGTAATCCAATTAGCTATGTGCTTTATTCTGATCGATTGTTAACAGTTTTTTTTGCCAACACTGTTTGTTTGTGTGTGCTTCCTCCTCTTAAAGGACTACCCTGTTCTAATGAAGTTTTGATTATCTTCTTCTTGCAGGGTGTGTGGTAGGGAATAAGAGCAGAGAGGAGGGGAGAAGAGACGACCAGGAGGAACCATGGCGGGGGACCAGCTCCAGGTCTTGACCGCCCTCGATGTGGCCAAGACACAGTGGTACCACTTCACTGCCATCGTCATCGCCGGCATGGGCTTCTTCACCGACGCCTACGACCTCTTCTGCATCTCCCTCGTCACCAAGCTCCTCGGCCGCATCTACTACTATGAGGGCAATCCCACCAGACCCGGGTCGCTGCCGCCGAACGTCTCCGCCGCCGTCACCGGCGTAGCCTTCTGCGGCACGCTGTCGGGGCAACTCTTCTTCGGGTGGCTCGGGGACAAGATGGGCCGGAAGAGGGTGTACGGGATGACCCTCATGCTCATGGTGATCTGCTCCATTGCCTCTGGCCTCTCCTTCGGCCACACCGCCAAGGGGGTCATAGCCACCCTCTGCTTCTTCCGCTTCTGGCTCGGCTTCGGCATCGGCGGCGACTACCCGCTGTCCGCCACTATCATGTCCGAGTACGCCAACAAGAAGACTCGCGGCGCCTTCATCGCCGCTGTGTTCGCCATGCAGGGCTTCGGCATCCTCGCCGGAGGCATGGTGGCCATCATCGTCTCCGCCGCCTTCAAGAGCGCCTACAAGGCGCCCACCTACTTCGAGGACCACGTTGCCTCCACCGTTCCCCAGGCCGACTACGTCTGGAGGATCATCCTCATGTTCGGGGCCCTGCCGGCGGTGTTGACGTACTACTGGCGGATGAAGATGCCTGAGACCGCCCGGTACACGGCGCTGGTGGCCAAGAACGCCAAGCAGGCGGCGGCGGACATGTCCAAGGTGCTGCAGGTGGAGATCGTGGCGGAGCAGGAGAAGGTTGAGCAGATAGCCATGGGGCAGTCGAACAACTTCGGGCTCTTCACGCCGGCAGTTCGCGCGCCGCCACGGCCTCCACCTGCTGGGCACCACCACCACCTGGTTCCTGCTCGACATCGCCTTCTACAGCCAGAACCTCTTCCAGAAGGACATCTTCTCTGCCATCGGCTGGATCCCCAAGGCTGACACCATGAACGCCATCGAGGAAGTTTACAAGATCGCGAGAGCACAGACACTGATTGCGCTGTGCGGCACCGTGCCCGGCTACTGGTTCACCGTCGCCCTCATCGACGTCATCGGCCGTTTCACCATCCAGATGATAGGCTTCTTCTTCATGACAGTGTTCATGCTGGCCCTCGCCATTCCCTACCACCACTGGACGCAGCCGTCAAACCGGATTGGCTTCGTGGTGATGTATGGCTCACCTTCTTCTTCGCCAACTTCGGGCCCAACAGCACCACCTTCATCGTGCCCGCCGAGATCTTCCCCGCTAGGCTGCGGTCGACCTGCCACGGCATCTCCGCAGCGGCCGGGAAGGCGGGGGCCATCATCGGCTCCTTTGGGTTTCTGTACGCGGCGCAGAACAAGGACAAGACCCAGACGGACCCAGGGTACCCCGCCGGCATCGGCATCAAGAACTCCCTCTACGTGCTCGCAGCCTGCAACCTGCTGGGGCTGCTCTTCACCCTACTGGTGCCCGAGTCCAAGGGCAAGTCCCTGGAGGAGATGTCCGGGGAGAACGAGGAAGGCGAGGTGGAGATGGATGTAACCGACGCCTACAGCCAGAGCAGAACTGTTCCTGTTTAAGATTAATTAATGGGTTCTAATGCCTACATCCTGCTTCTTCTAGTTGAAACATTCAGGCACTCTGCTCAATATTTGAGTAAATTAGCCGTTAGTTTCCCAAGGATTGGAAGTAGCTAGATATTTCCAGGGCAGGGAGGACTGCATGCTTACCGTGTTTGAGAGCATTAATGCTGCCTGCTATGTCTGTATATAAGATCATACATGTGATGTGAATAAAGTTGTAGTTGATGAAATCTCTTCAATACTGCCAGATTTTCGGTCCATGTGGATATGTCTGATGTTTTATTGGTGGTGTGCTTTGGAAAGTTTTAGCTCTCCCACAAAACAGTTTCCCAAAGTTTGTCCTCAACAACTTGATCAGCTGAGTGGGGGTTCCAGGCTTATTTCAAGGACTTGTAATCATCAACATCAGTACATCACAAGCCTTAAAGTCTACTACTCTACGGCCACTGCAGGTTTTATGAAGCTTCATCAAACACGCCTTATATATTGACTTGTCTGTCTCAACCAATTAACTACGATTGATGAAACAACCTTTCAACATGTATGAAAAGATTCGTCAAATGTCGATCTCGTGAAATGAATTCGTATAGATAGAGGTTTAAGTTTCCCTCTATACTTTAAGCATACACAAGATATTAAGAGTACTTGTACAGCAAGTCTTCGGTTCTGTTCTACCAAACAGGTTAGAATAACGCGACAGGTAACCCAAATCCGTGCTTAATTATAAGTAAACATGCGTACGTAGTTCTTAAGTGGTAAGGAAGGCCAAGTGAAATTAAGGTCGACAAAGAAAGCCAGTACTCTGATAGATAGCGATTCCTCCGAACATAATCAATAACGTACAAATTCAAGTGAAACCCTCTAATTAGATATTCGAATTTATTCGACTCTTGATTACGAACTGACACGGTTGATTATCCTACACCTGTTCAACCCAACCCCGCAGATTTTAACTCAATTAATTATATATACAGCGGATAAGCTTTTTTAATAGACATTTCTATATACGTTCAAATTAAAGAATCCCCCAAGACAACCCATATCTCAATCACCTAATCCAACTTGATCACCACACGCTAAAAATATTGGAAAGTACTTAATACTTGACTGAGAATTACTCAATTGAACTGTCCGCTAAAGTAGGTGTGAATTTCGCTGTCGTAATAATAATATTCTTCCGATTTATAAGTATTGATAATGTCGAGTAATTGAACTCACCATTAAATCTTGTTTCCCATATTGAAGATATATATATAGTCTGTGATGATTGGGATGAAGTTATATATATATGAAGATATATATATAGTCTGTGATGATTGGGATGAAGTTATATATATATATATATATATATATGTATATAATGCTCCTTTAAAACTCTCTCATTGACAGTATGCATATTGTAACTACTCAATTATGGAGAAATTAAAAGTAACCAAAATATTTTTTTAAATATAATAAATATACAAAAAAAATTATGCATGATCGAGAGAAGTAACTGATTGGCGGGTGTGATGACAAATCCTCGGCACAGAAGATCTTGTTTGTCGTTCACATCAGAGTCAAAAGGCAAAAGGAGGCCACATAATTAGCAAGAACTTGGGTGAATTGGAAAAGTATTTTGGGTTCAGGAGGCCGCGGCAGTCCAAGGTGCAGCTTTCAGTTCCACTGGAGGTCATAAATAGTGACAGTGACGTTAGGGGCTTCAACAGAACATGCCATGTTGGGCAGACCGCGTCAAGAGAGAACTTGGAAACGAACCCCGGCGTCGGAAGGATGGCTACTCTTCTTTGGACAACGATGGCAGGCTCCAAGCGGCCAACGGTGATTGACCAATTAACCCAGCAATGAAGGTTGCCCCCAACTTTCGTTTTAAAGAATGCCCTTTAGTATATGTTAACTTTTATGCATGCAGAGTTAATACTATGTTTAATCGATTAAGCACAAAGAATAGACTTCTATAAGTTGTGTTGTACTTTTTCATTTGACGTTATATAAGTATGAAAGAGCCTCCTACTTGTGTATTCACGAGTTTTCTTAATTTTGACGAACAAAGATCGAAATTGAAAACCATACAAGTTTTTCCTCTACAGTAAATTAACACTTTTGACCATGTCACCTCAATGGGATATATATTCACACTAGAAATATAAATTGGTACATATTTTGTGCACTAACTCTTTGGTTGGTTGTAAAATTTATTCATAGGAAAAAAAATTAAGAAAAAAATTTACAGAAAAATAAAAATATAATTATTTGTTGGTACCTACGTAAATAAAGTTTTTTTTAAAAATTTATTCCGATGTTTATTTTTCAGTTAAATATTTTTTAGAACTATTTTTTTAAAAAGATAATAATAATATATGCTTCAAACGTCGACTAGCCATTGGATGTCAAGCGTCGTCAGCCGTAGGGCTTCAGGCGTCAGGTGTCGTCTGCCGTAGGGGTTCAGACGTCAGGTGTCGACTGCCTGAGGGCCAACCGTTGGTCAATATAATAGAGCCAATTGGTAGGCGGAGACAGAGGGAGAGAGCCCTAGCGACAGAGCAAAAACTAGGGGGCAAAAAGAAAAAGGAGGGGGGAAAGTGGCGGCAAATGAAGAGAATATTCAAGAACAACTTCTTCGATAGTAAAAAAGAGGCCAAGATTGTTGCTGGTCTCCTAACCGTCAGTTGTGATGAGTTGAGTTTCCCTAGGACTTTATCGCCACTTCTGCAAGGAATTAAGCACTTCATATCCCTCGTCTCGACGCTAGCACAACAAGCACTCTGCTGGCTTAGGACACTGGGATGCCATCATGACTCTCCCAGAGCTCCTTGCAATGGCCAAAAGCACCCTAGTTGTGTGGAGAACGTATTAGAAGCTCTCATTAGAGCCTCCGAGGGCGACCCCTTAGAGAGGAAGCACTCGATCGAGCACGCAAAATGTGACCGTGGAAAGAAGGAGTGCTACAATCATGACATTACTAGGGGAGGGATTGCCTACAAGCAGTACATCCCCTTAACGGCTCCCTCGGATCAAATCCTGATAGAGATCAAAGATAAACCCTACCTTCAATGGCCTAGAAAGTTGAAGGCCAACCCCAAGAAGAGGAACCTGAAAAAAATATTGTCCATTCCCTTAGGGCTATGGCCACAACACTGAGAAATGCATTCAGCTCATATCTATCCATCTAAGGAGTTCTTCATCACTCTTGGGGCTGAGTGGTCAGCAGAGCGGCATGCTGATTTGAGATCAAAATTGGCATCATGGTTCTACAGCCACCACCCTAGGCATTCGTACGTAGTTCTGATTGGCATGGCTCTATTTGCACCTTGCAGTTGCCTTAGGAGCAGATGAGATCACATAGCACCTCGACACAAGCAACCACTCCTATCTCAAACTATCATGCCAGCATCAAGCCAGTGCTGATAATGTTGACTCTACCGTCAGAGGAGTCAACCCCTTCACCAACTAACTACATTTGCACCAAGCCTGCAATAAATAAGCATGGAATTCATAGTTGTTTTTTCTCAATGGGACTTCATTTGATCTTTAATGATGTGTTTGAGACAAATTCACATACGACACTTTATGATGCTTAAGCAGATAGTTTGCATGATATGGTCAACTTTGATTAGATGTGGTTAGACAACCAGACTCACTTCCTCTATCATGGTTGCACTTGTGCACCTTGTTGACATCACCAACATTGCACCTAGTCAATCTTGGGATGCTTCATTATTTTAAAACTTGGGGTCGAGTTTTCTTGAACTTGGGGGGTATGATGGGGGAGCATAATAGGGTCTTATTCAGGCCTACTGCTTGTTTGGGCATGTGTAATTTTTTTTTTAATTTAGGTTGTTGATTTATTTAGAGTCTTTTATATTTTATTATGTAATTTTCTCTTGGAGTCTTAGAGAGTCTTTAGTGAGAGTTAGTGGCCCAATGGGCCTTTAGTTAGGAGAGGGTCAGCTCCTTTTGCCTAGCACAAGGGCACCTTGACCCCTATAAAATGGGTTGTCGCTTTCCCTTTTAAGCATGGTATAGTTGAGAGCTTTGAAGCAGTGTCTTTTTGCGTGGAGTCTGATTCCTCTCAATACAAGGGAGGACTGGACTCAGTTAGTATTAGAGGGAGTTTTGGCGAAAAAAAAAACCTTTTTAAAAACTTTTTCACATTTTGATTTGAGTTTCTTCCTAAAACACAGGCGGTCCCACCTCTTTTCCCTCTAAAATTAACTGAGTTTGATCCTCCTTTATACTAAGAGGAATCGAACTCTTTTGTGTGTGTGGGTGGGATGCGTCCGGCTGGTTGTCTCTGCAACAGAGGTTTCATGCCACGACAGGCAGGGGTGCGAGGCCCTTGCCACTTAGTGCCAGGCTGTTCTTATCCTATCTGTTGAGGCTTCTTACTCCCCAAGCAATCTAGTCCACAAAGCCTTCACCCACCCACATAGCGTTGTGCCATGGCCGCCCCCCACCGCCAAATCCCATGGAAGCACCCTCGCACTCACCGTGAGCCTAGTATGACCACCCCACCACCCCTTTCCTTGAGAACGTGAAGCCTCACCCAATCCCTACCCCCCCCCCCCCACCATACCCTAAGATCAACCTCTACAAACTCTACTCATGCACCCTCACTGTGAGCTCGTCCTCTTTGTCACCCTTTCCTACTGTGACTGCCACCTTCTCCCCTCACTCGCACACATGGACAGACCTAGCATTAATCCAGTGGGGTCACGTGACCCGACTGGATTAAAAAAAACCTTAATATCCCTTTCATCAGTCAATTGGGAAGATTTTTTCAAAGTGGGTGACCCCACTGGATGGCCGATAGTCACCTTTAGTAGAGAGTGACCTCACTGAATAAAGTTTTTGCGTATGTCTCTGCTCGCACACTCCCCCACCCTCTTCCAGAAACCTTAACGCACCTCCCCCAGAGGAATGTCACCTCCCTCTCTCCCTCGCTTGGTCGCTCTCACGGCGAAGCCTGTAGGCATGCACCATCCTGAGGCGCCCTGAAGCCCTATCAAGCGTGAATTCTCCACCACACCAACTCCATCTCCCTCTAGGGATTGCTCGTTATGCATGTCTGTAGGTGCGCATGTCTCGAGCCACACTATCCCAACGCAATCTCCTCATGCACACACATGCAATGTTTGGGGGGGGGGGCTAAATCCCTGTCAAACTTCTCTGTCGCTCTCCCCGGCCATGGTGGCCCCACTTTGCCGACCACTCCGCACCTGTCATAGTCACCTGGTGACCCTACGAGCACCAACCCACCTTCGCACCTTCTTCTTCTACCTCCGCCCTTCTTCCTTCCCCATGCCATTTTGCCTCCCTATCAGTCACATGGCAATCCCAGAGTGCCATCCACCCCTGCTCCTGCCTTTGACCTTGCTCCCCCTTGCAACCCCTCTCTCCTTGTGTTCCTGCACGCTTCCAGAAGCCTGCACTTCCCACCACTCCTACCTTCCACTACTGGGAAAAGAGGATACGTAGATAGCTGAAAGCCGTCTACGAATCCAACTAAATCGTCTACAAATCGTTTTGTAGACGGCTACGCAGCCGTCTAGACCGCCGTCAACGAATAGACTGTCTACAAAGCATATGTAGACGACTATAATGAGCCGTCTACTAAAGTATTACGTAGACGGCTTTAAGCCGTCTATGTAAATAACTTATGTAGACGGCTTAATAGCAGTCTATGTAAAGTTACATAGACAGCTGCTACTTACGTAGACTGCTTAACTAACCGTCTACATAATCTTTTGTAGACGGCTTTGTAAGCCATCTGTAAAAGTTTAGGTAGACGGCTGGAAGCCGTCTACAAAAGCTTCTGTAGACGGTTTAGTTAGCCGTCCACATAAAAGTTTGTAGACGGCTTCAGCCATCTACATATGTCAATTTTTTTAAAAAAAATTATTACTTTTTTATTTTCTCCTGTACAGAAATCACACACAAAAATACAATCTCATACATAAATCATCTTTTCATGCACACAAATTATCTGAAAACATATCATAAACATCCAAAAAAATACAAAGTATCTCACAATCTAACAATCTAATCATCATCATCATAATCATCAGCGGACTCATCACTCCCCTCAAGCTCAAGGACAGGCGCAGGACAAGGCATATGTGATGGCTGAGCAGCCAATTTCTCATGAGGGCTTGCATCTCTGACATCTGAATGCGCATATTCTCTAGTTCCTGGCGATCCCTGCTCCTCTATGTAGACATCTCCTCCATCCTTTTATTTTGATCCTGCAACTGCTGATGCAACTACTACACCATGTGGTAGCCGCCTGAGGAGTTCGATCCCTCTCCCTCCCGTACCAAGTGCGGAGCGTCTCAGCCTTACCTACGCAACGAATAGGGTCAGGCATGTCCCGTCCCTGACAGCTATGAAGGCATCCTCGGCTGAAACAGGAGTGGCATCATCACTCTGGAGGGAATGAGTTCTCATCTGTGTCATCCTCTCCTATAATTTAAAAAATATTTATTAACAAAAATGTTAAATTATAAAACTAATTTATTAAAATAATTTATCTAAGATAGATACACTTACAAAACGATCGTTGCTTTCGTCATCAACCCACCGCTGGGTACCGTCAGGGAGGTCTTTACATCTCCCCATCATAAACCTCCATGCGATTGGGCTCACGCTGATGAGTCTTCACTTGTAAAAATTAATGTATAATCATCAAGTACTAAAAATAATCAATAGAGATTATTAAAATTACATTCAATAAAATAAAAACTTACAAAATCATCTTTTAATTGATAAATGCTCGTACGCTCCCGCCGATACGTCATATTCTGATGGGTGCGATTCTATCTATTACGCTCGGAAATATCCTGTAAAGAAGAAGACAATACATATATTTGAATATTTGATGAAATCTCAAATAAAAATCATAAGTACTATATGTATTAATCATATTATTTTACTTGCTCCTCCCTTGTATTCCATTTTAACACATTGTCTGCCAATCTAATGGATCACACCAGGTGGAACAGATGCAACAGCATCCTCAAAGTCTTCCCTTATAATGCTACAAAATAACAATTACAAAGTTAACAAAATATTCATTATCAAGATAATAAAATTAAAAACATTTTAAAAAAATACTTACTTTCGATTTCAACATCCCACGCCAGCCTTTGTGCATGGTTGTCATATGTTGTAACATCTCCTTATCTGTCTGAGGAGTTCGATCCCACAATACCATATCTACACATATATTATCAATCTAATTTAAATATCTCACAAATACACAATATTCACTTTAAATATTAATCTATTTACCTCAAGATCTCGAAATATCTCATTCTTTATCTCTTCAGACAGTTTAGAAAAAAATTTCTGCCATATTTTACAATGCAGCCTGATGACAATCCCCATACGACTTATAAAATTTGTCCCATGCTCACCTACCCCGTATCCACCGATTATTCTCACATTCCATTTATTTCCAGGCTCTAGCCTCATCTCCGTGACACCTCTAGAGGGACCCCGACGACCAGTCCCTCTAGTAGACAGCTAACACGACGTGTCTACATAAGTTAGGGCATACATCCACATATGTAGACGGCTAACTGAAGTCGTCTACGTAACATATGTAGACCATAGTATTAGCCGTCTACTAATGTATGATATGTAGACGGCTTACTAAAGCCGACTACATATCATACATATGTAGACGTCTTTCATCTAGATAAGTATGTGGGATATGTAGACAGCTCACGGAAGCCGTCTACCTATCATATATTCGTAGACGGCTTAACGTAGCCGTCTACAAATGCTTTGTTTATGTAGATGGCTACGATTTACAGCCGTCTACATATCCTTCATTTCTTGTAGTGTTCCCTTCCATCTCCCTCCACCTTCCGTGTGACAGTACTGCCTCTTCCCCTCTATCATATTGCCATAGCACCTCAAAAGTCGTTTCGCTAGACACCGCCATGGTCAACTCCAATTTGGCCGCCTAGATCATTTAATGGTTGGTCAGCTTCTTACCTGACCGACCCACATAGCCTAGGTTAGAGGGCCTGCTATGCCACGAACCTGTTGGCCAGCCCAGCCGGCCCCATACTATAGCAGCAACGGCCCACAACCCCGAGTTTTCCTGCATCAATTTGGTCGGGAGTAGGGGTGAACACCTCGGTTTCACCCGATTCACCCCTCTTGTTGCTTAACTCGAAGTAAACCCACCCCCTTAAGCAAACCGAACCGAATCAAAATTAATCGAAAATAGTAAAAATGTGAGTTTTAAGTGGTCATGAGGTTCGAACCTACAACCTCTTTTAGAGGTCCCCACACTAATCAACTATGCTACATGCACAATTATGATATGGTATATTATTAATTAATTATATTTTTTTATTCAAACCGAAGATGTAACGTAGTGCGTTCTTTCGGATCTTTGTGGATCGTTGTTTAATGGTAGTTTGGATCTGCGTTTACTGGTTTTGGTATGGTGCCAATGGGGGTCGCGTTCTGGTTGCCGCTGCTGAGGGTCGACGTCTGCATGCGCGCCCGTGTCGCGCACAAGGCAGGGCTGCTGACGTCAGGAGTGGGAAGGCAACGGTCACCTAGGTCGCGATCAGTTCGTGACGCAGGCCTACGTCGCAGTCCCAACCTATAGTACCCCGTAAAATCCATTAATTAAAGATTATAGATAAATAGAAATTTTATCTATTAATAAATTCAATTAATTAAAACGATACACATCATTATTGCATGCGTATAAACCCCTATAAAATTTTTGTAAAAATAGTAGTTATACTTTAAATAATGTTCTCTAATGACCATCATGAAATTTGGGCATAGAAAAATTGTTTGGACTTAGTTTAAGAATTTATGCGACTTATTAGTATAATTAAGGAATAAGTAGAAGAACCCATTATTTTCTGACCCAAAGTAGATTATAAATAAAAATAAACATGTGGGTAGACTTTAATAATATGGGATGATAGCCCATTATGATATTTAGACCAATGGACAATCTCGGCCATAAATAAATTCTTTGATGAAAAGTGTTACTGCTAGAGTAACGGGATCGACCCTAGCCGAGAGACTTCTTGGACGGGGGAACAAAACTGCTGCTCGCATGAAGCCGACACCTTTCTGCAAGACCACCGAGTCACCTCGGTGGGGAAACGCTCCAACGATCAAGTTAGTTGGGGATTGATCGTAAGAGAGTTCAAGATGGAAGAAGATTACATACCTTCTCACGGCGGAGGCTCCCCTCTTATATAGTATTCCTCCAAGGACAACTTGGCTAGACACGATCTGCACGTATCGCTTAGGTACCGGTTCATGATCATCGTGGATTCGGATTTGGACCCGAGAATCTCGGTCCTCTTTCCGCGCCCTCCACGACGCCGGATTCTTAGGGGCCTTGACCGGCTCCTTCCTTGGTTGGTTACTTGCAGTTGCTTGATGCTGATACTCTGCGATTCATGAGATATGCTATTGATCTGAACTTCCCCACAAAGCCCTCAGAATCGACAGAGGATTGACAGTCTTCGCGATGGGTGTTCGCTTATCAGACTCGGAACCGAGTACTCCGAATATCCGAGTGAGCTTATGCCACAGAGCTACCCTGAGAGGGAACTGAGCTCCTTCAGATTCTCCTTTGGATTAAAAAAAAGGGGGACTCGGGGTCGAATCGGGAGCTTGGGGATCGCCATGTATCACTGGTCTTGGGGCCGAGCACGGGGCTCGGGGATCACCCCTGTATCATTGGCCCCCTGGCTCCTGCTCGGTGCGCCCTGGGCGCGCCGAGTGGGAGGCACTATTGCTAATCCTCCTATCAGGACCTTATCGCGGGTTGGCGGCCGCCTCATGCTCGTCACTTAAGCTAAATGGGCGTGCGTAACCGCCATGGGAAGCGCGATCTCCCACATCCCTAACAGCCGCCCAAGCGTCACGTCGCTTCACTCCCTGCTTCTTAATGATGGCAGGTGAAGCGACAGGCACCCATGACGGTGCTCGATCCCCGCCTGGCGTCACTTGGATCATGATCCGTGCCTGAAGCCCCTCGCCGCACCGGATGGCCTACGTGGCATCTTGCTGGCGCTTCGTTTCGGACGAGGGCCCTCGTCCGTTGGATCGGGACGGCTACTGGGGGGATATAAATAGCACCGGAGGCTTGACAGAGGGGTCTTTCGCGTGCGCACAGTCTCTTCGCAAAACTTGTTCTTTTGGGAAGCGAGGGGGAGTTAGGTTATCCGAGCCAAGCTCCGATCATTCGTCTTTTCGATCGCCTTCATAGAGGTAAGCCATGGGCTCATCCTCTGCGCTTTCTCCTCTTCTTCCTCCCCTTCTTCTTCTTCTACCCCTTCCGTGGGATACTCTCCCTCAGAGAGTCCCTCTCATCATCTCCCTTCTGCTCCTCCTGCTCCGGCCTCCGTGCAATCATGCGATCCCCCAACTTCAGACGATCTCGTCTTAGCGGTGACTCCCGGGGAATATGTGCCTAGGGTCTCCTTAGCCCCTCCCTCTGGCGTGCGTCGGGCGGCCGGAACGGTAGCAGACGTCGTTATCGAGATCGATAGCGCTACCCTCAAATGGACCATCGAACACCCAGGCCTTCGCTTCCCTGAAGATTTCACTGTTCATGCTGATGCTGGCCTTCGAGCCCACTACTCGATGGAAAACGGTTTCTACCTATATACGGAATCTGTCCGAACCGGCTTCCGACTTCCGCTTCATTCTTTTACCGCCCATCTCCTCCTGTACCTAGGGGTTGCCCCTTCACAACTGGCCCCCAATTCTTGGAGTCGGTTGTCGGCTTTTTGGCTGCTTATGCTTTGGCGAAGGTCGCGCCGAGCATTCGTCTCTTTTTCTACTGTTTCTCTCTCAAGATCTTGGGGGATTGGTTATTCTTCCCGGCTCGCTCGGGTCGCCAATTCCTCGACCTCTTTCCGTCTTCAATCCATGGTTGGAAGAGGTCATTCTGTTCCCGACCACCTGGGCGGTCGTCAACCTAACGACGAGGCCTTCCGATCCCCGCCGACATGAGTGATGCCGAGTTGTCAGATTTGAGGCATTGCGAGGGGCGATTTTGCTTGATTTGATAAATCCTTCGCCCGAGCTATTTGCCTTAATTCGAGAGAATAACCGAGGTCGGGCGTTATTCTATCGTTTTGATATTTTGCCGACTTCTATTTTTCGGGAACGATCTGATTCTTGTTGGTCCGTGCAGGAATGGCTGAACCGAGTGCGTCGCGAGGGCAAGGGGCTGCCGAGGGTCAGGAGACAGAGGATTACGTGGCGATGGCCGCACAACGATTCGATGCCGGAGGGGGTCGCCGCAAGAGGAGGATGATCCGAGACAAGAGGCCATCTGATGAGGCCGATGTTCAGATTGTAGAGCCTTCTACCGCGGCTCTTCCTGCGGCCAGCTCGCCCGCGCCCGTAGCCGCCATGTCGCCCCCTGCTAGAGCGACTTTACCAAGGCCGGCCAAACGGGTTCGATCGTCTGACCCGGTCCTGGTCGAAGACGGATCTTCGAGCGTCGTCCTGTCGACCGGCCACTCCACTCCTGCTTCATCCATCGCAGCCGAGCCGTCACTCCGAGAGTGGGGTCGACGTTCGGTTCCGAAGAGTGTTACCTCTCGGATGTCATCGGTGAAGACCTCGGATCTCATTGACGGGGTGTTTAGGGGGCTTCAGCTCAGCCTGGGTTCCTTCGCGAGCCTCGTCCACCGAACTGATCACACCTTGGAGGCGACCGAGGGACGACTACGGGCGGCCGAAGAGAAGGTGGCCACCCTTAAGTCGAAGAACGCGGAGCTGGAGACCTCGGTTGCTGCGGAGATCGCGCGGGCGGATCAATCCAACGAGATGGCCGCCAAGCTTGCAAAGGGGGTCGACAAACTCAAGGCTTCACTGAAGGAGGAGCAGGGGGCTCGGGCAACCGAAAAGGCGGCTCGGGAAGCCGAGGAGCGGGCTCATGAAAAAACGAAAGCAAAGTTCTTGGAGCTCGCTGCCGAGGAGCGTCGAAAGGCGGTGATGGAGTATAAAAGATCGGACTCCCATATCGACCAGATAACTGGTCTTTTCAAGGATGGCTACAACCACTGCCTGAAAGCGTTGTCCAAGACCTACTCCGATCTGGACCTTTCCCCCGTGCGTCCTCCGTCCGATGATTCAGACGTGGAAGACGTGGGAACCGAGGTGCCCGTGCGTTCAAGGACCCATAGTCTGGCTCGTAGCCCCACCGATCCTCCAGCCGATGCCCCTGCTGCCCTTAGCGTTGTATGTTTCTCTTTGTTGGCCGATCGGCCCTTCATCATTGTAGACACTTTTGGGCCCCGTGGCCGGTTGATATAATTGAAAGGTTGAAATCCGGTGTTTACGATTGGACGGCTTCGAATGCCGAGTTCTTCTTAGCTTGTTCGGTAGGCCTTGCTAATTTAGACGTATCAGAGCGACCTTGTTAGATTAATTAGAGTGCCGAAGCGATCTCGTTATCTCGTAGAGTGCCGAAGCGACCTCGTTACTTTATAGAGTGCCGAAGCGACTCGTTACTTTATAGAGTGCCGAAGCGACCTCGTTTTTCATAGAGTGTCGAAGCGACCTCGTTATTTCATCCAGAAATGCCAAAGCGACTTTAGCTCGCGTTACAATTCAGAAGTAAAAAAGCCGGAGGTGCTCGGCGTTCCATGTCCTCGGGACAACTGAGCCATCCATTCCTTCGAGCCGATAGGCCCCCTGTCCAAGGTCTTCAATTACTCGATAAGGGCCTTCCCAAGTAGCTGACAGCTTCCCTACCGCCGATTTGGGGTCTGCAATGGCGAGCTTCCGAAGGATGAAGCTCCCCGTGTCGAAGCGCCTTGGCCTAACGCCTGCATCAAACTTCTGCTTCATTTGGCATTGATAAACTTCAATCCTGGACGCCACCCTGTGGCGTCGCTCTCGACGAGGTCCAATTCGACACGCAATGACCAGTTGTTCACTTCTTGGTCGAAGCCTCGAACTCTTTCCAAGGGCACCAACAACTCGACTGGGGTGACTGCCTCTACGCCGAAGG
The DNA here is from genome assembly GCA_014218235.1 of Colocasia esculenta. Taxonomy (NCBI): domain Eukaryota; kingdom Viridiplantae; phylum Streptophyta; class Magnoliopsida; order Alismatales; family Araceae; genus Colocasia; species Colocasia esculenta. Next base: position 90,467,539 of record CM024759.1, on the reverse strand, counting down.
CGAGGGCGAATGGAGACTCCTGAGTGGCTTCTCGAGGTGTTGCTCGGTATGCCCACAGTACATGGGTAGCTCGTCCACCCACCGACCTCTGTGTTCGGTGAGGCGCCTTTTCAATCCTTCAAGCAACGTCCGATTGGTGACCTCAGCTGCCGTTGGTTTGAGGATGAGCCACCGAAGTGAATCGGTGATTGATTCCGAGCTCTGCACAGTGGCGGCGAAACCGAGCATTGTCGAACTCGCATTACCTAAATTCGTACCTAAAAATAGTAATAAATTCCGAGCTCTGCACAGTCTAAATTCGTACCTAAAAATAGTAATAAATAGAAAAATGTTAAGATAATGATTATTTTAACTCTTACTTATCTTAAAAAGAGTCTGTAGACGGTTCATTTCCGCTCCGTCACGGATCTCTCGGATGCTTGCGGACGCCACCGGACTCTCGTTGGCGATGAAGGGGTCGCCGGTTGGCCACGTTGACCCTCCGGTTGACTGAGTTGGCTAGAAGGAAAACGAAGCAAACAAACGAAACGAAGGAGACTTGGTGATTGCCAGGGCCTTACCTGTGCCCAAGGGGTTGCTGTGATCACGTCGGTGCAGTGGCCTCGCGTTGCGGGTGATGGTGGGACTTCAACTTCTCCTCCTCCGGCCGGCCAAAGGAGAAGAGCTCCGTAGTCTTATGCGGGTTGTTCCTGCCAAAACAAAGACTCTATTAGACTCTATGAGTGTGGTAAATGCTCAAAACGAAGTATGGAAGACCCAAAAGGAAAGTCCCGTACCGGTTGCGGACTTGAGAAGAGGGGTGGCCAAATGCTATGACCACCCTTCCTCCCTCCGTTTTTGGTTGGGAAACCTCTTTCTAGGTGTGTAGGGAAGTGCCCTACGTGCCTAGGGTGTGTGGGAAAGTGTGTGTAACATGCAAGTTAGCTACAAAGTAGTAAGAGAAAAAGAGAGAGGAGAGGGTGTAGATCCTTGTTGTTGGAGTTGTTGGCTCCTTGTAGGGCTCCTCTAGCTCCAAGGAACCCTTCTAAACGTCCCGAATGAAGAGAGAAAGGAGAGGATGAATGGAATAAAGTAAGGTGCAATTTTCTCTCTCTTCTCTCAAAGTGGCAGCATAAGGACGTCTAAGCCTCTCCTCCCTCGCTCAGAGGGCTCAAGGGGCTGTTATATAGACAGTGGAGCTCGGGGTTGGAGTGCCTAGGATGCTAAGTGTGAAGAAACACACTTACACACTTGGCAATCCATGCATAAAAGGTCCAACCAATGGGGAGAGGCCAAGTAGGATTTTTACTGGGTCAATGGGGTGCCTAGGTGGCCCATATGCCCGTTGGGAACGGCTACATGCGTTGCATGGCCGAGAGAATGGTGCAAGTGGGCTGGAATCTCGGGGCAGTTGCGCAGACCAGGCAAACCCTATTGACGTCAAGCGATCCTGCCGCCAACAGCATGCAGACGTCCACAGATGTGGACGTCAACTTGGGTCAACGTCCAGGGGGATTGCCGCCAACCAGTAGTCAGAGGCCATCGATGCTGCCGTCTACATGGATCCAAGGCTGGTCAACAAATGGTCAAATGAGGCTTAATGGGCCAAAAGAGCCTTACCGGAGATGGGCCAAATCTCGCGTCTACAGAGTCCACATCGCATCCTAACACATTAGCCATGAAATTAGATCTCTCTCTAAGCCATTAGTGGATTAATGTTAGAATATGTGAGATAAATGTGTAAATTCGGAGTTAATGTTTAAATAAATTAAAAAGGGATAAGATAATGACTAAAGTAGCTTATAAATGTCTCTATAAGAGTCCTAGACCTATCCTAAATCATTACCCACAAATTTAGACCTCTCATCTATTCTATTAGGTGGGATAATGCAAGAAATAAGGGGATAAATAAAGAAATTAAAGAGTTGGAAGAAGTATGAAGAGTTTTAGAGAGGATGGACTCTTGTAGCAACTATATACAGCCTAATCCAATCCTATCACCCTCATTTTCGTGCTTAGACTTTGGGAGATGAAGGGAAAGGCTGGAGAACGAAGGAGCAAGGTGGAAGGAGCTTAGAGTAAAGGATTTCACCCCGTCTTCGTCCAAAAACCCTAGATTTTCATTCTTGCAATGAAAGGTAGGCAATCTCTTAAGCTAAAATCATGAAATAATTACCCTAGGTAGACTTCATGTACCTCTTCAAAAGTCCAATCGTTTCGTTGTATTCCGCTCATCCATTTGGGCGAATTTAATTCGTGAATCTTGTTGTTACCCTGAACTGAAATCTCATATTTTCTCTAATTCTCACATGTACTTTCTCTCATACCATGACAAAATTCTCGTGTATACTGCATCTATTATCTTTCAAACGCCCTTGGTCTTGCTCAATTTCGATCTCCCATGAGGGAGAATTAAATCTTTGAATCCCTGTTTGATGCTTGTGCCCGACTCTTCAAGTTTACCTTTAAACATCGTGCGTACTTGATATCCTACTATAGAAAATTCTTAAAATACTACTTCGTGTTAGCTTTCGAACGCCTCTAGTTTCGTAATTTTTCATTGTGTATTCATTTCAAATTAATTCGTGGAACCCTGACTGCACCTGTTTAGGTCACCGAAAAGTAACCCGAACAATGCATGTCTAAACCTTGTCTATTTTCAAATAAATCATGCATGTTGATAGATATACATGTCTACTTTCGTTTAAAATTGATTTCGTGTTTTTGGATCACCGTGCTATTTTATATGGAATTTAGAACGTCTATGTATCATAGAAGACTCACCCTGGGAAAAAGGGAAAAAGGGCAATCTCACATGTTATCGCGACGGCGCGATCTGCCGCGATATCAGTGAGGTCTCTCCGGCCATTAACGTCGCGTTAAGAACGCGGTGGCCTTTGATGCCGTGATTCACCCTGGTCCGGGCCAGACCGGCCAGGCCCGTGTCACGCCCAACCGCCCCGTCGTGACTTGAACCGCAACGGGTGAGTCTGTCGCGTTTTCATGAATCCGACCAGAATGGAAAATTGTGCATATGCCTATTGTTTAAGCTTTATACCCATTAATTAGCCATGATTAAATCATGTTATAATTAATTCGACTTGGTGGATAATAAATGACATTAATATATAAATTTAATTATTAAAATGACGTTTGCACGACTTGTCATATCTTCAAGATTTCTTTACACTTACACACACAACATTATTAAATATCATTTGACCTTGATAAGTTATGAAATAATGTATTCGGTAAATTGTGAAATAAATGACTAAATTACCCTATTATATTAAATACAATTGTCTTCGTTTTTACTCGAGCATTTTAAATACCGTTATCGTTTTCCCTCGGCCTTCGAACACTCGAGGCACGACGGACCCGTTTTCTACACACTTTTCTCTTAACTTGGACCACCTCTCCATCGGGAATACTCTCGACTGGACTAGGGAATTCTTGTCAAGGCCTCCGTAAGTCTTCTTGGCTTTGGCGCACGTCCATTGCCGACGAGCTGGTGGTACCTTTAAATCCCGTTACACTCTTAGGGATCAGTACGGTCCAAACGGCCTTAGTGAGATCTCTCTTATCTTGTGATCACGCCGGACCACCTGGCCAGTGTTCTTAGCACGGCTAGTGGGCGGTGGTGACTTCTTCTACCAGACTGCCGGTACCCGACTTGGTGCTGTGCAACCGTTACTATCATGGTTTGTCGTTGTTTTACGATTATACCCCTATCTCATCTGCTATCCTTGTACTCTCATCTATTCACGTTCACTCTACTATCTCGTCTATTCATCTAGTACTCTCTTGAGACTCTTGAGCTGTTGCGGCTCCCATTGCTTGTACTATACATGACTGTCTAGCGCCATAATATGGGTTCGGTGACCCTACTGACTTGAATGCATTGTGTGCAAGGCACGGAGAGTGTCCGAGGGGCTCCAATCTAGTCCTGGGGGCAGAGAGCCACCCGAAAATACCTGCAGGGGCTATTGACGGTGTTCTGCATTGCACCGGTTCTGACTATCTCGACATTGGCTAGACATCTAATTGTTTTACTATTAGTCTGAGGAGTTCAGACATATTGTACCAGTTCTATGCTATTAGTGTGCTAGCACTGTTTGTTATAACATTAGTCTGAGGAGTTCAGACGTAATGTACTATCGTTAAACGGCTACTGTCCCAAAGTGATTATTGCCGTACTCACTAGTGCACCGTGGTGCAACCATACACGTTATCTCATTACATGTTATCTCTTTACACGCTATCTCTTTACATGCAATCTCGTTACACGCTATCTTGATATACAAGCTATCTCGTTACATGCCACCTTGATACAAGCTATCCTATTACATGTCATTTTGATACACGCTATCTTGTTATACACTATCTTGTTACACGCTATCTCGTTATGTTGTCATCCTAATTTTGCAATACTCTTGCGAAATGTATCTCGTTCACTTGTTATCTTGTACTATTACTCTCTTGACTATACTTGATCGTTCTCTCTAGTTAACCTGCGTTACAAGACATTAATCACTTAAAGCATGCTTGTTTACACGAGATATTAAGTCCTACTGAGCGTTATCGCTCACCCTTCGTTATTTGTTATGTGTTTTCAGGTAAGTCAAGTGACGACCTTACATACAACAAAGAGATTGGACTGGAGTAATGAGCGTCCTGGAGTCATAGCAATGGAATGTCCTTAATACCTTAGAGTCTAGTTAGATATTTGCTTTAGATTTCTTATCCAATGTAATAATGTCATTGAGCCCTATGTTTTGGCTCTGAATTAGTGGTTGTAATAGATTAGATGAATTATCAATAAAATGATGAGTTTTATTGCAATTATTGTTCATTAGTTGCTCTGATATTTGCGAATGTAAGCGCAATTTTCATTTCCATACTCGTTGCTCATGCCTCCCTGATTTATTCCGCTGCTAAATTAGCGGGGCATGACACAACTGCTGTGCGGTTTTTAAGAAGGTTGGCCGAACAGAACTTTCACAAGCTCTGCTCGACCGAGGGAAGGAGCTGCTGCGGTTTTGTTGGGCGATTCGACGTTCCGGCGAGGTGTTCGACGCGAGGACTTCGCATGGAGTGGGGGAGATGTCGTGCCATAGCCGGTTGCGCGTTCTTTGTGGAGGTAGGGAGTTCTACCTTGATTTGTTACGTGGATTGCATATTGGTTTGTTTACTGCTTTAAAAACTATAGATACCATGCCTAGGAGGTGAAATGAACATGAAAACTGGGTTGAAACATCGTGTGGGGTGGTTTGCATGGAAAATCTAGAGATGGTTCCCGGATTAGGGTTTTCGCCTGAGAAGGCGACAGACCCGGCTATCGCGACCAGGTCGCGACAGGCCGACCCATCGCGACAAGGTTCCCTATCGCGACATGTTGGGGTGGCGCAATCTCATAGCGTCGTTAGACCCTGTCGCGTTAGTGTTTCTGATCACGGTCCATCGGGTGTCGCGACCTGATTGCGACCGAACCCCATGTCGCGATCACAGTCGAGGGTTCTGCTTTGCATACTTTTGGTGTTTTGGTTATCCGATTATTGATGATTAACGTGCATGGCTTTGGTAAGAGGTGCATTGGCACCTGTAGAGCTCTGTGAGCATGTTGCCCACGTGGTTAGTGGGTGGTTTACGTATGGTTTACGTAGTTGGTGTGGTGTTTTTGTAGTATGAATATGTGCATGGCACATAGTGTTGTGTTGACTGGGTAATGATGGTTCCAGTGTGAACTTAGCCTCAGTCTTGTGACGTCTTTTATGGGTTAATAGAGATAGTTAAGTAGTATAATGTAAGTAAGGTTAAGAGTTAGTGTATAAATAGTGTATATTGTATATATGTGGCAAGGAGGTCACATGATGACCAATGATAGGCCATTTATGATTGGTTATCATGGTATACATGTGTGTTGGTGTGGGATAGCTTGTACGTCACAGAGTGGCCGGAGTCAAGCTATTCCTGACATTTGTACCGTGGTTTGTAATAAAGAATATATAAGTATATATTGTGGTTTGCGCATTGCCGAGTGTGGTGGTCCGGCGCCTATTCTGGAATGCCTCTTCAGTTGGGTGCCCCAGGTTTTGTGTGAGCCAGGCACCTGTGTGTGCTCGGGGCTTGTCCCAGTGTAGTGGTACCGTCGAGGTCTTGTCGTCTTCCTGTACACCCTCACTCTCGGGAGAGTTGTCGTCTGGATGAGGGAAAGACGACAGTGGGACAGTGACTCGTGAGAGTTTGTGTTTAGTCACTTGTAGCGCGCTCATGGTTGGGGGTTACGGACACCAGTAGACGTACTGGGCCTCAGCTAGTCCTGTTACCAGTGCCTCACTTTATGGAGCTCGAGCTAGAGTCTCTAAAGATGCCAAGCATGGGACTGCAGGGTATGTGACCTGTAGGTTGTAGTGGTTTGGTTGGTCTCCACAGTTCTTTGGCTTTACTTGTGTTGTGGAGCGGCAGTTGGACCTTACGTCCGTGACTGCGAGACTGAGAGGTAATTCTTGTGTTGTGTTGTCCGGGTTGGATACTGGCGTCATGAACCAGTTGTCTGTCCCGTGTGGTGGCGTCGTGCTTTCCGGCTCATGCTTTGCTGCCGGTTGTAGCGTGTGTTGGTTGTGGTTTTACCCGCCGAGATGTGCCATGGTGTTGGCACGATTGACGTTGTGGTTGGTGAGCAGAGACTCACTGGTTGTAGTTTGACTTGTTGTGATGTGCCCTGGTAGTGGCACAGTTGTGTTTGTGTTTCAGTGGTGGTACCTCGTAGTGGTGGGTACTTATACCCTTTGGGGGTACTGGTTTCTCGTAGTACGCTGAGTACTAGCCTTTTCAGGTGGTGAAGTGGAGGTCATGCGGTGAGACCTTCACTGTACATGTGTGTTTTACCCTTCTTTGGGTAGGTTTCCGAATAAGGTTTAGTGTGTGATGGATTGGCATCGTGTAAGAGTTTACATGAACATTGTTAGTCCCTTAGCAATAAAAATTATTCCAAATGTAAGACTCGAAGATGTCTCATGTAAAAAGTCATCATGTAAAAGATTAATGTATCCATGTCTTTCCTAATTATAAGGTTTATGGCAAGAAGTTAGTGCACAAATGATAGCTCACTTAAGAGTTTACATCAACCCTCATGGAGCTTCTCTGCCTCAGCTAGTAATTGAGATTAGATTGATTCGAGGGAGAAGAAAATAATTGTGGAATAAGATCATTGCTCAGTCAGATTGGGTTGTTTCTCTCAGTTCCATTCTGCCCAACTTCCTTGAGGATTATTTCTCTGAGTTGAGGACTTTGCCCCTTTATTTGTACTTTGTGTACTCAAAATTTTTTTTCTTTCTTTTTCATCTATAATGCTACACAACCCATCACTTTTCAAGAGTAGCGAGTCCAACTTTACTCAGATCCGGGCATTTTTCATGGATATTTTTTTTTCTTTTGCTTTTACTTTTTTTTCTTTCTTTTTCTTTTCTTTTCTTTTCCTTTCCTCTTAAAGGAAGGATAGACAGTCTGGTTCCTTGATCACATGCATTCACTTCCTTCGCAATTCATTTAAGGGGAAGGGAGAAAACCAATCACCTCTCTTCTACTAGCTTTAACAATTTGCTACATTCAGGTTCAGCTAATCTAAGTGGTTGTGTAGTGTGTGTATAATAACTTCTTGCCATAAATCCTTACATAAGGTAGACAATGAGTACATGTAATCCTTTACTAGAGGCCACCTAACATGGATGATTGCAAAAGAATGTGACAACTTTAAAATTTTAATGGTTAATGATCAGACATCTAGTCTGTGTCTTGCAATGCCACGCATTTTTATTCAAAGATGAGACATTGTGAAATTTTTATTTGCATATGTACAAGTTTAAAAAAGAAAAAGAAAAAAATGAAGCACTGGTTAGGGTGAGGACTATGAATGCATGCTTATTCTACCCTTCCTAATTTATTTATAAGAAAAGAAAATAAGACAGAGAATTACCTGATAAGGAAGTATGTACACATGGGTTGCCTCCCAAGAGCGCTAAGTTTATCGTCTTCAGCCGGATGCAATTAGGCTCCATTTGGCTTAGCTAGCTTGGTAGACTCAATTTTCAAGAAAGGTGGGCTTTCAAAGAAGTGTTTTAATCTCAGCCCATTAACAGCGAATGATTGTCCAGTTTTAAGGTCAAGAATAGTGATCGCACTATTGTCACAAACTTTGACAACAATGTAAGGGCCATCCCATCGAGACTTCAATTTTTCCGGAGACATACGAAGTCTAGAATATAGCCAGACCTTATCATGCACTTGAAAAAAATTTCTATAAATGTGTTTATCATGGAATGCTTTGGCTTTGGCTTTACAAGATCGCTAGCAATTATGATGGACTAAGTCTAATTCTCTCCTAAAAAGATGTACTTTAAACTAGCAGGAAGTGGTTTTAGCTCAACCTTAGGAGGACACTCTAATGGAAATGATGGATCATTATTCTGAAATAAGGATTAAATTGTCATTTCTCTCCCTTAAACCCTAGAGCACAGGGTTGGTCTAGTGCTTCTTCCACACAAGATTTTTCCAAGGAGTCTACCACTAGACAACTCTCTCCTTGATCATGATGCCTAGATGCCTTAAAAATATTGATACTAACCCGCCTATCCCCAAATGATATATCCATCATCCCGGTAGCGCAATCAATGTTAGCTCTAGCTATGGCCAAAAAGGGTCTACCGAGGATGATGGTTGTCTGCACCCATTTATTTTGGCCTTTGAGCCACAAATAGGCTGGCGGCCCAAGAGGAAATCACAGCAAGCAATTTGCAGCTCCAGCAAACAAAATGGCATCCAAAGTAAATCTGCACAAGAGGAGGACTATTTTGGAGGCAACCCAGCCACCTCAGCCCTCAAAAAGTGCCCCCTTAAAAGCTTCTGTTTCCCAAGCAGCCAGGAAGAGGACCTCGAAGCAGCAGCAGCCAGGGACAGGGAGAAGTATTCTTGCGCTAGAAAGCAGCAGTAGAAAAGAGAAGAGGGACGTTGCAGCATCTCTTAGCTTGGGGATCTGTGAGAAAACAAAAAGAGGTAGGAAAGAGAAGGGGTAGGGAGAAGGGTTTAACGGGAGAGAGGAAGATTTTGTCTTTTTTTTTTAGATTTCTTTTTCTTTCTTCTCCTCTTCCTCAGAGGCAATTTGACCTCCTTCCATGTATTGTTCCTTTCTTCATCTATGTAACCGGTTCTGCCTCGTTCTATGCATATGATATGTGCTACCACTGGTTCTCCCTTTGTTCATGTCTTTGCCTACCTCATCTCACATGCGTTTCTATGAGTACTCGTTCAACAATATGGTGATGGGAAGAATCCACAATGGTTCTGTGACTGTTTACTTAAATTTTCTGTGAATTTCTTTAAGTCTACTTCTTATGCTCCCTGCGTATAGCAGAGCCCTTCTTGTTATTCCGACTGGAGAAATTCCCATGTTCAGTCCGGAGTGAAAGGAGCTCATATAATTAAGGTGCTAAGGGGGTTCCTCTTCCCTGGTTCGCCCCAAGAGAAGGGGGTTTCCACATGTCTTCCGCGCGTTTGATGCCATTCTTGTATTCCTCAGCACCTCCCTCACTGGGTCTGCGCAGGGTGCTCACACCCACAGCAGCCTACCGTTGCATATCTGAGAAACCTTTCTGATTCCTCGTTTTAATCGTATGAGGAGCGTTGGTTATTTGATATATTATAGCTTGCTTTCTGCGCCGATTTAGATGCATCAGATCGCTGTTTCATGTAATATCTAACATTCCATTTTAAACACCCAGCGCTGGGCTCTCATCTCCCCATGTGAGAGGCATCGGCCGTCCAGTGTATGAGCATTTCATCCCCCATTGGGCTCCTAAAAATGTGTATGTTTTATATCCTAATAAGCATCTCATGAGCCTCCAAATTCCTACTGCAGCACACTGGTCTTGTACAAGATATGCCAGCGAATCCCATGTCATTTCCCCTTTTGTGGATGTTGTAGCTCTGAACGGCGGCCTTGCACAACGCCACCGTTTAGTCTTCTTCTCCACTATTGGCCCAACTATCTTCACCTATCTCTTGTCGTTAAACCGTACATGTCATCCCATCTGTGGCCCGCAGTTACTCCTCTTTTCTCATACTAAATCGCTCATTTTCCTGCCGTTAATCTCCACTGGGAGCTTAAACGGCGGCCTCCATGAGGGCCGCCGTTTAGCCCTTAGAGGCTACTGTTTAAAGATTTCTGGCCGATTAAATCATGTAGTCTCCTGTTTGGGGCTGCCGTTTAGTATAATACCTGCTTTGGGGGCCACCGTTCAGGACTTGTTCTTGGTTCGGGGGCGCCATTCAGGATTGTTCTCGGTTCAGGGGCCGCCGTTCAGGATTTGTTCTTGCTTCAGGGGACGCCGTTCAGGACTTGTTCTTGGTTCGGGGGCCGCCGTTCAGGACTGTTCTTGGTTCAGGAGCCACCGTTCAGGATTTGTTCTTGTTTAGGGGGTCGCCGTTCAGGACTGTTCTTGGTTCGGGGGCCGCCGTTCAGGACTGTTCTCAATTCGGAGGCGCTGCTTAAGTTTTTTCGACGTGAGTTATTCCGCCTCGGCATATGCTGGTTTTCTCGGTACGCCTCGGGAACCAGTGTCGTGCGCCGTGGTGTTGTTGCCCTCGGCATCAACATCTTGTTGGCACCGTCTCCATCGAGGTGGACGGATGTCATGCACACCCCCCCCCCCAGACGTGCAAATTAGGGGAGGTGCTGCCGGATTTTTATCCCGAGCCCGGTGTTCACCCGCTTTAATCGAGGATTTCCGAATACATTTGTGCCGACATGGCCGCCGGGTAAATTATGTTGTTTTATCCGCGCCATTGGCAAATATCGTGCCGCCACTGTCCGGCGAACACTGTTCCACGGCGTCACCTCATATAGGTGAGCGAACCTGAGTACTACCCCAACATGCGGTGGGCAGGGGTGGTCATCATTAAGTTGGTTTGTATGACCGGATTTCTGCTAATGTAAAATTCATTACTTTATCCGTGATTTTATTGGTTTGGGTTATACTTATATCTGTGTGTATAAATGAGGCGAATAAATGTTATCATGTTGCACATCCTCCATCGACAAACAGAGCATGAGGACAAACAAAAATAACAAATAAAGCAGATATAGAAATAAAAAGAAATGAGAAAATCAACCAAAGTTGAATAATAAAGGTAACAAAAAAAGAAGGACAGCAAATGAGAAGGACAGTTAAACCAACAAGAAAAATGAGTAATAATAGAAACATATAAATTTTTAAAAGAAATAAAACAAATAACAATGAAATAAATTTTCAAATGTGATGGTGGCCTTCTCATTGGCATATCCTATTTACAAGTTCTGTCTTTCAAGCTTCCAATGGCCGCATTCAGCTTCAACGGCGCAAACCACAATCGCCGCCGTTCAGCCTCAACAGCGCAAACCACAATCGCCATCGTTCAGCCTCTACGGCGCATACCCCAATGGCCGCCGTTCTGTCGTTCAAGTCCTTTGCCGATCAACCCACCTGACGGTTCAAGAAGGGTGGAAACCAGTTCAGAGGCCGCCGTTCAATTGCTCTCACTGGTCCAGGGGCCACCGTTTAACCCCCCTATCGTTCAAACACCATGCTCAACCCATTCAGAAACCTGCCGTTCAGCTTGATCGGCGCCCATCTACACCCCCGCCGTTCAGCCTGATCGGCGCCCATCCATGAGCCGCCGTTCAACTTGTTCATACATAGCCACATCCCTGCCGTTCAAACCTTCCTCACACACACACACATTATCCCATTCCATCTCTCTCTTCATTTAATACATCAACACTCTCTCTCCATCCACCATCTCCTTCTTCAAACAAAAAAAAAAAAAACTTCCATAAACATCCCCACCGTTCAAGCCTCAGCCCCATACATAAAATTCATTGTGCTTCCAGCTCTCCACTCCCATATTTAAATAAAAAATAATAGTAAAAAAAGGGAAACGAGATTAATGAAATGATGAGTAACAAATCAAAAAAAGGACGAACAATAATTTATATAAATAAATCAATCATCTAAAATAAAAAAATCTAATTGCCACACCTTCAACCAAGTTCAAAGAAACGCAACATGATAACCTCATATCAAAAATAAAAAGGAAATTCCAATCAAATAACAAAATAAAACATGAATAATTGTAAATCAAATATCACAAAAAAAAATTTTACTATGCAACAAAAGTAATAACTTCAAAATGAACCCAAAATAATAAAAAAATCAATCAAATAAGATAATCTTGAACAAAGGAGGTCAAATCAAATAATTCCGGGTTAAGCTCCTAACTTGGAACAAAATTCAAATCAAAGTTTCAAACTCAAATAAATTAAAAGAAACCAATTCAAATGAAAATAAATATGAAGTCAAATAAAACCCTATATCAAATCAAACAATCAAAAAACTAAATCAAACCAAAAGGGTAATAATGAAGAATACAACCCAATGAAAGATCAAACATAATAAAAAAATGCAAAAGACCAAAAGAAAACAAATCAAATAATGTTGAAACCAATTCAACCATTTAAATAAATCTAAAAAAATACGTTGAGTGTTATATTCTGGTCGTCTCGCGTTAGGCACAACTAGATTTACATTTCCGCGCATATTTTTTATCGGATGTTTCGCTTAAGGCCACGAGACTCTTTATTCTGGCAATTAATCAAGGGTTTTCCCTCTTAGAGGGATGTAATTAACGTCGTTGCGCTTAGGCAACGACGAGATCTTGGTCCCGACCCGATCTCCATTTTCGTTTGACGAAGTCAGACAGCGCGTAAATAGACTTAAAGTCCTTCTACTCTCGGAGGCAGAACATGTTGTCGCTTCAGCGACTGGCACACCTGCGCTCCGCGATTACCGATTCATCTTTCGTTATAGTGACTTATTCAGCACTAAACGAGACTTGAATTTGTAATACGTGGGTATACACATGAGAACATGATAATATCTGAATAATTAAATAATTTGTGATGGATCGAAAAAATCCATTTCCACAATGGTGGACTGAGTTAAATCTTGAGGAGTGTTCATGTCCAGAATGATGAAATCGGCAAGGAAGTAGTAATCATTGATTTTCACAATAACATCATCAACTAAGTCTTTAGGAGTGGTGACAGAACGATCGGCTAGTTGAAGGACAACAGAAGTGGGTTTTAATTCTCCTAAGTTGAATTTCTCAAAAATAGCAGAAGGTAGGAGATTTACACTGGCTCCCAAATCCAAAAGGCTGCTTTCAAAAGTGACTCCACCGATGGTGCAAGGAATTAGTGGAGTGCCTGGATCTTTGAGCTTTTTAGGGAGTTGGTTCAAGATAATAGCACCCACAATTTCTCGAAGAATGATTGTTTCAGTTTTATTTCTCATTTCACGTTTTGGAGTACACATTTATTTTAAGAATTTGGCATAAGCAGGCACATACTTAATGGCATCAAAGAGAGGAATGTTGATGTGAACTTGCTTAAAGAGTTTAAGAGTTCTTCATTACCAATTGTTTGTTTTTGATTTTGGCTTTAAAGATTCAGGAAAAGGGGCTCTTGGAATGTAACAGCTTGAGTCTTCATTCATTTTGATTTTGTCTAGAGGTTCTTCAATCATTTTCTCTTTTCCCTTGGATTTTTCTTTTTGAACATTTTCTTCATTCTCTTCTTCAATTTCAATTTCAACTTTATTTTCTTTATCCTCATTCAATGTTGACATATGTGGGTGAGGATTTATTCTGATTTTTCCAATTCTTAAGTAGACACGGTTTTAACAGTTTCTACTTGGGGCCCCTAGCTTGGGTAGGAGGATGGTCCTGTTGTATATGTTGATTCTGGTTTTGTGGTGCTGGAATGTTCTGGACAAAAGCTTGTTGTGAGTTTGGTGGTGGAGGGGCATTTTGGCGGGCAGGTGGTCTGTACCCCTGGGCTTAATGGTATTGTTGATTCTGATAAAATCCAGGAGGGTTGTTCCTTGGGTTTGCTACAGCTTGACTTTTGACCTGATTCCCTCCTATGACATACATCAGCAATTTGGGACTCTATCCTTGCCAAATTTTGTTGAAATTTTTGTTTTGATTTTGATATTGATTTTGTTGTTCTTGCGTAGTTTGGCATAGAGTCACCATCATGTTTTGAAGTTGATTTATTTTCTTCCCCATTAGGCTGAGGAGGTGGTGGTTGATTATATGAAGGTTGTTGGAAATTGGTATGAGTAAATTGATTGAAATTTTGATTTTCCTGGACTTGCGGAGGTTTGGAGTAAGAAGATTGACCAAATCTCAGATTCTGATTGGGATAGGATTGACCGTACATGGAATGCTTAAAAGAATGTTGAGACACTTGTTCAAATTGATTTTTCCAAGAAAAGTTCGGATGGTTTCTCCAACCAGGGTTGTATGTGTTAGAATATGGATCATATGAGGGTTTGTAAAAACCTTGGGCAGCTTGGACTTGTTCTTGAATAAAAGGAGGCAATTGAGCAGTAGTGGGACAAGCATTGGTAGGGTGAGCTGAGCTAGCACACATAGAGCAAGTTTCAAGTGGTTGAGAAATTTTGGGTATGGCTCGCCCAGTTAAAGACAGTAATTGATCAAAATTTTGTTCCAACTCTGTTCCAATCTCTGATCAAGTGTATCTAACAGATCTTTTACCTTAGAATCTGATTCTCCTCTCCCTCTTAATTCATACAACCATGCCTTCTTTACAGGTCCTAATGATCTCTCATAAGAGTGGAGCGAGGCATGATTGATAGAATCTCACTCAATGTTTCAATCAGGTCATATGCCTCGTCCTCGCTCTTAGTCATGAATGCTCCTCCACACGAGGCATTAACCATCTGCCTATTTGATTTTGTCAAACTTTCATAAAAAGCTTGGACTATCTGCCATCTCGACAGACCATGATGGGGGCATTTTCTAAGCAACTCCTTTAATCACTCCCACGATTCATGCATTAACTCTCCCGGTGTTGGGAGAATCGAGTTATTGCTCTTCTCATGGTGTTAGTAGGGGCAATGGGGTAAAACTTCTTCAAAAACTCCTGCTGCTTTCTGGCCATGTTCTAATGGTTCTCCCTATGGTTCCTAGCCAATGTTGGCCTTATCTTTTAAAGAGAATGGAAATAAGGTCAGTCTCAAGGCATTTTCAGTGAAACTTTGAATCTTACAGTGGAACAAATCTCTAGGAACTCATCTATATGCTTATAGGGGTCTTCATTGGGATTGCCATAGAAGGATGACAACATCTGAATGGTTCCTGGCTTGATTTCAAAGTAATTTGCAAGAATTCTGGTCTAATGCAAGTAGCAGGTTGATAATCAGAAGGAATAAAGTACTCCTTCATCTGTCTAGGTGCGACCTTCTCTACATTCCTAGCAACTTGGTTTTGGTCTCGGTTGGTCTCCTATGAAAGAATCTTTCAATCTCGTCTATAGGTTGAGTCAAATCTATGTTCAGGGAGCATCTACCAGGCATGCACAGTTGAAAAGCCTCTATTTTTATGATTTTTTTAAATTTTTAGATTTTTATGGATTTTTGAATTTTTATGAACAAACACAAACAAAAACACTTCAAAACAAATTAACCTAAACACTAAGTGTTCCTTGGACTTATGTTATTTTTCTCAAAATCAAATTTATGCTTGCTTAATCCAATCCTAACTCTTCTTGTACCGGCCAGGTAAGAGGTGGAGTAGAGGGAGGCCCCCCTTGCTTTTGCAAGGACCCAATTAAATAACATCTAGCTCACTTAAGCATAAGCTTTTAACCTCTAATTCTAGACACCAGATCACTTAAAGAGAAGTTTTGAAATTAAGAAATGATAAATCTAATTATGAACCCTAGGGCCACGTCTACTGGTTTTTATTAGAAGGTTTTGGCAAATGCAAGAATGTGAAAAAAAAATTTGTGATTTTTAGGCAAAGAAATGGTGATGAAATCCCTCACCTTATCTTTTTATTTCTAAAGGGTGATCCCTTAAGCGGTCCATTTTACAAATATGAAGTGCACAAATCAAGTTCAAACAATGGTTTTCTAATGCTAAGTCTAATGTATGAAACAAGAGATAGAAATCATACCTTTCCCCCACACTCTTCAATGCAAGAAAAGAAGTGGAATTCAAATGACAATTAAAATGATGAATATCCTAAAACAAGTGATTCTAATCTTAAGAAGATGAAATTTTTAATTTGCAAAACAAACGGCTTACATGAAAGAGCGATTTGGAAAAAAAATAGATTTTAGATTTTTTATTATTATTTTTTTTTTTGAACTAAATGAAATGAAACTTAACTAAGAAAATATAAAGTGATACTATAAACTAATTCCAAACCACCAAAAGGCCAATTATTACATGTCATCAAGAAAGAAATCTCTATACATGCACAGAGAGTACATGAAAACCTCACTACAAGTTTCACTCACACTCTTCTATCTAAAATTCTGAATTAAAACAAATGTAAAAACAAATCAGCAAGCTCTCCTTCTCCAATGGGCTCAAATGTCAAGCCCAATCTCCATGTTCCACTTCTGTGCAAATCTGAAATGAAAAGCCCAATAACAAGTCAATAAGAAGCACAATGCAAATAAAATCAAATGAAATTAGATTTAAATCAAACTTTAACGCCTTCCCTGCAACGACGTCAAGATGAACGCGGCATTGTTGACTGTACACTTTCGTTGTCTAGAGTTTCTTGCACACGTCAATATGCCAACCTTCTCTAAACTGTCTTACAAATGTAAAATAGCTCAATAATCGAACAAAAACTTCAAAAAAGATCAACAAAAAATTTATAAACAAATATTTAATGTTGCTAAGTTAAACGCCTACTACTACCACTGCAGAACAGGGATAAGAACGACACAAGAAAATAAAATAGCACTAAGAAGCTCCAAAATTCTTCGTGAATTCAAATATATCCCCCTACTGCAACAGGAACATGGATTCAGAATTAACCATGGATCTAGACTGGGTAGACCTCAGGAAGACATCTGGACGTCGTCACCTCCTGGGTGCAGAAGAAGAGGACGAAACCGTCGATTTATGGGAGCCTTCTACAGAAGAAGAGCCGCTGCTCTTTGGATCGATCTCCACAGTTCCCACCAAGTGCTCCTCTCCTTAGATGCAGAAGAAAGGAAGAAGAACACTGAATCTCTCACATAGCAGTCAACATTCTCGCAGCAATCTCCCGGACAACCAATAGAAGAAGGAAGAACTCTAAAAAGAAATATGCTCAAACCCCCCCCCCTCCCAACAGCAGCCGAATTGAAGAAGAAAAAACAAAATCCCGAAAATCACAGCATCAGAACTATCAATATATATATATATCATATATATATATATATATATATATATATTTGAACTCCAGGAGTGCTGAACAAACTTAAAGAAGAAAAGAAGAACTCTAAAAAGAAATATGCTCAAACCCCCCCCCCTCCCAACAGCAGCCGAATTGAAGAAGAAAAGAACAAAATCCCGAAAATCACAGCATCAGAACTATCAATATAATATATATCAATATATATATATATATATATATATATATATTTGAACTCCAGGAGTGCTGAACAAACTTAAAGAAGAAAAGAAGAACAATCCACAAGATCAGAAAATAAGAACTATTTGATCCCCTCACAACAGCAACGATCAGAAGAGGAAAAGAAAACCCAAAAATTTCTGACCATCCTCCCCCAACAGCAGAACCTTCAAAATGCTAAACTCAGAAAAGAAGAAAAGAACTCTCAAAATACTGAACTCAAAAACCAGATGCAGAACTCCCTACAGAAGAATGGAAAAAAATCTATCTATCTCCCCCCCCCCCACTCGAATCAGCCAATCCCCGTTTTGAGGGCCTTAGGGTCCTATATAGGCTTCAGGATCCTTCTAGACGCCAGGCACCCCCCGCACGAGGTCCATCGCACGAGCTCTTCTTCCCGCCTCCAGACTCGCTTCACACGCCGCCAGCGCACGCACTGCCTCTGCACGAAATGCTCATGCTTCACGCGCAACTGGGCACCTCGCGCACCAAATCGTGCACCGTTCGTAGATCTGCTTCCCAGCTCCATCAGCCGCATCGCACGGTCAGCAGTCACCAGCTTCACGCACCCCGGATCGCCATGCCCCAGCTCACGCCAGCCCCTAGTCGCACCGCCTTCAGCTGCTGCCATCGCCAGGGTGCATCGCGCACACCAGCCCGCCGCTTCACACGCCCGCTGCGCAGCTGCCAGCCTTCACACACAGTGGATGCGCACTTGAGCTCTGCACGAACAGGAGCTGCTCACACACAGGAGTGTAGACACGCGAATTGGCTCCACCGCGGCAAATTTTCAAGTTGCGCCATAACGCCACAAATGTCCCTCTTTTTGCCTCACAAGAGTGTTTTCCCCATATTCCTGGATATCGCCCATTCGAAATGCTACAGGAAACTTGACTTTTTACAGCGACTTATATCGCCGTAAATAATAAATATGTCGCCACAAAAGAGTTTTTACGACGACATTAATATCACCACTAGTCGCCGTAAATTATACCGTCGCTTTTGCGCTTTTGTTGAGGCTGAGGATAGTCGCTATAAATAAGTATTTACGGCGACCCATATTGTTGCCATAAATATGTATTTACGGCGACTTTAATGTCGCCACAAAAACGTATATATAGCGATCCGATGTCGCCGTAAATAACATTTGCAGGAAAAAATATCTATTTAAGGCGACTATTTTTGTCGCCATAAATGTGCTTTTATGGCGACAATACCGCCGTAAATACCTACAAAATGTGTTACCTAACTACTTATTTACGGCGATATAAGTCATTG
Organism: Colocasia esculenta; assembly: GCA_014218235.1. NCBI lineage: Eukaryota > Viridiplantae > Streptophyta > Magnoliopsida > Alismatales > Araceae > Colocasia > Colocasia esculenta. The sequence continues at coordinate 90,448,750 of CM024759.1, read as the reverse complement.
GTAAAGTATTTTCTTCACCTCAAGCATAGAATCAGGTAAAGTATTTTCTTCAGGTAGAAGTTTCTTAAGGAGCTTGAGTAATGCATCAAATGAAGTATTACTCCAACCATGAGTACACTTCAAATGGAACAACTCCACTACACATGACAATCTAGAGAAGTCCTTACATCCTGGATATAACTTATTTGAGCATCTTCAACCAATTTGAAAAATTTGTTGGCTTCCAAATTAGGTTGTTCAGATATAGGAGGGGGATCAGATGAACTATCTTCTCCAACATGTGCATTCGCCAAGCCTTGTGCAGTCATCATATCTTGTAACATTGCCCACGTTGCTGATTCATTTCCCTCTTGCCTTGTCCCCTCAACATCAGACATGTCCCCATCTGACGTATCAGAACTTTCACCATGATAGTCCCAGAATGTATATCTTGGATCAATTCCGTGTCTAAATACATGAAGTTTCACTTCATTCCTTACATGTCTAACAGAATTAAGGCATCGCTGACAAGGACAAAGAATCTTATCACGAATCGCTGACCTCGCAAATGCAAAATCAAGAAACTCATCTAGACCTTTCTCAAATTCACGTGTGTTTCTCAAAAGAGACATCCAACTCTTATCTATTGGCATTCTGAGATTATGTCCCTACAAAAGAAATTAAAATACCAAAAGGGTGGTCAAATATCAGCAAAGCAAGGAAAATGAGATCACAGAAGCATTATGGTTAAAGGGGAGGGGAAAGGTTAGTAGAATGACAAGAGAACGGATATCAAAACATTCTTTTTGAAACTACGCACCTGTTAAGTCAAAATAACAGCCAAAAACAAAGTAGAAACTACAGGTTAATTTAGAGGAGGAGGAAATCACCAGATATACCTAGCAATCTTGGCTCATGAGAGGATGACACTGATATATATGCTTGATGAGAAATAAATATCACAGGATTTCAAATTTCTGTTCTTCCAGAATCCTGAATAATGAAGAGAAAATCATTCTGGCAGTGGTGGCAAAGTACAATATCCTGAGCAATTTAGATTAATGTATAAAACTGAAGTTTCTGATCATTGTGTCAAGAATGAAAGAGATATGGGCATCACCCTAATGTATCTATTCCAATGCAAATGAGACAAGCAAATTACAAAAAAGCGTAACCCTTTTAGTTGATCCAGAGATGGTGAGGATCATGATCTATAGTATTCATGATTACCAGGAACAATTAATCACATACTAAAGCAGATTAATCATGATTCTTGTGCAAAAGTCCAATCTATAATCATTTATTTCCAAATGGAAGGCACTAGCTAGGAAGTAACAAAAAGCCTAAACATCCAACAATGTTCTGGATAATGATATATAAAAGAATGAAACATTAAAAAAAAACCACAAACAAAAAATGAACAGATGAAGTCTGGCACCTCTGCTTTCAATTAGCTATCAGTCAAGCCTATTCACATGAAGCTTGGAAAGCTTGTCCCTCCAGATAGCTGCAGGAACAAAGGCACAACTTCTATGAACATGAGAATCAAATCAACAACCTCAACAAAGCTAAGGAAACGCAGTAAAATTCAGTTGCTGCCATATAGTTTTCTATACCTGCATCTTTGTATCTTTCCTCTATGACAGCAGTGTTCATCTTTCTAATTAAATCCAGCTCTTCAGCAAGTAAAGCATGTCCTTCTGTAGCACTGAAATAGAAATGAATTAAATCAAGTTGTTGCAAGAATAATAAAACTGAAGCTATACAAAGCAGTCTCCTAAAGAAACTGACAAAATCTTACTTAGAAAAAAAAAATCAAGATGAGACCAAAAGTAGGGACCAAAAAGTTGGACAGAGTCTCTACAGACAGTTTATGAGAATTTAGTTGGCAAACGTGAGGTGCAAGAGATCTCTGGAAATGGCAGAAACGATCGTATCCTGGAACTTTTCTTGAAGAAATTAAACCAGGTTGCTAAAATTTGCAAGGAAATCCTAAAGTTGATAGATGTTTTACTAGCCATTCTGCATATGAAATTTTTAAAGGAACAGAAGCTACATTCCAAGGGGACTTCTGGCAAGGTACATTGCATGATTCCCTTGAGAACTTAAAGCAAAAAATGACATTATTTGAGTGGATTAACATATTTCAGTTGTGATTTTCTCTTAAATATTTAAGAAAGTATCAGAAATTGAAAACCAATCTGAAAACAGCTAGCAGAAAAAAATAGCTCAATCATTAAATGATATTATACAAAGGTCTGCTATCCAATTAAACAATGGTTCTTCTGACCCATTTACTAGGGCCTAATATCATTTGCTACTAGTTTTTACACTAATTATTATGTTGTACACCTATACACATGCATTATGCACACATTCAAGTGCTCCACATGCACATCACAGGGTGTCAATAGACACCTGTAATCTTTAACTATTATTTCATAGATTTACTTAAAGAAAGGATTAAAACATATGTATACACATGACATTTTGAGATATGGATCTAAAAATGGAAACCAGTATCAACATAATCTCTGACAAATGTACAAACACATTACCAGCCTTTTGTATTATTGATCGTCCTATCCACTGAGCACATCTAATCTACAGGATGTATGCATCTCTGCAGCATGACCTTTTTATTTCTCCTAAATATATCGAATCAAAACAATAAACAAGAGTGACAATCATGTAGACTGCTCACATGCCCCTTAATGTCACAAAGTACACCCTCATACTGTCATCACCTTGTAAAAGGATTACAGGGAAGATACTAAGGAAGACACCTATTTATCTTCTAAAGGAAGCCAAAGCATCATAAAAGGCACTTAGATGTGTGCACCAAGGCAGGCATGTTTACGTGAAAGAGCAGGATCCGGAGGTGTACATTCCATGAAGCTTTAGAAATACCTTCGAGGTTTGGCAGTCATCACATTTGAATCTTGTTTGTTAAACCTATAGCTGTGGCAGGCAATCCATCAGTGACCAAATTCACCCAAAGTAGTTGGACCTGGAGAGGAAAAGAGTGAAAAACTCAGACTATACCAAGTTACCAACAAACAATTGATGTTCACTTCCTCAGAAAATTAACTTCCTGGAACAAACAGAAAAGAGGAGGATAATAGAGATTTCAGCAACACAAGGTTTGAGTAAGAAACCATTGTTCTGGACATGCAACAGGAGCATCAGCTATCCGATGTTTTAAGTTTCAATTAGAATATCTTTTAATGCATCATTAACACACTCAGATAAGCTTTCCACGTATTGCAGAAAAATGAGGTACTTACAGGCACAAGAGTTTCAGGCATCCCAAGTATAGCAGCAACAAAAATACAAAGATTTACTCGGGCTGGTTTTACCCTTCTCTGTATGCGAGATTGAGCCACTTATCGTTCTACATTTTTATTCCCTTGGCAAGGAATAACTAAAAGCAAAACCTACAAAGGGAAGAAAAAATATATATTCCAACTAGTTGGCCTGGACATGGGGAGGAAGACAACATCAGGAAGCAAACAAGGGGGAAACGTCTACAGGTAACTGACGCAGATTGAAGAGAAATGCCATACTGGAAGGATGAAACCTTCCAAGGCGGCTCTGTTCTCCCAAGACATCCGGCACCTGTGTCGGTGTGAGCCGCTTCTTCCACTACAGGCGAGTTTTCGAACCATGTGACGGCCCTCCAAAGCAGGGGAAGGTAAATCTTAGGTGACACGGCCTTGCCGACTCCCACGTTCCCAAATTTGGCGAAGGTTCTGGGAGGAGTCGCCAGGGAGACATGGACTGTCCAGTGTCGAGTCCATTCCATACTCCGTGGCGTGCACGGTGGGGGGGGGAGGGGGTGAAGAGATATAAATGGGGAGAAGAGCACAGGAATCGGCGGCCAGCGGGGGGTGGGGAAGAGAGAGCGATACCACGATGGCCGGGAATGACGGTGAACGCAGACCATGAGCCATAGCAGGACACGATCAACATGTTGATTCCGTCGGAATAGAGGGTGGAGGGGAGAAGAGCACAGGAATCGTCGGAATAGAGGGTGGAGGGGGGGAGAGAGAGGAATACCTTGATGGCCGGGAACGACGGTGAACGCAGACTCCACGGCCGGCGATGATGGCCACAGGCGGCGGCGATTGTCGGAACTGGGAGATTGCAGAGCCACGGCAAAGTGGACCCGTCCGAGTTCTGGAACCTCCCCCCGCGGCGGCCTTCGTCAGCGGCTGACGGCGAGCAGGGGGAAGCAGCTGGCGTTACAGTGGCCGGCGGCGGATCTACCGACCGGGGGCTACTACATGGAGCTCTACTTCCAGGACTACTGGACGCCCAGCCCCTACAGCTGGAGGGTGTTCGACGTTGCCGTGAACGGGAAGATCTTCTATAAGGGCCTCAACGTCTCCGCCGCGGGAGTCACGGTCTACGCCACCACTGGCTGCTGGGCGAGAAGAGATCACTCTGACGCCGGAGGAGGGCTCGCCGGTGGGGCCAGTGATCAACGCCGGCGAGGTCCTGCAGCTCGTCCCGTTGAGGGGGAGGACAGTCACCAGAGACGGTGAGGAATACAAAGGGCGGGAGGGATTGTGCTGGGCGGAAAAGGGAGGGAGATGGCTGTTTGGCGGGGAGGGAAATAAAAGGTATTTATGGCGACTAAATAGGTCGCTGTAAATATCTATACATGGGTTACTCAGAGCAGTGAATACCGTAGTCAATTACGGCGACAACTATTATCGCCGTATATAACATTAACACTTATCATGCGTTCTTTTGCGGCGACAGTCTCTCGCCGTAAATACTTTATTTATGGCGAGTTTAAATGTCGTCGTCAATAATACACATCTATTGTGGCGAGTTATATTGTCAACGTAAAAGATTATCTTTTTATGGCAATATTTATAGTCGCCATAAAAACTTCGCCATTAATAATCTCAAATCTAGTAGTGTTCCTCGGTGCTTCCCCAGGGGGTCTGGCCGCGAAAGCAAAATTAATTCGTGTCTGCTATAGTGGACGTTTTCATCGAACCGCCTTTCAAATCGCATCCTGGATCCCCGATGCGATTCAGAATCTGACAGCGGCCCAGAAAGTCATCGCGCGTAGGCCCGTAATCATGATAAAATTCCTGAATCGCGTCCTTGTCAGACGACGCGATTCAGAGAGTGTCACGTCAGCAGACAGCGCATTCGTGAGTCGGTTGCCTCGGAACCATGCAAGTCTTAATCGCGTTCGGGCGACCCGCTGCGATTCAAGTCGCGACAGCATGCCGCCGACGTGATTCAGAGAGGCGGTGCATCGATTCCCCATGCACGGCCGACCTTCTAAATCGCGGCATGCCGCTCAGACGCGATTAAGCCTTAAAAAAATGTCTGCTGTCCTGGACGCGATTTTTCTCTAGTGCCTATAAAAATGAAGTCGCATGGTCAGTTGAGGGGGTTGAGAGAATGGAGGGTTGAGAGAATAGAAGGTTGAGGGGGTGAGAGAGGAGAGAGGAGAGAGAAGAGAGAGAGAGAGAGAGAGAAAGGATCCAACCCCCTCCACCCTGGCGAAGCCCTGCCGGATTCTCCCCGCGTCTTCCCCACGCTGGAGCCCTGCCAGATCGGCGACCCAACTCCTTCCCCGGAGCCCGGCGTTGTCGTCTCCTTCTTCCACGTGTACCAGAGCGGAGCAACGCGGAAGCTCCAACCTCGCCTCCTCCATTCGTTCCGGCACCGGCTACCACGCCTCATCGCCGCCACGACACACACACCACTGGGAAGCACCCCCCCCCCTCCTTTTCTATTTGCATTTCCACTTCCTCCGGCCCCACGTGGCTCTTTATATTTTCTCCTCCTCCGGGCATCGCGCCCCCTTTTACTTCTTTCATACACACACATGCATGCATACACACACACACACACCTATTTAGGGGTTTAAAAGCCACCACACGGTAAGTCGTTCCTCTTGCCATTTATTCTTTTATTTATTTATTTTTGGATTGATACTACACATACGTGACTAATCCCTTGCCTCTCCTTTGTCTTTTTCCTTTCAGGGTAATCAAATAAGGAAACGCCCTCTACCACGGCCGGCCGTGCTTGTAGAGGAAGAAAGGACCCACATCATCCCTGCGCAATCTCCCCGCCAAAAGGTACGCTCGCGATCACTCTTCCACTCGCCCCCTCGCCGTGCATCTCCATTCAGCACCCTCGCGTGCCTGGCGATCACGATCTTTTTATTTTCCGTCATTTCCCGCTTTTCCACTCCCGTGCATCTCCATTCGGCACCCTCGCCCCCTTTTCTTTATCTTTTATTCCACCCTCTTTGTGGACTGTTCTTCGTCCCCCTGAAAAGGAGAGAAAAATGGTATCTACAAGGAGCTGCTCACACACAGCTCCAGCTCCATCCACCAGCCCTTCACTGCTTCCAGCAGCTTCTGTTGTGTCGCCTCCATCACTAGAGCACAACATCTCTGCACCGCTTCTGCAGCTGGGCGCCTCCAGCTTCGTCTGGACTCTTCCTTTAACCTGGTGGCAAAGAAATGAAAAAATTGCAGCAGTAAGGAGAGATGACCGCCAGCGCAATAAAATGGGATTGGGTGAGTTAAAAATTTATTTAAAATTTGATTTATTTACATATTAATGTTTGCAAGAATTAGAAGATGTTTATAAAACCAAGATTATTATGTACAATGTTCTTGTAAAAAGAGAAAACATTTTTATTAGTCAAACTATTCAAAAGATATTGAATTATTAAATGAGAATCTAACTATGTGTTCTACCAAAACTAATAACTCAAAAACCTATTTAAGGATAAAATGAAAATTAAACTCAAAATGTACATTATTTATAGACAACGGATGTCTAAACTCAACTACATGTATGAAATTTAATGCTAAAATTTTTGAGTTATCAATAGCCAGTCCTGTTACTTAAGTGTGGTACTCGATACATTGTGGTTTGAGGGTATAAAGGATTAGCTCTGGTTAGTAGTCCTGTTACCCATGTGTTGGAGGCTTGCCAGTGAAGCTAGTAGCTTAGGCATTGCTTTGCCTGTGTGGCTTACAGCATAGACGACCAACTGTTGAGGTAGTGTGCTATGAGGCTGTGGCCTAGGCTTTACAGTTATTAGGTAGACTAGTTGCGTGGTGCTAGTACTGTTGTCTCTTCTTCCTTCCGGGATTTGTATAATTGATAAGATTATGCTTTACTGTGAGTATGATATGTTTGGTTACCGGTGTTGTCAGTGAGACCCGTTGGGGTTGAGGTCTTCCCGTGTTGTGTGGGGTTTTGGGTGAACCCCTACTGAGCCAGTGACTTATTGAGACTCACTCACTTTCAGTTCTTTTCAGAGTTTACGTTGGTGTGGTTTGCGGAGGTGTCGTCACAGACTTATACCACCAGCAGTAGTGTTAGTAGAATTGTGTGAGCTTGTGCTCCCTCGGAGTATGCCCCAGGTAGTTGTACTCTTTTTTAATTTGGACATGTAATAATATAATAGGACAGTTGTAAATTGTTATATGCAGATATGAACACATTCTTTCTTGTGTCTTACTGTTGTAGTTTGTCTTTTATATTCTTCCTGAACACGTACGAGTTATCTCTTGCGAGAGTTCGATCCGTTCGCGGAAAAACGAATATGGATATGAACTTTTATTGGGTATAAATATCCATAGCCATTACAGAATATCTCTCAGACCAAACCGAACCGAACCTCGGATCGGTTAGTGGAATTGAATCAAAATTTAAAGAGCCATATTGGATCGGGAGCGCAGCCAGTCCAGCGCCACAGTACAACATCACACACTCACGCGGTCAGTCAGCCTATTTTGTCCCGCGTTACCAGTTCCTGCGCTTCGCTCTGGCACGGGCCGCGTGGGGCTCTCCGTATCTCTCCTAAAATAGTCAAAATTTTTGTCTAACGCATACATGGGCCAGACCTGGGCTTTCGTCAGGCCCAGCATGTATCCATAGAGGGTGGGCCGCTCTCGTCTTGTCCTTCTCCCTACATTTCTTTCCAGTGAAAGATCAATGTTTTACAACAAGGAGCAAATCATACTCACTCGGCGTTCGGCAACCATTTCATTTTCCCTGGGTGTAACTAACTCTTTTCCCTGGGTGTGAGTGAAGAAAGCTCACTGCATCAAACCGTGTTTCAGACATGAAATCTATGGATTTTAAGGGACTTAAGTACTTGTCCCTAGATTGGTAACGACCTAAATTCCGCTAAAGTCCAATCCACATCCATTCCAGCGTCACCGCAACAACCTGGGAGCTTTGCGGTCGTGTAAGAATTAAAACGTTGTCGAGCAGCAACTTTGTGAGCCCAGCAGCATCATTGAGCACACCGTGGGCCGGCTCCTCTACTCCACTGTCTCAGCTCCGGTGTCGTCCAATAACACTGTTCAGCTGGTAGCCCATCATAGAGAACAAAAGAGGATGCCACGTCCGCATGCAGTGGGACGCCAATGACGTACATGACCACTACGGCTTTGCTTTCAGGTCAAGTGGACGTATAGGATTCATTTGCAACAAGAATCTACACGTACGCGTATAGAACTCCATCATCATATCTTTTTTCTTTTTGGTTTGGACAAAAAATATAGAACACTTCTCCAAATCATAAAATAACATCAAGTGAAATAAGGTACATACATATATAGGGACGACGGAGGGAATTAGGGGCTAAAGGCAGGGGGTTGAATCGATGGAGGGTAATGGTTGGTGAAGGCGGGGGAGGAGGGTAGGTGACTAGGGGAAACGAAGGGGGAGGTAGAGGCAAAGAGATAGAGGGAGGCTGTGTAGCGGAGCCAGTTGGCAGGTAGAAATAGAGGGAGAGAGTTCTACCGACAGAGCAAAAATGAGGGAAAAAGGGGCGGCGACATCCTATAGGAGGGTGGCGACTAGATTCACCAGAAAAGAGGTATATGATGTGACAAATCCCTCCGACAAAGTGGCGGGAGGAGAAACCCGATAAGAGAACCTTAGTTACAAATTAGAGCGACACCTCACGAGCAGCGACCCATCTAAAAATTTGATTCAATAGAGTCACTTTAAAAATTAGGGTGCACTTATATATTTTATTTTGTAATTCAATAGGATCAGTCCTTTTGAAAAAAAAATTCAATCAAAAAAAATTAATAGAAAAACTTAAACTTTTTAATAGAGTTATAAAAATTTAATGGAGTCACGTGACCCCACTAGAGATAAACTGACTCCGCCAATGCTCACAAGCTCCCAAAAAAGATGTATTAAGATTTTTCTCAATACATAGGAGGATCAAACTCCATAAATATTAGTGTGAGTTTTACAATCTGAAATTTTGTCTCACTTCGATTTGAATTTTTTTATAAAACACAGATAATTCCACCTCCAACCCCACTAATACTTATGTAATCCGATCTTCTCATATATTGTAAAGATCTAGACTCTCTTACAAATTATATCTAGCCTCATCCACCGTACATCATCATATCGTGCATTCATTTTGCAGACACTCTGACTTGAGCCAATCCCCCGTCTTACACACGCGGGGAGATCACATGCAACAAATATCATACCAACAAGACGAAGAATAATGATGAACAAATAATTATACAACCATTGACAAATGGGATCAATCGACATATCACGGTTGAAAGGAGAAATTTATTCAAGTATAGACACAAGTTATGAATCCTATGGAGTGTATGTTTTCAAAACAAGAGCAAGCAATTAATGTTGTATGAGATTTTAAACAGAGGCGATAACAACAAAACCACACGCGTGCGACAGGTGATGAAAAGCTACAAAAGGACACACCGCCATGCAGAAGCGATCAGCACATGCATATCACACTCTTGCCGAGCCAACCCACGCGTGCGACAGGTGATGAAAAGGTACAAAAGGGCACACCGCCATGCAGAAGCGAGCACATGCATATCACACTCTTGCCGAGCCAACCCGCGCGTGCTCCGCCGGCTGGCTGTCCTCCGTCTCCCCGGACAACTCCTCCAGCGACTTCCCCTTGGACTCGGGCACCAGTAGGGTGAAGAAGAAGCCCAGGGTATTGCAGACGGCTAGCACGAACAGCGAGTTCCGCACGCCGATGCCGGCGGGGTAGCCTGGGTCGGTCTTGGACTTGTCCTTGTTCTGCGCGGCGTAGAGGAACCCGAAAGCGCCGATGATGGCCCCAGCCTTTCCAGCCGCCGCGGAGATGCCGTGGCAGGTGGACCGCAGCCTGGCGGGGAAGATCTCGGCGGGCACGATGAAGGTGGTGCTGTTGGGTCCGAAGTTGGCGAAGAAGAAGGTGAGCCCATACATCACCACGAAGCCAATCCGGTGCGCCGGCTGCGTCCAGTGGTGGTAGGGGATGGCGAGGGCCAGCATGAACACCGTCATGAAGAAGAAACCTATCAGCTGGATGGTGAAACGGCCGATGACGTCGATGAGGGCGACGGTGAACCAGTAGCCGGGTACGGTGCCGCACAGTGCAATCAGGGTCTGCGCCCTCGCAATCTTGTACACCTCTTCTATGGCGTTCATGGTGCCGGCCTTGGGGATCCAGCCGATGGCGGAGAAGATGTCCTTCTGGAACAGATTTTGGCTGTAGAAAGCGATGTCGAGCAGGAACCAGGTGGTAGTAGTGCCTACGAGGTGGAGGCCGTGGCGGCGGGCGAACTCTTCGAGAAGAGACCAAAGGTGTTGGCCTCGCTCTTTGCGATCCTCTCTACCTTTTCCTGGTCCTCCCTGATCTCCATCTTGAGAACCTTGGACATGTCCGCGGCCGCGCGCTGGGCGTTCATCTCCACCAGCGCCGTGTACCGGGCGGTCTCGGGCATCTTCATCCGCCAGTAGTAGGTCAGCACCGCCGGCAAGGCGCCTACCATGAGCACAATCCTCCAGATGTAGTCTGCCTGCGGGACGGTGGAACCGACGGGGTTGGAGATGTAGGACGGGGCGGGGTACTTGGACTTGAAGCCCGCTGAAACGATGATGGCCACGATGCCACCGGCGAGGATGCCGAAGCCCTGCATGGCGAACACGGCGGCGATGAAGGTGCCACGCGTCCTCTTGTTAGCGTACTCGGACATGATGGTAGCGGACAGCGGGTAGTCGCCGCCGATGCCGAAGCCGAGCCAGAAGCGGAAGAAGCAGAGCGTGATCACGGTGCCTTTGGCGGTGTGGCCGAAAGAAAGGCCGGACGCGATGGAGCAGATTACCATGAGCAGCAGGGTGATCCCGTACACCTTCTTCCGGCCCATCTTGTCACCCAGCCACCCGAAGAAGAGCTGCCCCGACAGAGTCCCGCAGAAGGCCACCCCGTTGACGGCGGCGGAGACGTTGGGTGGCAGCGACCCGGGCCTGGTGGGGTTGCCCTCGTAGTAGTAGATGCGGCCGAGGAGCTTGCTGACGAGGGAGATGCAGAAGAGGTCGTAGGCATCGGTGAAGAAACCCATGCCGGCGATGACAATGGCAGTGAAGTGGTACAGCTGCGTCTTCGCCACATCGAGGGTGGTCAGCACGTCAAGGTTCTTCCGTTCCCCTGAGCCGGAGTTCGCCATGGTGCCGGCTAGCTATCTTCTCCTTTCTCTCTCTCTCTCTTCTTCCTCTTAATGCCCGGTGGACTACTTGCATGCATGCATGGGTTATTAGAACAATATCAGTCACATAATTCTACTTAAGAAACCTCGACTAAGACAAACCCTAACCCTAAATCTCTAACCTCCAACTACTCTATCAAGCATGCACCAATGGAGAACTCTAGGAAGAAGAAGAAGGGAGAAGTTTGAGAGTGTTGCAATAGTGCTCACCTGCAGGAGAGAGGCGGAGGGCAATCGAGGAGAAGGAGATCGAGGGGCGGTGTTGAGGGAAGGATGTGGGGGGCTAAGGGAGGGCTACATAAACTTGCCCCCGATCCGCACCTTCCAGGAGAATATCCATTCTTTCCTCCTGCCATCCGTGTGATGACAAGTTGGAAGGTATCAACTTGCTCCACTCTGTCGTGTGTACAACTTTGTCAACCCCCACAGCACGGTTTTATATTCTTGTGCTAATTCTTTAATTTCTACCTCTAGATTTTTCTGTTTTTTCTAATTTCATTCCTGTCACAGACTACAGCTTTCCCTTACATCACCACCATTAAGCAAAGTCATTGGCTTTATGGTTTTTGTATGCACTGTGCATGGTTCAAGAAATCAACTGACACTATTTTGTAACATATACATTTGATACTACTCACATGACATAAATTTCAACATGTCATATTATGCCATGTGAGTGGTGTCAAAAATAAATGTGTCAAATGAGAGTGTTATTAAACCATTTTTCGACCTGTATTAGCCTGTCATTCCCTGTTGACTTTACGAGAAGTACTCTGCAAGTTTTACCTCCTCTTGCCGGTACGTACCCAAACATATATGAAAATGCTTATACATGTGATGGATCATATGAATAGCCGGATCATTAGTGTTTGGTGATGTAGAAGAAGGGGAAAGAAGCCTTTCAATCATTAGTCTCTACGTCAACTATACAAGAAAATAAGAGAGTTGCTGTTTCTACAATATTATTCGAGAGATGTTATAATGTATAAGATCTCTTTATCTTCATCTTCATCATTTGACCTGTCTGGTCTTTAATTAACTAGACAGCGGCGATACGAAAACAGTTGGGCTCTACGTACACTCCTCACTATTAAATTTTCAAAGATTGAACCATAAAAAATGGGATAAAAGGAAGTTGACAAAAAAAATGACCACCATAATATTCCTCTGTTAAACAAGAAAAGTAAGCATACATTATTGCTTAAGCAGTGCCATCTCTCTCTCTTCCCTCTCACGCACACACACACACACTTCACCTCCACAAAGCTTTTGCATATTGCAATATTAATGTCATGATTGGAATAATCTATGCATAAGGCAGACTATCCTGCTTCCCTCAAACTGCTACTCCCATTAGATACATTGCTTAGTTTACACCATTTGACAGAAAGCAAAGGATATACTTCGGCATGATCCATTTTTAATTTGGACTAGAGATCGATAATGACATACGAGAACGTATATGGCGTGTATAAGTGACCCACCGTTCATGCAGGCCATAAAAATAAAACCCTATCAATTCTTATTTCCTGATGGGGTAAGTATATTGTCTACTACAACATGCCCACTTGTTAGGCATGCGTGCAGCCACCTACTGGTTTTAAGTATTCCAAGTATGAAACACGGTCTACCCATGGTTTCTGAAGCTGCGTTGGGATTTACGGCAATCCTGCAACTGGTGATTCTTCTAATTATATTGGTTCCTTCTCTTGTGAAAGTCAACCCATAAAGATACATGAGCGTACGGTCACCGAGGACATCATGTACGACAAAGGGTAAGGCGCTATACAGAGCTTTCTTTCATCAGCCTCACTAGGACAACATTCTGCTTTTAGTTCTGACTTCTCTCTTTTAGGGCATAAAGTCTGAGTTCTCAGTCTAGGGATGTATGGGAGGAGAACTGCTTTCTACCAGGCCGCTGGATAGCACGGCTGGAGTGGTGGGATGCGCCCCCCCCCCCCCCCCCCAGTTGGTGGGTTGGTGATCCGTCCATGGCTAAACTGATCAGAAGAAGCTTTCCTCGCATTTTGATCTCTTCCTGTGTCTTGTCTTGCCCACTACTCTCTCTTCCTGATCCGCTGCTCCAATTGCTTGAAACACAGTGACCCTATACGGATTTTGGGATTGAAGAACCATTGGGCAACAGAACTCTCGTAAAGGAAATTTTGAAGTATATTTCCAAGTGTTAATTCATTCGTCCATCGGTACCACGTCATGTTCACGAAATATGGATTTCTATTTGAATCTTAATTTCCGGTAAGTCCTTGATTGTCTAATTCGGAATAGATGTCTTATCATATGTCCTACTTGTACATAGTAATTTTAATATTATTTGACTTTTACCTTGCAATGGAAGTCAACTACTTAATTATACGACTTTATGTCTCTTTTGCTCATGGTTTATTAGTTTTTAAGTTTGCTATTTCAACATTCATTGTTTATAACTATATCATGAGGTCATGCGTACATTATCATGCTACTTTTAACCATATCTCTGTTTCTACATTGCTTTCAATTAACTAAGAATCTTATAACCATATCTCTGTTTCTACATTGCTTACATTAACTAAGAAAGACAGTAAGAAACCGTTAAAAATAGCATGATGACCGCCTGATATATATAGTTCTAAACAATGAATGTTGAAACACTAACTTAAAAACTAATTAACCATGATCGAAAGAGACCCAAAGTCGTATAATTAAGTAGTTGACTTTTGTTTCAAGATAAAAGTCAAATAATATTAAAATTAGTATGAGTGATTCAAGATTGGTTTTAAATAACATATATAGCTCAGTCGCAAGAGCGCAGCGATCTTAAATCTTGTGGTCGTGGGTTCTCGAGAAGACAATCCACATTATTTTTATTGTCCTCTTTAAAAGGCACTAAATATTTCCCAAAAATATTAAGTTAAACCAAGTCGCAACTCTCATTGGTGAAAGTTCCGTGGAGCTCAAACATCAAATCACCAGATCAATACACCACAGTAGTAATCATTAGTCATCAGTGATCAAGCCACACCAACGGGAAACGTAGTTTGACATGCTGATAGCCCAGCTTATTCCACGGATCTTCCTGTATCCACGCCATCGCCGATATTAATACCAAAACCATGTCTGACAAGAATGTCTCATAAATTGATTGAAAGTTGCGAGGCATATTTATCAGTGAGGAAACACACGTCTAGTTTCACTGCTATGTGTTTTGGTCAACTCGGAACCGCCTACACTGTTAAGAACACATGTACATCGAACCTGCATCAACTGGGGAATACAACTGAAGCTACATCAAGTGTCGAGTGTTACTGTCTTCCATGTGCAGGAAGACTCAGTGAGTCGGCCAGATACAGACGCGTATGCTACAACTTGACAGAACTAATGTACAGAAGTGACCAAGTCACGCATGCATGCTTTGGTTTGAAGAAGAGGAAAAAAAAGAAAGGAAAAAGAACACATATGAAAGCTGTAACTTCAAATTCCGCACTGGGTGGAGCTTCATCTGTGCACCGTCTTCATGTTGCTACACGGTGCGTCCTCCGCCTCATCAGCTGACGCAGGACGCAGCAATGGCAGCCGGATCTTCCGCTTCCTTGGGTAGGGGTGGATGATGGCCAAGTCTCTTACACGCCGCAGTACAGACTGGGGTACCTGCCCTGGCAAGTGTTTTTTCCTCGTCTCGAACTGCAGCACCAGAAGGAATTGCAGCATTATTACTAATGTTAACATGACTATGGTTCCTGCATCAATGACTGGCCAACGGATGTCACAGTTTGCTCAAGCAATTCCACGGGTGTATATCTGATTGCAACGTTGAGAAGTGCATTCAGCAGATTTAAGGGTAGTGGGCACTGCTAGCTCAAGGTCAAGCACACAAGAGACAAAGGCACCATGACTCTACAGTCATCAAATAAGAGGAAAATGCTCCATTGGAGTCCCCCGGGTCTCACATTCCTTTATTTTCATTATGTTAGTTACCAAAAGAATATGGATTCAAGATTATCGCAACTCCAACCGGAAACGGTGCATGTGTCTGGCACTGATGTGATGGAGCAGTTCCCTCTTCTGAGTGATAACCATGACGAAAGAAAGGGAAGAAGAAAAAAAAGTTGAAATTATCTTTGGACAGCAAAATGCATCTCTGCCCTTGCTAATGTATTAAAACTAGAAAACTAGACAATGATCCTTATAGATATCAGAATGTAAAGCGATGATACAAGATATAGATGTTCACAGATATATACTAACATCTTTCTTGCCATGCACATGTGCACCGCTAGCTCTTAGAAGATTTCTCCATTTATCCTGTGGCATATACAACAGCAGAATAATGTTGAATTCGAGAAACAACAGCATAAATTGTTAGTTTACAATTGAATACACACAAGTAATGAACATGAACGAACCTTTAGATCAACTGAAGTGCGATAAGCAGAAGATGAGAACAGTAGCCTTTTTATGTCGGTCCATCTACCAACCCCATATCGAGAAACACCTTCTATCAACTTAGTCACCTCAGTGAGGGTCCACAATCTATGATGTTTCCTCCGAGCCCCACATTTGTCACTTCGAGTTCTTGGAGAGCCTAAGATACCATCTTCATCTGCTGATTCAGATAGTATTGAACCATATACTGTTTTGTGTTCAATGGAATTATGCCCATGTCCTCTCTTGCCCTTCAAATCTTTTACCTGATCAATAAGCTGGAATATCAGCGACCACACAAATCCCTGTGGTGCATATAAAATTTCATTCAACTATGCTAAAGGAATATGTGTTATAAACAAAGAAACTTATGGAACCATGAGACTATGTAATGAAAAATTAATGGACAAGATCCTTTGAGATTACAATATAAATTGCTTGTCACTGAGAATAGAAACTTTAAGAAAGGATGAGCTTGAGGCAAATCCAGTGTCATGGGATTGGGATGGGGAAAAGGGTACACTCTTATTTTCAGAACCGAACCTACCATTATTTCAGAAATGCAACTGGATATTAATTGAGGGACAGAATCAGGTTTTCAATAATTCCGGGAGTGGAGAAGTCAAAAGAAACTAAAGAAATAGACTTCAGAATAAACTAAAGGATGAGTTTGGTGGATACTTCACCAACAGTAGATTGAAGCCCTCATCAGGGGTTCATATTATCTTCACAGTTCAAAACTGTGGGCTGAAGCAACTGATTTATTAAAAACATTAGCAACTGCCTGGTTTAGAGAATAAATGTTTCTCTCCTTCGCCAGCTCAAGATTCTTCCCAAAATGAGCCAATTGGTCTTTATTTTATACGGATCTCTTTTTATCCTATTCTAAAAGTGGATGTAGCATCTGAATCTCAATAATAGATATGTATCTATTAAAAATAACCATGAAGAACACCTAGAGCCATAGGAATTTAAAAAAAATCAAAGTTTGAATCACTAAGAGGATAATGATGATGATAATGCAATGACATGTTTCTTATCCTTTTCTTTATAGTTCTTATTTTTTGTTTCAGTCCTTCAAAACCTTTGCTTTTCCATTAATTCTCCATTTTTAACTTCTCCACCACCAACAGGCCAGGGCACAGCTTCCACAGACCTGTTAATGTGGTTGATCTGATCTTATCTGAATAGAGATTGGACTTATCAAGTCCTGGGTGGCTGGTTCTGAACCTGATCCTACAGTACTTGGACTTAGGCGAGCACTTTATAGACAATATACAGAGAATGCTGGATCGTTCAGGATAAAGTCTCCTAATAAAGGAATGTATTGAATAACAGAATCAGTCGCCCATCAATTGCAGTTTTATCCTCTGGAAAAGGTGGTGCTTCTTCCATTTTCCCAAGAGTAGAGAGGCCCAATAATGCAGTTGCTGCACATGCTAATAATTTAGTACATGGATGGGACAGATGAGCAGAATAGCATACTGAAGATGAGAAGACAAGTGGATATGTATATCCGTTTATGTGTACAACACTTACAGTCGTCAAAAAAGAAATAATGATACAGATAATTCTGCAATGTGCAGATTACCGTAATCTGTTGGTTTCTCTTCAGCTTCCTCAGTATATTAATGTTACGGTATTGAACCACCAACTGAATTTTTTCTGGTGCGTGAAGACACATTAGTAGGTGAAGAGGCACGGACCAGCACAAGAACAGCTCCCTTTTGAATATGACTTTGCATACAAGTTTCTTTTCTCTTCAAGTTTCAAACTTACCATTATGGTTAGTTGTTTGCTCCCTTTCAATATGCTAGGAAAATTCTTTGCAACGACTAAGCTTAATGGCTAAGTAGTGATCGAGGATGAATGGACAATGCCACCACAGTACACCAATGAGATCCTTATCAATGGGTAAAGACACCTTTCCCTACATGGGTTACCTTTTAACTACCTCTGATTCAGTTTTTTCTTCTTTTTATTTTTTTGGAGAAGTGGATAATACAAGTATAATAATGAAAATGAGCAAGAATGTACAAGTATAGGCAAACAAAAAGGCCCCAAAAAACTTCCCAGCCCACTTATGCATCGCCATCCATCTCAGAATGGATTGCCAACCTCTAACCCCCCCTATTCCCTAACAAAACAAAAAGTGTAGAATTAGACTGATTCACATTACAAACAATTGACGCCCATTCCTTGACCCTACTACAAATCCCAACAAAAGAGCCTCAGCATCTCGAGCAACCCTAAAAAAGAGCCTCACCACCTCTGATTGGTTAATGAGATGGAGGTATTTTACTTATTTTAAGGATTGAATATGGGATATAGATATGTAAAGATGGAATTTTTTGTATTCTTCATGTATGGATGGTGCATATGAAATTTTACCTAAAAGTTGCCTGATAATAAAACCATAAACCATGGTGGCACCTTTGTGTGCGTTATTTCTCCTCGCACATAAAATGCATACCTATCCAAATGGTAGAGACACTTCCTGAAATCCTGTGATGATAGCACCCACCATTTTTTTGGAATGTGGTACCCAACATCTTTAACACAGTTTACCGAAGTCTGCTTTACGGATATGCAAGTCTATTGATGATGACATCTAATACTAAAAATCATAAGCACAAGATGAGAGGTGGAAAAAGCCTAGACGCCTGGTCTATGGTAAGTGGGCACATATTCTCTATTGCGTTGATTCACAATATCCATCATCTTTAACACAAGCTTTGTTGCTACACTGCTTTACAAGCATACTGGCACAAACAGATTGTCAGTATCAAAATCATAATTAAAAAAGAAAAGCTGTGAAGGACGAGGAACACATTCTAAAAGTACAAAGTGTTCATTTACAATCATCAAGACTCTTTCTAATTGGGAAATAGAGTTAATCTAATCCATCTAGTGGAATAACATCTTTCAGAATAAGCAACAATTCTCTTTGACAACCAATGGTTAAGATAATAGGTTAGCTTAGGATCAAATAGCTTGGCCTAAACATGAAATAAAAGAGAAAATGTGTATATAAGTAACTGCAAATGACACACAAAAATCAATTTATAAGAGGGGTCACAACATTTTAGGAAGACTAAAAAGCCAAAGTATCCTTGATGACTAGGTTAGACATACTCCAGAGAAAGCTTGGAATACGAAACTCGGGTCAACCCAGGCTAACACCTTTTCAATCCCATTTATTACAGATTAGCTGATCACTTCTATCAATCACTTTTTAGATTAGCCATGGAATAAATCGATTAACCTTCATCCATCTCAATCAAACAAGGCCTAGTAGATAAATTTGGAAGGTAGTTCACAGGCTACAGTTTGTTGCAATGTAAAAATTATTCCTCGTAAGTTCAGAAAAACAGACACTCAACTGGTGCATCAATGAACCAAAAAACAAAAAAAACACAAATGACATTAGAACAAACATAAGAACAGAACTCAGAGATCAATCACTTTCAAATACAGAGCATAGATAAGCATTAATAATATACACAAATCTCACATGGCAAAACATCCTGGCATCAGTCTACTATCGCAGATACAAACACATATAACATGAGAAGCATAATATTGTAACAAATGGCATGCTGAATGCAAGCAGAAAGGAAGAAAGTCTCTTACAACACAAGTAAAAATTTTCCTTGGCCGACCTCTTTGAGGCTGTACATCACACAACATTTGGTTATTAGATAATGAGGATGAGTCCTCTGAAAATATAAGTTCTGCTGGAACAGATTTTTTCCACTGAGGATGAGCTCTGATGTGCAAAATCTTCTCTTGAGGACATGTACTGATGGAACCAAATTTTCCAGTGTACTCTCTGGATTTTACTTCTGAAGACTCTTCAATATATCTGCGAGTAGGTTTCCGTTTTCTCTTCCTTGTTACAAGTGCATGATCACTGCCTTCTAACTCTACAAAACTGAACCTGTCGGCACCCAAAATACCAGCAGTCACAGCATCCTTGTCGGATTGTTTCTTGTCCAATGACTTTCCCACAGAAATTTTTTGGTCAAGAGCACTGGTTAAAGACTCACATGAAATTTCAGACAGATTGTTTGTGGACAAGATAATCATATCTTCATTCTCATCTGACAAGAGTTCTGTCTTCGAGTTGGTATACGAATAATCCAAGTCCATCAGGCTATTCAAGCCAAACATGATACACTGCCTCAGCTGCTGCTTGTCTACAGCAGGTGCGCACTGAGCACAAGTACCCCTGAAGGTATCATGAACTTCACGGATATTGATGTCACCTGAATGCAAAGCATTCTGATCCGATGTACCATCATTCCTCAGATTGACAGTGTTTGTCAAATCCAATGTCTCATCAACAGCGCTATCAAATTCTAAGATTTGGGGATATTCTGAGCTTAAATTTCCTAAACAATATCCACTAGAAAGATCATAATGTGTGTTGGAGCGTTTTTCTGCAAATCCATCATCTGAAAATGAAAGAGAAATGTGAGCTATACAAATAAAGCTTCCAATTAATCATGATGAAATCAAACATCTAAAAATTTTACCAAAAATATAATCAGAGCAACCATCAGGGAGATTCCCAATCACATGGAGAGTTTGATCCTTGTCATGATGCTGCAGCATACTGTCCAGACACTGCATTGACAACTATGTACCAGATAATTAATAAACTCAAAGTTTGAATAAAAATGAAGAGTTGCCAAAAACCAGAACCAAGGCTAGACAAAGGAAAAAAGAGGTAAGCACTAATATACACAAGTCAATACAGAGCATAAAGTTATTGATTTTTCCTTCGTGTCCTGAAAATGAAACAACCACTACAAATTGTAAGTCTTTATGGCCTGGGATAATGTTTGTACCATGTTAGATGGCCCTGAAATCATCACTGGTGAAATGCAGCCTTTTGGTGAATTTCATCTTGAGTATATCAAGAAAGTGGGTGCATATGGACATGAACATTAATAAACTTCAAACCTTTAGACTTCATGTCCTCTCAGAATCACTTCAAGAGATTGGCATGTTTAAGTTTCTCATACATCAGGCATTCCTGCCGCACCAACTTCATGCTTTGTTGTTAATCAATTGACAAGCTTGGCATGCATTAGTCTCTTACATGTTCACTCCTCCACATGCATGTATGTAAATGCAAGCTCACCTGCATGTGAGCACCCAAGTGCATGCACACTCATGTGTGCGCACATACACAAAAATTTTCACAGCTCTAGTAGACTGACTTTCCACAATTTAACTCCAGGAAATTGCTTGCAATCATATTTTTGCAGACAAGATGTCAAAATCAGAATCAACTAGAATCTAGATCAGATTCTTAATGTACAAGAATCGTCAATATAGGCACCTGAATCAGGTGCTTCTACTTTTAGACTTTCGAGTCAGTAGTTGTATGGTACTTTTAACCAGTATCATGATGGATCACTCTGTCATAACTGCTGAAATTAGATAAAGAACAATGGTACTTTTTCACTGCTCTAGTAGACTGACTTTCCACAATTTCAACTGCAGGAAGTGCTTGCAATCATATTTTCACAGACATGATGTCAAAATCAGAATCAACTAGAATCTATATCAGTTTCTTGATCCACAGGGATCAAGTATATAGGCACCTGAATCAGGTGCTTCTAGTTTTCGAGTCAGTAGTTGTATGGTACTTCTAACCAGTGTCATGATGGATCACTCTGTCATAACAGCTTGAAGTTGAAAAAAGAGCAATGGAATTTATCAATCAATAAGATGTCAGATGCAACTGAGAAAATTTATCCATATAGGACAGATGGAAATTCTTGGTAGACAATGCAAACAGACCCAGTTTCTTCAAAGACAGTAGTTGGATTTTTACCTATTCTAAACTATGCACTTATGAGATGCATATGAATCCAGTGTCTGATGTCACATCTGAACAGCAGGATTCTAAGACAAATTGAATAAATTAACATGGTATTCTCTGTACAGTCTCGTATCATCCGTCAACTTCAGCCTCAAGAAAGTTTGACATAGGGAATGGGTTATGATGTCCATTGCGAGGGGAGCTGTCTCTTTTGTATCTGTTTCTTAACCTCTTCAGGATATGAGAAAGAAGGCGGCTGTGGTAGCCAATTGTTTTCTAAGAGGATAATAAGGTATGGTACCCACCCTTTTGTAAAGAGCTTAGTCTAAAAGGACGTCACTTTGGATGACTCATTACTCATCTCAAACAAGACAGCAGGCCCCTGCCAAGGACATAGAGGATTTGTGATGCTAGAGATTTGGTGCTAGTGGAACTGTGGAAACTTCAAATGAAGTCTGCATATGGAGGGTGACTTTCTGTCACGCCCCCAAAAGAAAGGGGCATGACCACAATATCAGAACAGGCAAGAACAGTTAAGCAATTGTAATAAGACACAGGACATCAAGACTAAACTGGTCATTATAGCTATACAAGAATATTACAGAGGTGAACAGTGAGGTGTAACCAGTCTTGTATCAAGTGGGTTCAGTCACTCAACACACTTCCCGCCTGTGCTAAATTATACTTGAGAATTACCTGAAAAATGTTAATACAAACAGGGTGAGCGGTAAGCTCAGTAGGATCTACCCTTTACTAATCCCTAAATCATTAGTCAACAGTTAAACGGTTTCACAGGAGATATAAATTTCCGGAACAGGTATTAATAGATAACAGGTTTGATAAGGAATGTAGCTGACAGGAACAGGTGTTTAACATATAACAAACTTAACTGGAAAGGTAACTGATCGGGGTAGGTGTGCGTCAGAATTCATTTAGAAGGTCAGAACAGTTATACGGACAAGAATAAGATATGAACAGTTGAACAGATAAACAGGATTAGGCCAACTCAATCAGGAGTATAAACAGTAAACAGTCTCAACCAGGAAAACAGGAAGTAGTCTCAAGCACGACAAGTAGTAAACAGTCTCAGGCAGTCATGTAAGCAGTAAAGTTGAATTGTCAATCCAGTAAACAGTAAAAGTCAGGCAGTCAGTACAGTGTCATGCCAAACACCTAATCTTTGTCCTCCGCGGCATTCAATTAGAACATTCGGGTGCTCCTCCCAGGGCTAGATCAGGGCCCTATGGCATAGGCATTAGTCCAAGTGGGTCTAACACCCTAGTAAAATACTTTCATGACAATTCAGTAATTTAGGAAATGACCAGGAATTTCAAGAAAGTAGTTCAGAGATTTAGCAAGAAATTAAAGGAATAAAGCCAGGAAATTAGAGTAATATCAGGACGAGGACAGAATGGTTATATCCGCCACAAGTTGTTACTAAAAGGAATCAATGAAAACCTCTGAACTAATGACTAGTAGAACAGGGGATTGAGACTTATACACACTTAGTATGAGTTTAATCAGGGGATTTGAATGATAAACTGATAAGGGAATATCTAAAAGAAGACTAACTAACACTACTCTAAAACAAGAAAATTAACATGCTAACTAATGACCAAGAGAGAGATTAGAGGAACCTACCTGAAACCTTGGAGTTTGGAGAAGCCTTTGAGCCTACACCCTTGCCATGGAGCTCCTCCTTCTCCTCCCCTTGCTTGGGCGAGGTGGGGGAGAAGGGAAGGGGTGGTCTATCATCTTTTCTAGATTTCCAATATGGGACTAAAAAAGATGTAAGGGGGAAGTTCTGCCTGGTGGGCCCACTTGGGTTACTTTGGGGCTATGTAACCCAAATTATATTTAACACCTCGTAAAATTTGTCTCTGTCAGTTTCAACCTCAAATTTTTAAGAATTGCAAATATACTCTTTTCTGAATTGCATTTATGTCCGTGCTAAATTCGGGGTATTACACTTTACCTTACAATGAAATGAGACAACAATTGCTTATAACCTGAAGTTCATAAGGAGGACTGCCAAATTGAGCTTTCAGCTTTCCAGCTAGTGATGGAACACAGTGCTACTTGAATGGTTCAGAGGGGTTCATGGCAGCCAGCATCCATTGCCGTGTTTGCCCTTGTATGCTAGAGACATAGACATGAGTGGATGGCTTGTTATACACAAATATTTGGTTCACCTAGGAGGAGAGAAATTCATGGGGTTAAGCTAGAGATAGGTCCACCAACAGCCAGTCAAGAATTGCCTTATTCATGAATCACTTCATTGAAGTTTTTGGTTCACGTCATTTTTTTTGTAATTCTCTCAATCATGCTCCAAACTTGGTACCAGAATGCAGTTAGTGGAACCAGAATGAATGGGAGATTAGTCTGGACAAGTATGTTTGTTGCATTTTAGACAGAAGCAAAAACTAAAACACTGATGAACTGGCATGGCTAAGTTGGCCAAGACAGTATGTGGTTGACATAGAGGTAGAACTTCTGAAAATTACAGCTAAACACAGGCATTTTTTGTGACCAACAGAACATCAACTTCTTTTTTTATGATAACTACAATGTTACATAAACATTGAAAGAGAAGACAGGATCTTAATCTAGAAGATAATACTTCATCCAATGTGTTCAAAATGTAATATCATCTCTAGCATCTTTAGTTAGTATATTTAAATATGAAAAAAGTTCAAATGTTAATACCTGCCCATCACTCTCTGCGGTGGCCGGAGTCTCTGTATTGGATATTCCTAGAGAAAAATCATACAGTAAATACCCAATTGGCATCCTCCAGTGCAAGAAATTTGTAAGCAATGCAAGGAAAATTGATATTCATAAGTAGACATGATTAGGTGTGCAGCATACAAGAAATGGATAATATATAGAAAATTATCCTCCTGATTAGAAGAAACACATGAACAACATATCTTGGGAAATGGGGAAAAGATTGGATGCAAATTACGTAGCAAAGCATACTCCGATTTAGTTGATAATATGTGAATGATGCCATCACACAGTATTATTATCACAAAAAGATGTATAATTTAGGTATTGTGACTAATTGACTACCATAGATGGGGAAGGAAAACCATACATAATTAATTAAAGCCATGTAAAGCACACATTACAAGAGACAACATTGGACAGAAAAAATGATTTGAACAGGTAAGACAGAGCCCCACATATCTAACTACCTAGAAGATTTCTCGTTTTTCCCCTCTTTGGCATGTCACGTGTGTATGTGTATTTTGTTTTGGGCAGGGGCAGGAAAACTCACCAAAATCTGTAGCCATACCATAAAATTCATCTGAACAAGGAAAATTCTCCAGCATAAGGTATTTCTCTGTATCAGCTGAGTTTAAGTAGGTGATATCATCCTCCAGGGTATTCTCATATTTTGTATCTGCAAGTAAATGCTCAATCTCCATCACCTCATCTTCTGAAGCATGAACAAATGCTTCACCTCCTTCAACCTAATAAGGTGGCAACAGGCAATGCACTAAGTTTTCCAACAAGCACCTAGTAATTTTACTTCTGCAGAATTAAAAGAAAGAAACCAAACCCCAAATGATGAAACATAAGAAAATCATTTATTTGTTTATTATGGATATGAGATATCCTCATCAAACGTTCTTGACTAACAATAAATGAAAGTTTGTGCAGTTGTCGCTAATTGTTCAGATTTATGTCATTTGATACTTCATGATTATAAATGTTCAAGAAGTGGATGTAAAATTAAAAAAACAAAAAAAAAATAAAATAAATTGACTAGGTGTGAAACATGGGCTTACATTTAGGAAAAAGGTTGCCTATGAACAGTCTGGGTGGCAGAATAGAGGCATTTTACTGCTAAATTACAGAAAAATATATGAGATACATTTTAAATTGTTTTCCTACTCTTCAGCTGTTTCTTTCATCTTCGAAGCTCTCTCTGGAACATTTTTTCTTACTTCCGTGTTTCTGCAGCCACCTGCCCCATCTCCCCATTCACAGAACAGTAGTCTCGTTCCATTCTATGTCCAACTGCTCTCCCAGTCCTGTAATACCCCAGAAATTAACCAGGGACATAAACACAATTATGGAAAGTTCAGGAAGGGCACATGCACAATTTCTGAAACTTTAGGGTAGAACTTAAAGTGTTAAAAGTTATGAGGTGTTAAATATAAATTGGGGTTACTTAGCCCCTAGGTAACCCTAGTGGACCCCACACTACAAACCACCCTAACCTACCCCTCTTCCCTAGTCACCTTGGCACTCCCATAAATAGGATCCCTTGGCCTCCTCTTCTCCCATCAAGCAAGAGCTCAAGGCCAAAGCAAGGGGAGGAGAAGAAGGGGGAGCTCCAAGGGAGGTCTCAAGGCTCTCACGACTTCTCAAAACTCCAGGTTTTTAGGTAGGTTCCTTTAATCTTCTCTAAGTCATTAGTTAGCATGTTTAATTATCCTAGGTTAGTGTAGTTTAGTGAGTTTTCCTTTAGGTAATCTTGTAAATCTGTGATTAGTGTTTAGTTTAGTTCCTTTCTCTCCTGAACCCTTGTTAGTTTGTGATCTTAATCCCCTGATTAAGTTCTTATTAAGTGTATGGAATATTTAATTGGGTCTTAGATCAGAGCTTTTCCTTGATCTCTTTAGAATAATGTAACTTACGATGTATATAACTCTCCTATCTCCAGTCCGACATCTACTCTGTTTTCCTGACTTGAATTCCCTAGCAAATAAGCTCTTATTGTCCAGCTGGAGAGCATTCGAATCCCTTATTGGCTAGCTGCTCTTATTGACCAGCTGGAGAACATTCGTAAGTCTTATTTTTTTTTTAATTATTTATTAAGTACTAGCCTATTACAATCGTGGGGGTTAAACCCTTGGCAATATCCGTAGAATTTTTTCTTGAAAATTCTTGCAAATCTGTTGTCGCTGGGAGTAGAACTCCTGACTTCCGAGTGCACGAAGA
The DNA here is from genome assembly GCA_014218235.1 of Colocasia esculenta. Lineage (NCBI taxonomy): Eukaryota > Viridiplantae > Streptophyta > Magnoliopsida > Alismatales > Araceae > Colocasia > Colocasia esculenta. The sequence continues at coordinate 90,422,020 of CM024759.1, read as the reverse complement.
AGTGACCAACCAACTGAGCCACTCCTTATCTGCCGCAAGCTCTTATTGGCCAGCTGGAGGGTAGGAGTCTTAAAGGCCATCTTCTGAACAACTGAATTGTCAAGAAAGTATTTTACTGGGGTTTTGGACTCAACTGGACTAATGTATGTGCAATAGAGTTCTAATCTGGTCTCGGGAGGAGCACCCGAATATTCTAACTGAATGCCGCGGATGACAAAGATCAGGTGTTTTGGGTATAACACCATCCTGATTGCTAGATTGTTACTGGACTGACAATTCAACTGTACTGCTCACCTGACTGGTTGAGACTGATTATTATTTATCCTCTGAATGAGTTGGCTTGATCCTTATTACTTATTCTACTGCTTGTCATGTTCTTATATAATTGTCCTGATTTCCTTATTGAACTCTTAAACACCTATTCCGGTCATTTACATTTCCTGTTGAGCCTGTTAACTATTAAATATTTGTTCTTGTTATTTACATTTCCGGTTGGGCATGAACTGTTCACTCGTGATTTAGAGTAATTCGAGGGTAATTCCTACTGAGCTTTAGTGGTCACCCTATCTTTCCCTAATTTTTCAGGTAATCCCGAAGATTAGTCAATGGCGGGATGGGATGAGTGCTGAGAAGACACACCTACACCCGACACTACTGATATAGACTAGAATAGAATGCTTTTAGTCTAATTGCTCTTGATCTTCCCTTCTTAAAGAGGAAGAACCTTATTAGTGTGTTTACTTCACTGTTTATCTCTGTAATACTCCTGTATAAATATAAAGACCAGTTTATTTTTGAAATAAATTGAGTTTTATTGCAATTGCTTAACTGTCCCTGTCTGCATCTTTTTGTCTATCGTGTCCCGATTACATTTTCCGTTGGGGTCGGGGCGTGACATAGTCCAGGTCTTTTGTCCAGGTACACGTTCACTGTCACAGTCCTGAACTGAGCCAAATTTTGTGAACCTTATCAATCTGATTTAAGCTAGAATCGATCAGTTTTACCTTAAATTTTACCAGGTATAAAGGGCATTCCGTGAGGGGATGCATATAGAGTATAGGCATACATTCTTGCACATTTTCCCATTTTTCCTTTGACATTTTTCGTTTGTAATCCGCTTATCCTTTGGCCTGGATGGATAGATACAGAGTAGGATGAAAAAAAACACCATCTTGACAGACATGACTGCCAATGTAATGCGATTTCACATTCCATGATCATCTGATGAAGCTTCCACAGAACCCATGTCATAGTAAACCTTTCATCACAATATTTATTTTACTAGATGTCAAACTATGTATCGTCCTTGTACCACAGAAGACATAGTACCTCTTGTCTTTGCATATACCCACAACAGACACAAGACAGCATTAGTTACATTCAGAAACAACAGTTATTAATGCCACCCCTTTCTCTCCTCATTGTCATTATAAACCTGTGCTGCCTACGAAATTCAAACTTACAACTGTCCTAGTTCTTCGCAGACCCTTAATATCTGGCTTCAATCATTCTCAGCTTGTTCTTTTGCCAAAGGTTTATGGGATCTCATCGGACAATATATTCAGCAGCACATTCCTACTTTTGACAAGGTCCACCTTCTTCTTTGGGACTGGAAACATCATTGGGGTGGTTTGGTGGCTGATTCTTCATGCCACCCTTTGGGCAATGTGGAATGAGAGAAATAGCAGAATATATAGGAGAGAAGCGAGGACTGAGGAAAACATTTTCCAATTCATTAGAAACAGAGTTTTTTTGTGGGCCAAGCATATGGGAAATGTAGATGCCTCCAACTCCCACCTCTTTTTGTATTTGGGGAATTGAGATGATACTTTTGTGTATATAGGTTTTTGTTTCTTTATACCTCTATACTTGTACATTATTTCATCTATCAATATATTCTGTGGTACCATCCACATTCCAGAAAAAAAACCATTCTGATCATAAGAGATGCAACTGTAGGTTCTGCACCTCCCCACATCAACAAATAAAGCAAAAGCCTAACCTATCCACACCACATCACCTGTTAATGAGCTTGGTAAACATCACTGACAACCACTTGTTATGCATCAAGAAACACCATAGTAAATCTATGGGCACGTTCTTACCAAGATAACAGGTTATTTCCTGAGTTTAGAAATATTGACTACTGATACACATGAAGATGCAAGAAACGCCCTTCCTCACAAAGAAACCAAATGCTTACCTAAAAATGGCTCGAAAGTTGTCAAAGATTGTGTTCATCTAAGCAATTGCAAAGATGAATACGCTCTTGCAGTCAAAGAAGTCCCCACAGATAAGTGAGTCCGAAAAATTGAGGATAAGTCAGTTTCAATCTTGCCACCACTCATCAGGGGTAACACTAGGAGATGAGACATGACAGCAACACAATTCCTAGAGATATCACTGCAGAACAATTGACCCTGTCTAACAAAATCACAGGAGGCGGAACAACAGGCAGTCAACTGACCAACAAAACAGTGTAAATATCAGAACATTCTACTCCATGCCCCAGCCTTCCACCTCTGCCTATTTCACTGACTTCAGCTGCAAACAGCCAAAATCCACCTGCCACAGCAAGCCCGGGCGCTAAGCCCACAGACCGCGGGGCCCCACCATTCAAGTCAAGGCGACATTCCATCCATACACCGAACCCACAGTGCCGGAAGCAGACACAACAAACATGCACTGGACCACCCAGACGAACAAGAACAAAAACTTCCTAAAACTAGAAAATTGGGCTTCAAGAATCCCTCTTCAACCCGCATGCGAAATCAGACCTCTCCCGGCCTCTTCAACCAAACCCAACTCATCAAGAGCCAAGAAAGCAGCAAGGACTCGGACAAGCTCAGACAAAAGGCAGCTCCAAGCCGCACAGAAATCCGGAGTGTCCATGAACTACTTAAACTCGAACGAACAGCACAACACTTAATAGCAGGGGAACAACGAGAACAGAGAAGGAGAAGAAAAAAGCGACGGAGGGAGCTCACCATTGACAGAGGGAGCCGTCGGGAGGGCATGCCGAAGCCCCAAAACCGCCAAAACGAGGAGGAGGGGTGCGCGGTGCTCGTGAGGGCTGAGCGTGGTGACGGAGACGGAGAAGGTGGACGCTGCTGGTCTGGGCTTCGCCTTTTCTTCCGCCCGCTACGGACTCCAGAGGGGGCCTCCAAAAGCCGGATTTGAAATTTTCTGCTTGGCGTCCGGGGTCGGGGGCGTGGCGGTAGATTTGTCGGGACGCGGGCGGTTATAGCTTTCTCAGGTCCGGAGTGGGGACGCGGTCGGTACGGACGTCGAGGTGGGCCCCGCTCAATCGTTTTGTCAGAAAGCGATGGGTTGGAAGCGAAGTGGAGCCCGGGGAATGGGGCCCCGGCTGTCGCATTTTTTTCGATAAGAACGAGATTAGGGGCCGGGTCTCTTCTTGCTTGTTAAATCAAGTAGATTTTAGATATCATTACAACCGTAGTCTCACTTGGTGCACCGCAGAGTGCACCTCCCGGCGGTACATTAAGTGTTTTTTTAATTTTTAAATATTTTTAACAAAAAACAGAGTATGAGTTACCTTCTATCCGATAATAAAATATAGAAATAATATATCATAATTATTTTGGTCTACCACTTTCGCCATTCCAACCTATTAAGAGTGATATTTTATCCTTTTTTTACTATGAAAACAAAGATTGAATTATACACAATGAAGCTTTTATGTAACAATATTATTGAAAAAAAAGACTTGTCGACACTATCTTGAACATTGTCAAAAATACTCTAAAATTTTGTGGCTTTTTTTAGTTCCTTAAATATTCTTGATCTTGTTTTGATGGAGAAGTCAACATGTACAAATCTCAAGTCAAATAAAAAACAAACAGCCGTAGTACTCGACACCCAAAATTAGTCAAATCTAATTAAAATTTCAAATTGATGAATAGTATAAGAGAGACTCAATCCAAGCTTACTGCTCAATCCATAAAGCTCAACTATTAAAACTCGATCCAATAGACGAAAGTCAAGTAAGGCCTACGAACCACCATGAGCATTTGATCTGTCGATCTTATGAGGGCTCTTATTCCGACGTAGATGCCAAGAGGACATTTCGAGACAACAATATACCCCTGTACATCTCAGCATGTGCTCAGGCATGAAGTTAGTTCGGCCTGCACTCTATTTGTTAGCTCAGTGGGTCCTTAACCTAACAGACTCTGTAATTCGGAAGTGAAACAGTAGACACTCCTACATGATACCTCGATTAGCAAATCCCAAGTGGATAGTGAAGCCTTAAAGAGAATGATAGGTTGCCCACGATCGCCATGATCTCCACCTACCATGCTCGTAGAGGGCATAACAACCTATAATGGCTACTACCCCTATGGTTACTGTCACGCCCCAATGGCGCAGTTATCAAGTCACTATGGCGATGGCAGATTCTACAAGAAGACTAACAAGCAGAAAAGAAAATTTCACTATATAATCTTACAAAATTATTTCATGGTTCAAAACTAGGTTTTTTTTTTTCAGGACTTCTAAACATCAACATATTTACAAAGAGTCCTATCCATGCTAAGTGGGCTACATCAAGGATTACTACAAAGATTTAGGCCTACTAAAGGAAGACCAGCAACAGTCAAATAAAGTAAGACAACAGGGTTACATCAAGTGGAGGTATGACACTCTCTGCTCTCTTCCCGCCCATGCACATCTATTTTTTGGAGACTTCAAATTGAGTAAGACTTGAAATATTTAAATAAATTGAATGAGCACAAAGTCCAGTAGGATTTATCTTCTAAAGCAAACCGAATAACCAAATTTCATGACAGAATTTCTGATAAGAAATCAGGTTTCAAATACAAGAAACAATAGAAACTTAAACTTCAAGACTCCAAGTAAAAGATACAATATGACAGGATAAGATAAGAAAGAGTTCTGGTCGAACATGTACATTTCAAAATTCAAAAGAAACTGTGGCCATTATCACAAGTAAGCATGCAACAAGAACACTCATGTTCAGGAATAATCATTACAGAATTCACAAGTAGAACTGTCTTTCAAGCAATCATTCACATGTAATTTGTAGGGATGTCTTGCCAAAAGACACATAATCATTACTTTTCTGCAGCTTAAAAGTATTGTGTGCTCCTCCCGAGACAAGATCTAGGGGCACATTTGCACGGGCAACAAGTAGGGTCCAAGACCCAAACAATTATTTTCGTGACAGTTCACATTTCACATATAAATAACGGCCAATTATCTAGGATTCCAATAAAAGATTTTTCTCATTAATAACAATGAAACTTTTGATAAACAATTTGCTTGGATTTGTCAAGGATTTGCTGAAGGCTAAATCAAATATAATGATGAAATTCAAAAAGTCAAGGTATAGAATAATTAATTTCTGAAAGAAATAATATATCTATAAAATATTTTCAAGGAAAGTCCTCATAGAACAAGTATTGGGTTAATAATAAAATCAAGGTAGAATAAGTTTTCTGAAGAAACTCATTGAATTTCTAAGTCAAAGATTCCGATTGAAGAAGAAGAAAGTCATCGATTGATGAACAAGTCCAATAAGTAAACAGGTTTCGATTGATAAACAAACTTCGACTGATGAACAGATTACGATTGGAGAACGACTTTGATTGATGAAATGTTCTGATTGGAGAACGAAGTTCGACTGATAAAATGTTCCGATTGGAGAAGAAACTTTCGATTGATGAACAAATTTCGATTGGAGACTCCGATTAGAGAACAAACTACAACTAGGGGTTCCGATTGGAGAAGAACTTCCAATTGATGAACAAATTTCGATTGGAGACTCCAATTGGATAACAAACTACAACTATGGATTCTGATTGGAGAAGAACGTCCAACTGATGAACAAATTTTGATTGAAGACTCCGATTGGAGAACAACTTTCGATTGCAGAAGGTTCCTTTAGATTGGAGAACAAACTCTAACGGAGGCTTTCGATCGGTGAAAGATTCTGATTAGTGAAAACTTTTGATTGGTGAACAAACCTCACTAAGGACATCGATTGGTGAAGAAACTCTACCGATTGGTGAAGAAACTTCACTAAGGACATCGATTGGTGAAGACACTTATCTAAAGACTTCGATTATGGATGAAACCTCAACTAGTAACTTTCAGTAACACAAGAACAAGGCAATTCCAACAAGTTGGTTTATTTAGGGTGTGATAATTCAGGATTATTTCAAACTTGGGACATGTTAGGGTAGCAGAAAAAGATGGAGTCCAAAAATGATTGTTCTTATGAAATCAAGGCTCCAAAAAACTAACTCCTGTGATAATATTACTAAAGAAAAAGAACTCATGATTACGGTTGTTGCAAGAAGAACTAACAAGAGCATTGTATGCTTGAACAATCTCTTCCAACTAGAGCTAAAATAATCAATAATATCAAGAAGATATCAAGGAAACCTCATGAACAAGAACACAGGACTAAAACAAGGGATTTATTTGACTTGTTCTTGTTACTCAAAACTTTTAAAAAGTCTAGCAAGCTAGTCTCCAACCTTCACTCTTCAGCTATTGCTACTACTATAAACTCCACACAGAGAGTAAACAGGTGGAGTTCACCCTAAACCTAATATTTATAGGCTTAAGGCTTACGTGCAGGGTTTGGGTTCCACAAGCAGCTCTTGCTCGTTTTTTTACAGTTCTAGCTCATCACTGAAATGATAACTTTCAAACCCTTAGGTGACCCTTCCATAATATTTTAATATTCCCTTGCAGCTTAAGTTCTAATCGAAGGGGTCAAGCAGCCAAAGCTCTACTACAAAGGCCATTCTCGGGAGTTTTCCTAAACCGCCGCAGCTTAGATGTATGGCGGCGACCAATATTGACTTTTACCGTTCTTCTTTATTTCTTAAAAAAAATCACTCTAATCTTAAATTTATATTTATACCCTTCCTTATAATTTTAACAATTGTGTTCATACTTTTCTCCAACTTATGAATTTCTAGTTTAACGGGAACAAAGGTTAAAAATTCCTTAACCTTAATTTTTTGGAATTTGAGTATATATCGTTTCCTGAATTTTTTAAAATTGTGTTTTCACTTTACTTATTACTTGGGGTATTAATGTTACATCTACGATTCCGGTCTTAATTGCAATCATGTTGCATGAAACCTTCCAGGAGATCAACCACCCTTAAATCCTAAAAGAAACCCCTATGGCAAGAGGTAGGCAAGAATATTCATACTATTGTGAGGGGAGATCTCCAGTCAACTCACCCTCTTATTCTTGCTCTTATTAATACTAAATTATATATCGACCAGTTTTTCATGGGATCTTAATCTCAAGCCCCTTATCCTTTGTTCCTCCTTGAAATTCATCTTTGTTGAGAACCACCACATTCGTTTCCCAAATCTCAAGGCCATCTTGTGGTCAGCAATAAAACTCAAGATCCTACGTGTGTGTATATATATATTGTGTGGAATTCAATGTCGCAAGTAGTAATTTTTTAATATCCGTGGAATTAAGTTTATGTCGTGGAATTAAGCTTATGAGTTACACTATGAAACTTTGGGAAAGAGTAATCGAGAAATGAATGCGATGTATGACTACTGTATCAGAAAATCAATTTGGTTTTATGTCAAGTAGATCTACTACAAAAGTTATTTTCTTATTATGGCGGTTAATGGAGAAGTATAAAGAGATGAGAAAAGATTTATATATAGTTTTTCTTGATTTGGAGAAGGCATATGATTGAGTACCGAGAGATTTGATTTGGTGGACATTAACAAAGAAGAGAGTTTCTCAAGGATATGTTGACTTGATCCAGGATATGTACGAAAGTGCCACGACTAGTGTGAGAACTATTACTGGAGAGACTTGTGAATTTTCAGTCACAGTAGATTTGCATCAAGGTTCTGCTCTAAGCTTGTATCTCTTTGATCTGGTTATAGACGAGGTAACTAAGCAATTACATGATGATATCTCTTGGTGTATATTATTTCGGATGATATCCTTGGGTATGCTATTTGCGGATGATATTGTCTTAATTGATAAGAGTATTGATGGTTTAAATGCTAAGTTAGAAAGTTGGAGACATGCCTTGGAATCTAAAGATTTTAAAATCATCAGAGTAAGTCAGGGTTTATGCATTGTAATTATAATAATAAGAGGGTGTTACAGGAAGATATGGTTCAAATTGATGGACAAGATATTCCTAAGAGTAGTAGCTTTTGATACTTAGGGTCTATCATCTAAGAGAATGGGGAGATTTATGACGATGTGACACATAGGATTAAGGTAGGTTGACAAAATAGAGAAGTACATCAAGAGTCCTCTGCGATCGTCGTATATCAGTAAAACTTAAAGGAAAATTTTATAGAACGACAGTGAGACCTGCTTTATTATATGGTACCGAGTGTTGGGCAGTGCGAAAGTAATACATTAACAAAATGTGTGTAGCGGAGATGAGGATGCTGAGATGGATGTGTGGTAAGACTAAGAAATATAAGATTAGGAATGAGCACTTCCGTGGGGATTTGGGAATAGCTTCGATTGATAGAAAAATGAGATAAAATAGACTTAGATGGTTTGGACATGTGCACCGTCGTCCTAACTCGGCGCCGGTTAAAAGATGTAATAAAATCTTAGTAGATACCGGTAAAAGAGCTAGGAGAAGACCTAAAATGAGATGGTGTGATGTTATTAGGAAAGACTTGAACTTCTTGAGTTTAAACACAACTATAGCACTTGATAGAAATTTGTGGCAAAAAAGAATTCATGTAGCTGACTCCAAATAATAGGATAAGGCTCTGATGATGATGATGATGATGAAGCTAAGTTCAATGCAAATTGTACCACTTTACAAACTCGATTGATAATTGGATAGTCCAAAAGTTAAAAATAAAATAAAATTATATACCTCTATTTATTAAAAACATAAAAATAGAAATATTGGGATGTGCAAATGATAGCATAAACAAAAGTCATGTGATGTGCAGATGTCTTTATGACGGTTTGAACACTAACAAAGATTTATCTTTCTAAAAGATACATATATCCTACTTAACTTATTTATATAGCATGCTTTTGAATTTCTTTCAACTCAATTTATTTTATTGAGTTTTAAATCTAAGACACATCAAATCTTGATGCACAATACAGGTGGAGTAGAATGGCCAAAGCCTCTCCCAACAAGGGGGAGGTCTTGGGTTCGATTTTCACCACCGAAGGGGTTTACCTGATTTGCATTTAATTTTCGAGGGGTATAGACTCGGATTTTCTCGTTTAAGTGAGACGGATATATGGATATACGACAAATTGGGGGCTATTAGATCTCGACTCTAGGGTCTACAAAAAGTCACTCCTTTAGTCTACTAAATCACACGGGGCGAGATTTCATCGTTATCCAAAAACAAAAAAACCTTGATGCACAAACAGACCTTATCTTCTGAGCTACTTCACTGGATAACAAAGTTTTATCATGATCACAGTGTCTATTGATGGGCTTGCGCTCTCCTGAAATGTGCTACTATGTGATTTGAGTAGGTATCTTGTCACAAAAAGGTTTTCATATATTCTGGCAGCCAGAGGTTGCTTGCCAAGATTTGGGGCTAGAAGTCAGCCCTCTCCCCTAAGAGATCCCATGCTTTTTTTCCTTCAGATTTTGATAGTAAAAAAAAACTAAAAAAATATTTTTTCATCTGATTTTGATGCACACTTCATTGTTTTTAGTTGAACAAATTAATTAGGAGTCTCTATCAAATATTTGACTTATTTTCTAATTCTTGATATAATTATAACTCATTAGAATAAATATTATCTCATATCACAGTACACGTTAAGTCCTGTTACAGCAAAGACCTCTCTGTTACAGTCAGAGACTCATAATTAATTTATTCAAAATAATAAATCAAATTTTTACAAATATCTTTTTTTATAAAAAAATTTACGTATTAACCCCTATAGTATCCCATACTCTCAAATAACTCCCTATAATCATCATATTTGAAACACTCCCCATAACCAGTTATAAACTGTAGTGTTTAATGGAATTGAAAATTAGAACTAATTAAGATACGCAATAAATTGGTTTCTATATCCCGTATTTTCAACCATAAGAGAGATACTTCTTATAAAAGTATTCTATTTTTCTATTTGAAAAGGTAGAAAATTGCATATTAGTGTTTCCATTGCCCCCACAAAGCCTTATATGAATATCTGTTCTTAGTGATGTGGTGTAATTACTTACTAGTTGATGACGTTCGTGATTGATGCTTGTTGTGTGACTTGTGTCCTGTTCTGGATCAGTCAACTGTTTGGTTGCACCCGTCTATTATTGGCCAACTACCATCTGATCTCTGGGGACTTGGTAGCTCTCTTCAAAGGTTTGATATCTCTACTTGATGGGTGATACTTCTTGTTCGATAACCGAACAACTGTCTTGTTCGGCCTCGACACAATTTTGAAGGGTCCACAGATTACTCGGTCGTGAGACAATTATCTGGTCTCTTACTTGATTGGATAATAAAAAAAATGAGGTTAGATTTATAACCCATTATAGCGTGTGAATTAATTTTTAAGGATAAATTAATTAGGAATTTCTATCAAATGTTTGATTTATTTTCTAGTCTCTGACAGAGTTGTAACTCATTACAGTAAGTGTTATCCCCTGTTACAGTATATGTTAAACCATGTTATAGTAAAGACCTCCATGTTACAGTCAGAGACTCTTAATTAATTTGCCCTATAAACTATTCTTACAACAAATATTATAATGTGTGACTTTTGTTAAAATATCAATGCCATATCTTAGATGTTGCAAAAATGCCACTCCGGTTAAGTAAGACGAATATAGTAACTACATTACTGTTTTTACAAGGTATGGATACCTTAACACCCATGATTTTACTCATGGGAAATCTTGTCATCTTCCTATATGAGTTACATTAAATCATAGTTAATTGGATTCGTGGTAACATGACATAATAGTGACAACTTTGATATAAGATTTAAAATTTAACAATATTATTTTTATAATATTTAATAAAAATACATATTTGTATTATTTGTTATGAGAATGGTTCACAATTTCACATACCAAAAATTGGCATCTCAGGAGGTGGTGGGATGAGAGACTTCTTGATGGTAATGACTAATTCATCATTTGGGTTGTTGTGAAGCACTGAATTCTCTTGTATTTATCCCATTTTCTTTTAGGATTCGGACAATTCTTCTAGATTTTAGATTCAGGTGAAGTGCTGTCCAAAACTGACAAGTTGGTCACTCTTCATTTTTTCCAAATTTTCAGAAAAGGAAATATGACGATCTCATCATCTAACCTTGTTATTATTCATGTAATTTTTCCGTAGATGATAATAATTAAGACACATCTAACCTTGTAATTCGAACAGTAGTCTTCTGTGTCATTTTGATGTAGGCAGTCTGTGCCCTGTTCATACACAACTCTAATTAAATCGTTACAAGATTTTTTTTTTAATTTAAATACAACCCCCAGAAACTGGTCAATCATTTTGGTGTATTATTGCAGGTTTAGGAAACAATTTGCTAATATATTGCATTTGGGTTGGAGTACACAAAAATCCAAGGATTTTTCCTTTTCTTAGCAGGACATTAGTTTGCAATTTGTATTAAACACCAGAACAAGATGTTGTTTGGGCCACAGGATTTGTTTGTGTAGATGGGACGTCAAACATTAGAAACATTTGAATTTTTCTGCATTGTTGCGACAGCAAAACCAAAAATATTAATTTACAGATTTATAAAAGAGTTGCCGATTTCGACTAAAAAATAGTCATAAACCGAAATAAGATATTTAATTTCAACATTTGCTTAGGCTAAAAGTTGATAACTATTTAAAACACTTGGAACAACTCATCTATGTACATATGCATGTGTGTGTACATGTATCAAAATTGACTCGAGAGTTCAATGCTCAATACTTGCAAGTCTTTGAATAGCAAACTTAAATCCAACAAGATTAAAAGATGGAAAACAAATAAGAGAGAATAAAATATGACATCATACGTATTGCTCATATGGTTCTCTCAATGGATATGAATATAAAAAGAGGATGGAAAAGATCCATGTCATCCATGCTTTTAGAGGATCACCTGTGCTGGAATCAGATTTTGCAGGCTACTCCAGGAAAAGCTGGTAGCACCAGCACTGAGCTATAAAGGAAGTCAGGAATCCTTGCCAAACGGAAAAACTCATTCAGGGGAATCATCCAACAGAATCCCCTTCTTCATATCAAGAAACCAAAAAGATGTGGAAATTTTAGAGGGGAAGCGGCCAGCGGGGGCTCTCCCTCCAAGCACGGGATCAACCCTAGGAGGCGGATGGGCGGCTCCCAGCCTCGTCCTCCGGCTCCGGTCTCCGCCGCTGGTGGTGCTGCTGGTCCTCGACTTCCTCTTCCTCGTCCTCGGCGCCGTGGGGGCGCATCAGCATCGCCGTGTAGTAGGGGATGCGGTGGAAGCCTCCGGCGGCGGCGGCAGGGGCAAACAGCTCCACGCCGTTCACGGGGAAGAACGCCGTGGGGATGGCGGTGACGACGCCCCCCATCCTGTCGTCGACGCCGCTCGCGCGCGATCCGCAGGAAGCGGAGGGAGAGTTGTTGTTGTAGCTGTTGGTGGTGGTGGTGTTGGCGGAGGAGGAGGAGAGGGAGGAGGAGTGGGCGGCAGCGGGCATGGTGCCGGAGCCGGTGGCGGCGATGATGGAGGGCTCGGCCTGGCGGAGGAGCCACTCGATGGTCTCGCCGTCGGAGCGGTGGCCGAGCTCCCGGGTCAGCTGGAAGATCCTGGCGGCGGTGAGGGGCGGCATGCGGACCCGGCGCCCGCGGCCGTTCACCTTGGTGTGTCGGTCCTTGGAGGATCCGGAAGACGAGACGGCCAGCTTCCTCGTCTTCTGAGTACCGGAACCGGCGGCGGAGGCGGAGGCGGAAGCAGAAGCATCAGTGGCGTTGGCGGATGGGGGAAGCAGCTGCTGCTGCGGCGGCGGCAGCGGGAGCAGCGTGGGAGGGTGGTGGAAGAGGTGTGGAAGGGTTTCGTGGGAGGAGGGGGCGGTGGGAGCGGTGCTGTAGAGGGCCAGCTTCGATTCCATAGTTGGTGGGGAGGCAAAGATAGAGATTGGGAGGGATTGGTTGGTACTTGGTGTTGTGTAGAGACAGAACAAAGAGAGACGAGAAGAGGGACCGGGGGTGGAAGAGAACAGGGGATTTTGGGGGACCAAGGGTATCCGAGTTTAGGGTTTTTTATAGGGGAGGAAGTGAGGGGACCGGCGCAGTAGGTATGGAGGGTGCAGAAACAGCGGAGACGACTTCGGAATTAGATTCGGGGCCGGGAGTGGATTGTCTCGGCTAGGGTTTTTTGTTTTTGTTTTTGTTTTCTTTGCTTTCGGGGCCGGGAGCAAACTTTTCTTCAAGAAATTTTCTTGTTTTGAGGTTAGTTTCTCTTTCAATTTCGCGTGATTGAGAGAAGCGGGAGACTTTGGTTTCTAGTCATGTGGAACAAGATAGGAATGTGCTTTAATTTGGCAATCCAACATTCCTTATTTCGCCTTTACAGGGGGGGCAGATAAAGAGTGTTTGGAGTTTCAAATCTTGCTCTTAAAGGTAGATTTTTTGATGTCAAGTTATGATACTAGTTGCTTAAATGTGACTAAGAGGAAGTTCAATCTCTTAAATATATTTGGTATTTGGATAGAATGGAGATAGAATGAAGATCTAAATACCAAACATACCTTTAATTTTTAGTTACGTGGAATAAGTTGGATAGGTATTCTAATCTGATATCTAATATCCTCTATCTCATTTTCAAAATGAGCATAGGGAATGTTTGGAATTTTAAATCTTGCTTCTAAAAATGAATTCTTTATGTCGGGTATGACTTTAGTTGTTCTTCGTCACGGCCGTCTTTGAGAGTGTCAATTGAGTTGATTTTAAGAGAAAACTCTCTAGCACAACTCAAAAGTGTTTTCAAATATACATCCTCTACTTAAGAGTACATGAAAAATATTTTGAATGTTGAGAAGAGAGATAAAAAGAAAAATTTTCTCTCTCTCGCTTTTTCAAAAATAACCTCCGTGCGACTTTTGTGAGAGGCACGATCTTCGCTGATGAATTTTCAACATATGTTTTGTTATCAGGTAGAATACGATTAAAGAAAAAAAAAACCTACACCCTTTTCGTATGTGTGTTTCTTTCAAATGAGAAACCTAATTTTTAAACAGATATCACAATTCTCCAATTGTGTCTGACTCTCATTGCAAATTCGATTCATATAAAATCATGTTTTAGGATCTTGATCTCAACCCCACTTAAGAGGGAGTTCAATCTTCAAGTTTTTACACGTGGAATAAGATGGGTGTATATTTTAGTATGGCATCGAGCATCTCCACCCTACTATTAGAAGGAGATGAGATTTGAAAAAAGTTAAGTAATAAAAATAGAGAATTTATTTATTAACATTAATTCTTGTCATCAAATTTAAACTTGCAATTAAAAGTAGGTCATATTATCATTCGATAGTAAATACCGAGTTGGAACTTCACAGAGAATTAAGTCATATAGTGCATGTATTAGTGTATTAAATTCAGTGTCAAACCATAGTGAAAATTTGGATTTTCCTTGTGGAAGGGGATTACTTCTTCTCACGGTTCTGCATGACTGAGAAGGGAGATGGCTGTTTGATTTTTTATTTTTTATTTTGGTTTGTCATATGAAATAAGGTGGGTCTAAATCCTAATCTGGCATCAAGCATCCCATCCCCTCAAGAGAGGGGAGGGAACTGTTGGAGAAGATAGAAAATAAAAAAATATTTCTTAACATCAAATTTTGAAAGAAAAATTTATTAAGAAAAAATAAACGGAAGAATAAAAACCAATTACAAGATTAAGAGGTTTAACTAGATGAAGGGTGTGACTCTTCAGACAATGTGAAGGATAGTCCAAAGAACGAAGAAAAACTAAAGTATAAGGCCATGCGACAAAAATAAACAACATAAGTCGGAGAGAGAATTCTCTAATAATTACAAAGAGAAACGATTTTAAGAAAAGTACAAAGAAGTAGAGATCAAGGATGAAGACATGGGTGATAGTAGGGGTGTACAACGGTTCGGTTCGGTCCGGGTTGATCAATTTTTGGCCAACCCGAACCGAACATACATCTCAACCCGAACCGAACCGAACCGGAGTTATTTCGGTTCGGTTTGGTTCAAACCGAATTTTTACATTTAATTAAATATAAATAAAGTTATTAATATTTATACAATAAAATAAGAATAAAATTAAAAAATATACATATTTATATGTAAATTTAGTCATATAATTACATTTTTAATACTTGTAATATAAATATTATTATAATTATATTAAAAATCAATTTATTCGGTTTATACGGTTCGGTTCGGTTTCACAATTTGTGAAACCGAACCGAATTTCGGTCCAAACCAACCGAACCGGCCAATTCGGTTTGGTCCGGTTCGATTCTTCGGTTTGAACCGAAATTTGAACACCCCTAGGTAATAGGGGTAATGATCCTCTACATCATCATATTCTTCTTGATCAGATTATTCTGGCAGCCCAAGTCTTATGGGCATAAAAGAAAGCTTCATTCTTCCGCAAAATTTGAGTTTGAGACTTTTGAGGGATAAATAACAGAGTATTAACATTTAGAGCAATAATGAGAATGTCAACTAGATCTCTTAACATTTGACTCTATGAATTTTACAAAAACAAATGCTGAAATTGAATCGGACAATTAGTAATAATAGCTCGAGGAGAGCTATTGTGATGAGGGTTTGGAGAATGAACCAGAGGGACAAATAAATAGATTCGAATACCACATTTGTGACTTGGACGAGAGATGAACTTCAGACAGCGTGAAGATGCTAAGGAGGAGTTGAACATTGGGGAAGAGAAAAGTAATGGACTCAAACGTTTTCACATTCTGACCCGTTGGACATTGCACCGATGAACAAGGAAGCTATTCAAAGTCATGCCCTATAAGTGGCTGTGGCCATGGGAGAATCAACGGGCACATGAACCACCTTTCTTGCTGACTAGACTTACAAGTCTTTGTTAAGACCATCATTAAAAACCACAACTTACACTACATCTGTTTGTAAAAATGTAGAAGAATTATTAATCACTAAAATTTATCTTTTAGAATCAACTCTTGAGATAAAAAAAGGTAAAAAACTTTGAAAACTTAAATATCCCCTGAAGTAGCAACACTATTTCTTAGTTAGAATTCGGAACCAGTTCGGGCTAAGCACCCAACAATTTAATATACAAGCTTGAGCCCATCCCAAGCCCAAGCTTTTAGATTATTGGGAAAAATGCTTGCCTGTGGAGCTTTTTTGTTAATATAATTATTTTTTTGCTTCCATCTCAGTTTTATTAAGATCCTTCTTGCATCAATCATTTCTCTTTTGCTTAAACTTAGCTTGGCCTGGCCCACCAAAATAAACTTGCATGCTTTACATCCCAAGTAGCAAATTGTAAAAAAAATTTAGACTCCAATAATCTAATAAAAAAATCTGCAAAAAACTTTTAATGAATTAAGAGACTACAACCAACAATATGATAAAGAAAAACACCCACTTAACTATTTAATATAACAATCCCATAATCATCATTTTATAGACAAAAAAGATCCAAATTATTGCAAGATAAGTACTATAACAGGGGTGGTAGGTCGCAAGGAAATTAATTCTTTTGTGTGTGTGTGTGTGGGGGGGGGGGGAGAGAGAGAGAGAGAGAGAGAGAGAGAGAGAGGAGGTCTTGTCAAGTCCTCTTAACTAATAAAATTATTTTCTAACAATTTACATTAGTTATATTATAAAATTTGTCTTATAATAAACGTTTCTTTAAACTTTGCAAACAAAACATATTTACTTTATAAATAGACAAAACGTGGGAACAACAGAATGGCACCTAGTTCTTCGTGGGTGGATTTTGAATTGGGAAGTTCGAAAGGGAGCAAGAGGCAGTGGGAAGAAATTAGAGAGAGAATAAATTGAGAAAATTGGGTATCATTTTTTAAATTTAGATCTCAAAGGCCTCCCCAATTCCCATCTTTAGTTATCCCACCTTAAAATCTGTGATCCTAATGCAATCCGAAGGCCCGTCCAAGCCGATCTCAGACCCTTAAGATAGATCAAAGATAAATTAAAAATATGTTCAAAATTTTGAAGATATTTTCATTTTATTTTCAATTTATCTTGATACCAAACATGATTACTAGTGTATACACATATCAACAACGCATTATTTGGAATATGAATATGATGATGATAGAGCTCCTTCATACAATGTCAACAGTGCATTATTTGTTTTACTCCAAAAAGTTAACATAAAATATATTCATGATAAACGTTGTTCATGATAAATTTATTCATGCTTTTATAAGTTGCATCAAACTAGCACCTAAAACATGTCGAGGAATGAGCGTCCTAAGAGAACAGATGTTAGACGAATTTAATGAATTACTAAACGAGATATATATTTTGCAGAAGAATTCCTTAATGAATTACTAAACGAAATATATATTTTGCAGAAGAATTCCAAATTTAAAGAACATGTTCGACTGTCCCCGGAGTATATACACATATCCAACTTATTTCTTATCCTTGCTAAAAATAGTAGATAATAAATGCCAAAGCAGTAGAATTAACGTACGCATTTCTACATTTACGTGCACCTTTGTTGAATTTATGCTCCTGAGTTATCCGTGCTCAGAAGAATTAAGATACGCACATCTGTGAAACTCACTAATTATGCAATAAGACAGGAGCAATATTTAGTAAGAACGATCTTACAATAATCATGGCGTAAAATGTAAGAGGGAAGAGAAAGAAATACTTACTTTTAATTAATAAAATTATTTTCTTGCAATCTACATCGTCATTATCGCAAAGTAAATATTTCTCATAAGATTAGAAAACAAAATGGGGACAACAATCAAGATCAAAGCCACAAGTTACCGGCTATCAAGTGTCATCCGGAAGTGCAACGGTTGATCCAAGGGCAGAACCTGTACTTTTGAAACAGATAAATGAAGAGACTACAGAAAGAAGAGAGTTTAGGAGAAAGGCAACAAAGAAACTTGATAAATATACATGGAACAAAAATTCTTCAAGAGTGAAGAAACCCTTGACCTGGACAAGTATCACTCAGCTTATTTCTCTTCACAGTTACAGCTTCCCGTCACGATCTAGTCAACACTATAAAGACCGACCTTGTACACTCTCCCGGACCAGACATGTACATGCCTTTGCTAGATCTTCTTTCTATCTTAGCTGGGCTCACAGTTGCTGCCATCGATGCCAAATTAAAATAACAGAATGTACACTGGGACAGTAGGGAAAACCTTATTCCAAGAGACCTATCATTTATCTACAAGTGGACCGCTCTGGTGTACCTTGTTATGTAAAGAAAGATGGACTTGTCAATGTTTAGGGGAAAAAAAAAACTCCTCATCTGTACAAAGTTTATTCCATCGCCTGTGAACTCGGCCTCAGGGTGTAAACGATGACATACCTATGCGCCTTTCTGTAAAACAGGGAAAATACAGCCTCATCAGTTTCTCTTGCCAATATAGCAGATTAAACTAGAGAGAATATTGGAGCTACCTCCAGCTACGATGACCTTCTCAACTCGTGCGGCAATGTGCTTTCCGTAGGTATACCTCTTCAAGGAATTTACATGTGCCTTGATACGTGATAGAATAAGCTCACGGTTTTTATCATCACAGGTCTCCAGAGCCTTCTGTACAACGTAGTTACCAAACTGGTCTTTCATCATTGCCTGCAACCATGTTTCAATGCCTTTTATTCTAGTTGCTAAAAAGCTATGCCATGACAGGCAATGCCTCACCCGCCTAGGCAATACAACATGTCATAATGTGGTAACAAAAAAATAGATGCAAGGCAAAAAAGGAAAATGCCACAATTCTAAAATTGAAGAACACATTTCTGCTTAGAAAAAGAATATCGGATACCTGCAAGGGCTCATTCTCATCAGTAGAACCAAGCATCTCATTGATCAGAAGCTGACGTTCCTCAGGCGAACCATAAGTCAAGCACTTCTCAATAACATTGGATGCAAACTTTTGTTGACTCATTTTTACAATTTGTCCGGCAAGCTTGCATATTATGGCAGATCGTTCATGTTGTTTTCCATGTTGCAGGATGTGCTAGAAAAGGAGGTTCCAAGATCACATTTAATTTCATGAGCAGGATCCCACATAAAAACATATGTTTTATTGCAGAACTCTCGTTGAAGTCAATATGGTAGAAGGAGGATTCAGCAGTGAAGACACACGCCACAAACAATAACCAAAGAAAAAAGAATGACTGGATAACGCATGAAAGTACTTGAATGATACAAATGTCCATTGGCAGCAAATAACATAGAATCATGGAATTTAAAAGTAATAACTTCACCAAGAAAAGCAAATATTAACATGTAAAGAAGCCTTCAGTCGGAACTGGGAATACACCAATACAAGAATCTTATATAGTATGCAGCAATGTCATCACTCTTCCCATTTGAACAGGGAATGATGATTGTCCTCTTAAATGCAGGATGACTCCTAACTAAACACTACTTTCTTCTAACATCAAAAACATCGTTATATAACCAGCTTCTACATCCCCACTCTTGAATAAAATACCAGACAAGTAGACTTCAATTGCTCTTTATATATGTAGAACCAAATAGGCCCAGATAGGCCTTGAACTGGACCTTTTTTGCTTCTGGTTCTGCAATATAGACGGAAAGAGGGAGAGAAAGGCTCCATACCAAGTGCTATGAAGCCTGAGGGCTGAGATAGCAGTGATGCCACCCAAAGATTTGAACTTCCAATTTGGAAGATAGGAAAGAAATTCACAATGAGAACAACTAACTTTGAAGAAGAGCTTAAAATTACCAAATAAATGTGGCAGCAGAAAGATCCATTTGAGGGAACACAGACACAGACACAATCTTAACTAGCAGAGAAGGCTATCATCTTCATTCTTTTTCACAATGAAATTGCCAAGAAACTATGTGAACAGAATGGGAGTTTCAACCTTCTCCAGAGTGGTGTTATTAGCCAAAGATCTGATGCCCAGGACAGACTTATCAATAACTCCCGTGCCAAGTGGAATCATCTAAAACACTAGATGGAGGTTGAGGTCGGAAGCAGCCAAGAAGAGGAAAGGCAGGAAGAGAGGAGCTTGGAAAGAAGATGGACAAAGCCATGTCAAGAGGAAGGCGAATACTGACCTATGCCATCAATGTTACAGAAAAGGCATTAGGCATGTCTGTATGAGAGTTCATGGTATCTGTATGCAAGGAAAGAGGGTCGTAATTCCAGAGAATGTGCAGGTTTACCTCCCTCCAGGTTGCTCATGTGGCAAATATGATATCGCATTAGCAATTTGGTTGGGGGGGGGCGGAGTCCGCAGCTCCTTTCCCTAGTGCGGTGCTAGCATGCTGCAGGTGCAGGTGAGTTATGTAGAGATAGGTGGGCAATTTTCCCCTCTCACTGCATTACAAAGAGCATCCTTCAGCGTATTTGAAACTAAATCCCATGGGGGCAAGATCGGTAACATTGGTTCACATGGAGAATATACATCTGCTAAGCACATTTCAGTTTTGGTGCATAGTTATTAGGGCGTCCAGGGCAATAAGGTGATAAGCTAAATCATTGCTAAAAATTCAAATAATCATTGTTGATGAATCGAACAATTCAACCATACTTCTTCAGCATAAAAGCGCGACCATGCCTGCACTACTCATTATTATCATCAAGTTGAAAACATTTAAACAATCCACATCAGTTGTTACTGCTACTCTTCCAAGCGGGCATCCTGCACTACTCATTATTATTATCAAGTTGAAAACATTTAAACAATCCACATCAGTTGTTACTGCTACTCTTCCAAGCGGGCATCTCCATGTAGCAGATGTGGCACTAAATATTACGTAATCTACTGGATATATTTAAACTCAGACTCATCAACGTACCAATGTAAGGACACCCTCTTGCCAAAGACAATTTAACAGCAAGTATAAAAACGCTTGCAATTTAAGATTGTTGAGTTATATGTAGATTTATAAATACTGCAATCCAATTCCTACAGCATGTTTTCCTTCCCAAGTAAGTTTCAAGACTGTTATGTTCAATCACCAAAAAGTGTTCCAAAAACCTAGCAATTGTATGCAAGAAAATCAGACAATGCCAGGTTAGGGAAGAACATACTTGAACAACGTAGTTCCCATACTGGTCTTGTGCCAAAGAACATATAGCTTGCAAGATCTCCTCCATCATAATGCCTTGTGTCTTGGCATCATCACAGTGCTCTAGCACCCGCTGCCAAACAAAAACCTACATTAATATTGAGCAAAGAATTTTTTTTTTTGGGGAAGGATAATAATGAACAGGCATCTCAGCATTTATACCTGAATGACACGGCAGCCATATGGATGGGTTGATAATGGTACAACTTGTCCATAAAAAGCTGATATAATAAATTGGATCCTTTCTTGAGGGACACACTCAATGCACTTCTGGATTACATGGTTACCATTCTGATCACGAACACATTTCATGATCGAACCATCAAGTTCTAACACAATTTTAGTTTGTTGCTCCACATCAACAACTTCCAAAGCCTGCAAAAAAGGACCCCAGTGTTGCAGATACAAAGGCGTCATAAGAAGGCTGATAATCAAGTAGATGGGATATTGTAATAGATTTCATGAACGTCTAAAGAATTAGCAACGTGAGAGCATGCAGATTTTACACCTATAAAATATAGTTCAGATGTGTCATGAGGACCAAATTTCAATCAATCGATGTAGATGCATGAAAAAGAAAGTGCAAACAAGGAAAACATTGCAGACAAACTAGAAAATGGAAGCTGAGAATTTCCTTACAATATATAATTCCCCTTGGTTGTCAAGATAATGTCTATTCAATCATGAAGAAGCATAAGGACATACACATATGCTGTTCTTGTACATACTATATACCAGGTTTTCTAAAACTAGAGCACAAACATTTCATGATATGCTCTATAATCTTTAGAATGGTGGCAAGTGGATAAATTGGATACGCAAAACATAGAATGTTTTCAATTCATATTGGGCACTAGTAGGGTATAGTAATAATCTTTATTCTCCCAAAATATCCCTCTGGTCAAAGATGCCCAAATGGAATGTCGTCAAGCGGAAGACTTCCCCTTCACCTCTCCATTTGTAAACTAATCTAGTTTCAGCCCATGCTGGGTATATGAAAGACCATAATTTATGTAAACCATATGCTATGCTAGGTGCCTGTGACAATTGCACAAGAGATGGGGTAAGGCAACATGTCACCTTGAGGCCCATTCAAGTTGGGTAAGCAGCTGGCGAAGGTTTCTGCTGATTAAGTGCTCATTTGGCCCACCTTTGGTGCTTGTCCAAACCCAAAAGTATGTTCCAAGTCTTCTGCTATCCTAAAAGACATTGTGAACCTTGAGGCCCGGAACAAGTCTCCCATGAGGCTATCAGCCATCGCCAGAAATTAACAGAAGTGAAAGCTGCAGAGCAGTAGTCTCCTGTTGGTGACCAAGTTGTCTACCAACACCCCCCCCCCTCCAAAAAAAGAACAAAAGAAACTGGCTAACCCCTTTTATCCTCTCTTTCTTTCGTGATCCTTTGAGTCTGACTTGCCAGCCTTCTTCTTCACCAGTTACCTCTCATGTTCTTCTCCACCTCCAACAGTGCTTGACAAGTGAGCCTTCCATGGCCTCATCAGCTTTGGTGATTTCATGGAGCAAT
This sequence comes from Colocasia esculenta, assembly GCA_014218235.1. Taxonomy (NCBI): domain Eukaryota; kingdom Viridiplantae; phylum Streptophyta; class Magnoliopsida; order Alismatales; family Araceae; genus Colocasia; species Colocasia esculenta. The sequence continues at coordinate 90,399,229 of CM024759.1, read as the reverse complement.
ATTGCCTGACAGACTCACACATTGGTGACAAGCTGTGTACACCTCTTCGCACTCTCGGAGAATGGGTTGAGCCTTTTCTTTATTTTACTTATTTGGGTGGGTATTACACGTATAAATTTGTATTTAAATGTTTTCACAAGTTTTTGCATGCTTAGAACATTAGCATATGTGAGTTTGTATATAAGCATCAATTCAAGCAGGTGATAAGTAGAAGCAACAGGGAATGCTAGAAGGTTGAAAAAAGATATGAAAAAAAGCCCATGAGCATACCTTCTGAATTACTCTACAACCATACATTTGAAGACTGAGTGGCAAAACATGACCAATGAGTTGTCCAGACAGCTGCTTCTTCTGGATTTCACTACCATGCTCAAGAAACTGCAAATTCAGGTGTTAACAGAAACCCTCAATTGATGGAATGGCATGCTCACAATTTGAAGAAAACATATTGAGGACTGGGGAGGAGCATGCCTTCTGTATCACGTAATTTCCAAAGACATCTGTAATCAAAGCACGAGAATGGGGGAAAATCTCAGGAAAAATCTTGTTTTTCTCCTCAATGGATGCAGTTTCTAGTTTCTGTTGAATAAATCGACTTCCATACTGATCCGCACTGAATGTAACAAATAAAAGAAGAAATAAGTCTCAGAACCTTGAACCAAGAATTGCCAGTGTAATAATGATTAGAAAATGGATTATAGAAAAAAGCGAAAAGGGGTACCTAAATTCAACTACATGACCCACAATGTCCAAAAGTTCAAAGCTCCTAGATTTGTTACTTTTGAGTTCGTCCAGCAGAGACAGTGCAAAATCTTCTTCCATGACACCATATTCAGAATTCCAAGATCCTACCGACACCCTGGCTGAACTTTTCATCATGGGGCGCTGTGACAGGTTATCCTCCTGCCTCAGAGGACTAATAGAACCCAAAGAAGGAAGAATAGAGCTGGACACAGAATTTATTGGATATTGCAACCCCAGGCTGGAAGCCAAAGTGGTATAGTATTCATTGTTAAAAAAAGCACCAGAATTTCCTAGGAAAGGTAACTCATACTGTAGTTTCTGCTGAGCAAGCAACGCCTTAAAGTATGCTTTTTGATATGCAGACATGTCCATTGAAGAGGTAACAAGATTCCCTCCCAAGCCAAAAGCACCATGTGGGAGAGAGTGATTTCGTTGTAGATGCTGTGCAAGTAACGGTTCAATAAGAGGCGCCTGAATCCCAGTAATATTCAGATACTGCCCTATCATACCACCTGTTAAGTTTGTAGAGCAATAAAGTAAACCATAAGGCATGCTAGAAAGAACTTAATTATCGTCACAGCTTGCAGCTGAATATAAACTACCTAGGTCAAAAACAGGCCAAGTAGATAGAAAAGTCACCTGCATCAATCTGATGGTTTACTGATGTTGGCAGCCCTTGACTCAAAGGAGAATTACTTGCCTGACTCCCAGAAAAATCGATGCCCGTGATCCTTGGATTCTCGGGATTACCAAATCCATTTGACATCATCGAACCACTTGGAATTTTTGGATACCCATTACCTAATGTTACATGTTTTGACAAGTCAATTTGTGTACCAAAAGTCAACTTAGACATATTCCTTTCTGGAATTCCAATGTTCTTAGATGACACTGGGAAAGAAGAAATATTAGATGCATCAATTTCAGTCTTAATCACATCCTGCTGCAGACGATTATTGTGGCCGTTGGATGCACTAAATAGATTATCAGCTTTCTTAGCAAAATCTTGAGGAGATGCCCCTCGTATGTTGTTATCATCATTTGACAGTCCACTGTTTGAAAGATTTAAACCAGAAAAAGCAGTTGTAATATCTTTATGTGCAGCCATGCATGTAGAGGAACCATTTGATGGAAAATCCTCTCTTCCCCCCAAAGTAGGAAGACAGGGGCTTGAAGATCTGCCAGAAGGTTGAGGATCAGGAGTTGCACTCCTCACAAGTGATGAACCCATGGCAGATGCAAAAGAACGGGAAGCAGATGAACCAAAGCTCTGGACCCTGATGAGGCTGGCAGAACTTGCTTTCGACTTCAAATAATCTACTGTTTTCAAACTGTCCTGGAACTGTGCCCGTGGGATATCAGTGACTCCAGCTGGACCTTCAACATTCACAAAATCATTTCGACTTGCAAGGCGTGACATATGAGAAGATACAGAAATGGATTGCCCAAGCTCCTCCTACAACAATTAGGTTATTTCAAAATTGTATAAAGAAAATCAAGTCAAACATCGTTATGTGTTTCTAGACACATAGTTCCTCAAAGAATTGCCTCTGATTAGTTTTCTCCCATGATGAACAGAAATCATGTGCTTCAGTTTTACAAAAGATCAAATACTTACAATGAGAAAGTAAACAAAAGATGCCAAAAGAAAATGTAGGGGATGAAATGACGCAAGTATAATAAAAAACTCTTATTATTAGCAATAGGCCAAGCCGTCAAGAATATCATACTACACAGCACACTTGGGGCTTTTGTTTTCTAATTCTGGGTACATTTCGAATAATCATGCCAAACCAAAATCCAACCTAGTGAAAAAAAAGTATTCATCCGTTTCTCTTGTTTTCCTTAAAAGTTAGCAAAGGCTCATGCAGTAAATAGAATCATGGATTCATCCGACCTTATGGGTGTACATGTAACGCAACTATAATGAACATCTAAGTGAACGTGCACGCTCTCAGGAAGCCATCAGTAAGAACTAAGAAGGAATTGAAAACCTATGATAAAGGAGTATCGCAATCGCTTCAGGAGAGTATCACATTAAAGGATATAATAATCAGATAAAAATATAAAACAAGAAAATATGCGTTTACAAGCCTAATAGTGTAAGAATTCATTTACACAAATGAATTCTTTATTTGAGTACGTATACTTAATCATGATCACTCACAATACAGATTTCCACAGAAGAAGGTGATATAACAGAAGCGAACCTGCAAGGCATCGGCAAAGCTTTTCCTCCTCCTCACTGAGCCAACGCCAAGAACTTCAACCAGACTATCCCTTCCCTGCTCCGCCCACTCAGCCGGAGCTTGCCGAAGTGAATTCCTTTGAGATCCTGTCCTTCGTTCTGCTAGCTCCCCGTCCACATCACGCATAGGAAGGCCTGGCTGCAGTGAAAACAATAAGCTGCTGCCCCCATCACCAATCCCCACACCGGCTACCTCCTTCCTCCTGTCATCTATCCTAGCAAACGTGGAAGCCCCAACCTGGAACCGCTGCGCGACCCGCCAGTCCTCCTTGGAGAGCGCCGGCGGAGGCAGCCTCGGATTCAGGTGCTCAGTCGAATAGTAATAAGAGAGGTACTCCGGGTGCAACGTCATCTCCTCCACGGACAGCCCCGCGCCAAAGTCATACCCGTTCAACCCGCCGACCCCAGGGCGGCCGCCAAAGAGGCTGTCGATGGCATTCCGAGCGCCCTCCACCGTCGGCGGCGCGCTATCACTCCGGTAAATGTTGAGCTCCCTCTCCCGCTCGGCGGCGGCCGCCACGCTCCGGCGCTGCAGCTGGTTCTCCCGGATCAGAGCCTCCACGTCCTCCTCGAAGTCTTCCAGCCCCCCGCTGCTCCCCAGGCTCGCCGGCGCCTTCATCCGATTCACCGCCGCCATCGCTGAAACCCTACGCTTGGGTTGCCTCCCGTGCATCAGAGCACAGCACAGTCGAACTAGGCGCCATAGACATAAAGATCTGAGGGAGGGAGCTCTCTTTCACGCCATCTTCCGCATCGGATTGGACTCGGAAAAGGCAAACGCCGAGGAAACAAGCATCAAGAAAGGTCGTCAAGAATGGCAAGAACTGCGCAGAGATTGGAAAGAGGAGAAGAGCCACGGCGGAGATCGGCTGCGGATCGGAAACCAGGTTGCCTTATTCGCCATCGCCGCCAAGCAACGGGCCCTCTGCCAAGAAGGGAAAGTTTGCAGGGGGCGAAGGAGGCGGTGTGGGAGAAGAGCGAGAGCAAAAATAGAAGTTGGAGAGGAAGGCGCACAACGGAAATCTTCCCTTTATACGTACCCAAAATTACACACTCAACCTCTTACATGTATATTTGCCTACATACTCTCAATTCGTGCCAAAAACACCCCTCCCCACAAACCCCTCTCCAAGGTTGGTTATGTTGCCCTGACCAACCGTGTCAGTTTTTCGTTGACACGAGTTAGATAGAAGCATATTACATTGATACGTTTCGATCTAAAAGGTCTATTAAAAAATATTAATAAAAATAAAAAAGATGATAAAATAAATATTAATAATAAAAATTATAATGTTATAAATAATTTGTACCATATCGACTTCGAGTCCCTGACACGATTCGACTCGACCGTGTCATTGCGATACACAGTAGGTCGTAGGTCAGTTAATATAAAAGATGAAATGATGATGAAAATGTTAAGATATTTGAAATGAGAAATGCTATTCTCTCACCTGTGCTGGAATAGTTGAGTGTCTTCTGATTACTTATTTTTAGGTGCAGTATAAATCTTCACACAAAAAAATTAAATATGTGTTAGTATCCATGTGGAACAAATAAGTGTATAAGTAGAATAAATTTATTTGTTTCACTTACATACTTATTTGTTCTATTTATATATTTATATTTTCACTTATTTGTCAATTTGATCTATTTATAAAGTAAAATAAATAGGTGCATAAGTACATATAAATATATAAGTGGAATAAAACTATCTATTTATCTCACTCATACACTATTTATTCCACTTTGTTCCACATGGGTACTGACAAGCATTTAATATTATTTTTGTGAAAATTCATATTGCACCCAAAAGTAACTAATAAAGAGGCACCCACCTATTCAAGCAAGACAAAAACTCCCGGAAACAAGAGTATAGCATTGCTCATTTGAAATTTTATCTTGATATAAACCTGAGGATCCGAATTTCATTGAAATTGGGAGATTATTTTTTGAATAAATTACACGAATAAACATATCAATCTTTATTCATATTGAAAATAACAAGGTTTGCTATGTCAAATAACTCAGTCATGTCGAGTTCGCCTTGGCACCACATGGATCAAACTATATTGATGCAGTATGGTTTGATCCAGACTATACAACTATAAAAAATAATAAAATAATTAATAAAGATAAAATAAATTGGATCGAATATGGTACGACCGTGTCGTTGCGTACCGCAACAGCATGACAAATGTTATAAGGTGTTTGGTTACAATTTTTTACTTTTTTTTTTTCTAAAATTTTAAAAAAAAAAGAGAAGACAGACATAAATAGGTGTTTGGTAAGTAGTTTTTTTTAGTGAAAATTTTTTACCCTACGTAAATCTCTTCAAAAAAAAAAAAAAACAAGTCATAACCTATTTTTATTTTAAAAACACACTATTTTTCTCACAACCCCCCCCCACTCCCCCGCCCCCACGACCCCCCAACTGGCGACCTCCCCCACCCGCGACCCCCCACCCGGTGAACCCCCCCCCCCGCCGGCGCCCTCCCCTCCTCCCCCCCCCACCCCGCCTGTGCTCGCCTCCCGCTAGCGCCCTCCCTGCCTTCCCCGCCCCCCTGCGGGCCCTCCTCCTCCCCCTTCCTCGCCCCTGCGCTCTGCGGCCCCGGCACCCTCCCCCTCCTTCGCCCCTGCCCCCTGACGCCCTCCTCCTCCCCCTTCCTCGCCCCTGCGCTCTGCGGCCCCGGCACCCTCCCCCTCCTTCGCCCCTGCCCCCTGACGCCCTCCTCCTCCCCCTTCCTCGCCCCCCGCGCCCCAACGCCCTCCACCTCCTTCGCCCCTGCCCCTGGCGCCCTCCCCCCTTTGGCCCCCAGTGCCCTCCTCCTCCCCCTCCCTCGCCCCTGGATCCGGCGCCCTTCCCCTCCCTCGCCCCCGACACCCTCCTCCTCCCCCTCCCTCGCCTCGGCACTCTGGTGCCCTCCCCATACTTCCTGGCAAACATCATAGACCAGTTTTTCTTAATTTTAAAATTTTAATTAAAAAAGAACACATTATAATTTTTTAGATAGAAATAACTTTTTAAAAAAAGTTGCTCCCAAACACCCTATTAGAAAGTAAGGCAATATGTGAAATAATTTAGTGACATATTTTAATTTATTATACACATTTTGGACAATAATAATGTATCATTCATCATCAAACAACATTTGACCTACCAAATTAAAGTTAGAACATTAGTTCAAGGACATTTTATAATGTTTAACACACACTCATCATTTTTCTTTTACCAGTCAAAGTGCAAAGGTGCATTGGTGTCAAAAGTAGGGTTTTTCATGTATCGTAGCGGCACAACTGTGTTGTACCATACCTAACGATTTGTGACTCTCAGCACGAACAACACGGTACCGTAAAATCAATCGACTGATTTTTACTTATCGGTCGACCAATTCGACTTATGAGCACCCCCAAATGTACCTAATAGATCAGTCTAAAATTGATCGATCATTTTTTTTATCGGTCGATCGATTTCTATAAGGATAAGTCTAGATCTCATGATCTATTTAGTTTTCAAATAGAGACAAAAATCGATCGACCGATTTCTTTTTTATCGTCGATCGATTTCTATGAAGATAATGTCCACATCTCGTGATCCATTTGGTTTTTAAAGAGAGACTAAATTCGGTCGACCAACTTGACATTTTCAATCGATTGATCGGTACGTATGAATCGTACCTTACAGTATTACAGAAAATGTGACACGGTCGATCCTCGACCAACCTTGGTAAAAATTTACAAAAAAAATCGATTAAACTTTCAAGAGATAAAAATGTGGTAGTGAATATGTCCTCTTAAAAGGATACATACGCAATACTTCGTATATATGTTGTGTACTTGAAAAAGGACTCCGTAAAAAGTATGCGCGGAAGAAACGTCCATGTTCGGTTATTTTGTCGCACGTACACGTACGGCCAAGATTGGGAGGTTAAAAGTTAAAACCGTCGGATCAACTGATCAAGTTTGGAACGCAAGGGATCCCAAACCTCCTCTGTGGGACCCAGGAGAGGCAGTCTAAAGGCCTCCTGTGGAGCCCACTTTTTGGATTTCGTCTCGTGGGTTTCCATTACTTGGGGCATGGAGGCCGGGTGAAGCGAAACCCCCTAGCGTCACACGCATCATGTGTTTCACGTGATTGATTCTTTTTAATCCCCAGCTCTCCCCTCGTTTCGTTGGCAGTGGCACATCCTACAGACTACAATTGACTGGGAAGAACCGAATATCTTATTATTTAAATATTTTTGGCGTATATACTCTTGCAAAGTTATATATTTATAATATACTCTTGACATTTATAATTTTCGTATATATTTCTGAAAACTCATAAATATCACAGTTACATCTTGACCGTAACTTCCACTTGTTTTGAGAGAGAGAGATGAATCACAATTTAAGAGGTAAAATAATTACCTTACACTAGGTTAGGTCATGGTATCACGGTAAGAGGAGATTTCACTTTTCACATAATTTTCTTTCGATTTTAGAGGTGTAATGATAATATACAAATTTGGAATATACATATGAATGCAGTGTAATGACCCTGAGAATCGGAAGAGTTGAATGATCAATCTAATAGGATAAGTAAAAAAAATAAATAACAACCACTCTACTAGAAAATATACATGAAACTAAAAGTAAATAACAAGCAAAATATACAAACCCTCGTACAAGTCTCAACATAATAGTACAAGAAGAGGGAAAAGACAACCCTTAAGGGGAATATTGAGGGTGAAGTGCTAAGTATAAAGGAGACATTAGTGTGGACGAAATCCATGTCTGAGATATTGCCTCCTCCGCCCGCCGCGTAATCTGTTGTTGTTACTGTGAATTCTCACATGTGAAAGAAATGAATGAGCTTCACACCAAAGTCCAATAGAGACTATCAATCTCTCATTGATTCTAACGAGCAATATATATATATATATTATATATATATATATATATATACACAAAATAATATAATAACAATAATATATTGTACAGAAGAAGAAAAAGTGAGAAATTAGAGGGCTAACTACACGGTTACTAGTTGAGAAAACACTACGCGGCCAAAATCTCGTGTAATCAACACATTGTAACTACCACCTATTGAAAATAAGGATAGAAGTAAATATAACAGGACAAAGGCACTAGCCACAGGAAATTACTATCACTAGTCAACCGGTTAAGAGCGCTTACCCTCGACCACCCGTCTGGGCCTACCGTCATGCTGTCGAAGTGAGGCCGCGAAACTCAAAAAACCACAACAACCGTCATAAATTGGCCGGATTATGGTCCCACACTTGGCCCTTCTAGATGGTTGTGGTACCACATAGAGTGAGGCAGTGAGAAATGACTAACTAGTCTGTGCCGGAAAAACAACCCCAAAACCACCTCGACATCCTAGACCAACCACAACAGATCTGAAAATGACTCAACATCACTTTCCACACATCGTTTTTCCCTCAGCTCAGAGACTCTAACTCGAGCACACTCATAGTGTAAAGTACTCCCTCCATAGGCTCCTGAGGACGGAGGTCCCGAAAAATGGTAACAACTCTCACAATGGGACAAGCTCTCAAGTACTGAGCACTAGGCGAACGGACTAGCGAAGTACCATGCTAAGGACAGCACCGGTGCCATAGGTACAGAAAAAACAAAAACTTGACAAAAGCACGGCTCCAAACGGAACAACATGCTCTTTGGCTGAGAAGGCGATAGGCTCAATGTCACAACCTACGAGAAGGTGATGCACATGTGGTTGCCACCTGAATTGAGGCAACACCTAGTGGCGCAGAAGGCGATGTACATTCTGTCGCAATAAGAACGTGACAAGATGTCCAGCGTGACTAGAAGAATAAGAAGGCGACTGGGGTAGTGTCACGACCAGAATGCGGCAACCAACATGCCATATTCTCAATCTGAGAATTGGCTGCCATGGCCGAGTCCTCAAAAACACCCCCAAAACATCACTACGCCACAATTTCGGGGAGAGAAGCATGTAGATGGTAAACCAACATTCTAGAAGCTTAAGCCACCCCCATTCACACTCATGCATTGCAAGAAAAACTAACTACACTCATGCAAGCTCACCATGTAAGATCTTGGACTTACACTCCAACCAATAATTACGAAGCAAGGAAGCATGAGATGGTGACTACAAGGCTTCTACAAGGTGGGGAAACGGCCCAAAGACATGATAGAACTAGGGGAAGCATTGGGTTCCCTACCTCAAATTTGAAGAACCAATCTGTTGGGTATTCTCGTGTGAGTGGCCACCTCTTCCTAGCTCCAAGCTCCACGTTGAGGCCACCTACAAGAAAAGTAGGCCCACCTTCAAGCCAGGACGCCACCAAGTGGGAGAAGAACCCAAGGGAGTTGCACCACGGAGAGAAGGGAGGAAGAGAGGGAGAGTAGAAGAAGAGAGGGGGAAGGGCGGGAGAGATCCGAAAGCCTGAGTTTTATAGGCCTTGGGTCTCAGAATATGACAGCCCGAGTCGATAGTAGACCAGAACGCGATGAACACCTCATTGTGATCACAAAAAGTGATCAAAGCTTATAGACGGGCCTGACATGTGTCACCTTGCATACATGCTACTCTAAACGCAATAACTAAAACGTCGCCTTCACACTGCATGCTTCCTGACACCTACTGTAACGTAACGCATTTTTCGGATCTTTGCAGATCGTGGATTAGTGGTAGTTCGGATCTGTGTTTATTGGTTTTGGTGTGGTGCTCATGGCCAGTCATTGGGCCTATGTTGAGGTCTCCGCGTTGTGTGGAGTTTAGTGGGCCGATAGGTTAGGGTCCGTAGTGCTCGTTGGTTCACTGAGTGTGAACGCGACGGTGTTGAAGGCCGCGTTCTGAACGCGTCGGTTGTGAGGGTCACGTTCAGGTTTTCGATGTTTGGTGTCGACGTCTGCATGCGTGTCGTGTGTCGCGCACGGAGCGGGGCTGCTGACGTCAGGAGTGTGAAGGCGATGCCTGAAGCTGTCGCGATTAGGTCGCGACGGTGAGGTGTGTCGCGTCTTGAACCGCTGTGTGGTTTTTAAAAAGGTTTGGCCGAACAGAGCTTTCCCAAGTTCTGCTCGACCAGGGAGGAGCTGTTGTGGCTGTTCAGGGCGATTTGATGTTTCAGTGGTGTTCTCGTCGCGCTCTCGCGCGAGGACGTTGTATGGAGTGGGGGAGACGTCGTGTCGTAGCCGATTTGCGTGTTCTTCATGAAGGTAGGGAGATTCTACCATCTTTGATTGCGTGAATGGCATGTGATGTGTATTCGATAGGTTTAATGCTTTATGAACAATAGATAGCATAGTAGGTTATTCATTAAAGCATGAAAATCAGAAATTAAATGTGGTTAGCATGGAAATCCGGAGATGGTTCCCGGATTAGGTTTTCACCTGAGAAGGCGACGGCCCAAAGTGTCGCGACCAGGTCGCGGTAGGCCGACCCGTCGCGACAGAGTTTCTTGTCGTGCCATATCGTAGCGTCGAGATCAGAAGGCGGTCCTTGCGTCTGTCGCGATCGCAGCTGAGTGTTCTGCTTGGCTTGCATTTGGTGCTTTGGTTATCCGATTATCGTCGTTTATTGTGTATGGCTTTGGTAAGAGGTGTATTGGCCTCTGTAAAGCTCTGTGAGCAGGTTGCCCACATGGTTAGTGTATGGTTTATGTAATCGGTGTGATATTATCGTGGTTCAAGAATGTGCATGGCACATACTCCGTTGTAGTGGTGGTGTTTTGTGTGTGTGTGTGGCACATGCACTGGTTGTCGTAGTGGTTGGGCAGTGAGGTTCCTGTGTGAGCCTAGGCATGACTTAGTGGTGTTTCTATGATTTGAGTGTCATGCTTAAGTATGCATGGTTAGTGGTTTGACGTGATAATTGTCGTATTGTAACTTCGATAGTTGGTGTGAGGTGACGGGGCAATGATGGTCGGGTATGAACCTAGTCCTAGTCTTTGGTTGTCTTTTAAAGAATATTATAATGATATACATGTTAAGTAATGTGTATTGCCATAGAGGTCACAACGTGACCAATGACAGGTAAGGTTGTGTTATACTGTTGTGGTATACGTGTGTATTAATGTGAGATGGTTTGGAGGTCACATGGTGACCGATGATAGGCCAGATTATGAATGGCTACTGTGGTTTGTAATAAAGAGTATATAATATATATATATATATATCGTGGTTTGTGCATTGCTGAGTTTGGTGGTCCGACACCTATTCCGGAATGCCTCTTCAGTTGGGAGCCCCAGATTTTGTGTGAGCCAGGCACGTGAGTGTGCTCGGGGCTTGTCCCGGTGCAGTGGTACCGTCGAAGTCTTGTCGTCTTCCTAGACACCCTCACTCTCGGGGAGAGTTGTCGTCCGGCTGAGGGAAAGACGGTAGTGGGACAGTGACTTGTGAGAGTTTGTGTTTAGTCACTTGTAGCGCGCTCGTAGCTGGAGGTTACGGACACCAGTAGATGTACTGGTCCCTAGCTAGTCCTGTTTACCAGTGCCTCACTTTAGAGAGCTCGGGCCAGAGTCTCTAAAGGTGCTAGGCATGGGCCTACAGGGTGTGTGACCTGTAGGTTGTGGTGGTTTGGTTAGTCTCCACAGTTCTTTGACTTTACTTGTGTTGTGGATCTGCAGTTGGACCTTTCATCCGTGACTGCGAGACTGAGAGGTTGTTCTTGTGTTGTGTTGTCCGGGTTGGATACTGGTGTCATGAACCAGTAGTCTGTCCCGTGTGGTGGCGTCGTGCTTTCCAGCTCGTGCTTTGCTATCGGTTGTAGTGTGTGTTAGTTGTGGTTTTACTCGTCGAGGTGTGCCATGGTGTTGGCACGATTGTTGTTGAGATTGGTGAGCGGTGACTCACAAGTTGTGGTATGACTGGTTGTGGTGTGCCCTAGTGGTGGCACAGTTGTGTGTTCTGTGGTGGTACCTCGTGGTGGTAGGTACTTGTACTCTTTGTGGGTACTGGTTTTCTCGTAATACGTTGAGTACTAACCTTTTCAAGGGGTGAAGTGGAGGTCATGCGGTGAGACCTTCCACTTGTTGTGTTTTACCCTTCCTTGGGTAAGTTTCCGAATATGGTTTAGTGTGTGATGGATTGGCATCGTGATAGCCAGTCCTATTACTTAAGTGTGACAATCGATATATCGGGATTTAGGGGTATAAAGGATTAGCTCTTGGTTAGCAATCCTGTTACCCATATGTGCTGGAGGCTTGCCAGTGAAGCTAGTAGCTTAGGCAATGCTTTGCTTGTGTGGCTTATAGCTTAGCGACCAGTTGTTGAAGTGGTGTGCCTGTGAGGCTTGTGGCCTAGGCTTTATGGTTATGGAATGGATTAATGATGTTGTTGTCTCCTCGTCTTTCCGGGACTTGCAGCAAGTGAGTTAATTATGTTTAGTATTGTTAATTATGCTTTGTTGTGAGCATGAAATGGTTTGGCTTCTGGTGTTCCCAGTGAGACCCGTTGGGGTTGAGGTCCTTCCGTACTGTGTGTTGTTTTGGGTGGTCCCCTGCTGAGCCAGTGACTTGTTGAGGCTCACTCCCTTACAGTTCTTTTCAGGGTTTACCGTTGGTGTGGCTTGAGGAGGTGTTGTGCCAGACTTGTACCACTAGCAGTAGTGTAGTAGAGTTGTGTGAGCTTGTGCTCCCTCGGGGTATGCCCCAGGTAGTTGTACTCTTCTTAATTTGGATATGTAATAATGTAATGGGACAGTTATAAATTGTTTATGCAGGTATGAGCACATATCCTTTTTGTGTCTCTACTGTGTGGTTTGTCTTTTTTATTCCTTCTGGACGCGTGTACAAGCTATCCCTTGCGAGACTTCGGTCCGTTCGCGGGAGACGGATCTGGATATGGACCCTTATTGGGTATAGATATCCAGGGATGTTACACCTACCACCACTGCTCCGACAGCAAACAACAAAAATTGCATAACGGTCAGAAAGCAAGAATGCAATGGACAAGGGAGCGCCTTCTCAACTAGAACATAACACCCATCCTGTCGCCTTCAAAAGGCAACAGCCCGATACGTAGCAATCTCAAGGACAAGCCCGATACAAAATTTTTCTATACTCTTGCAGTAGAGTATAGAAATCATTTGAAGATGATGTCTTTGAACATACTTGTGAAAAATAATTACAAAGAACAGTAATTACATATCTCAATTCCTTTTGTATCACTCCTCTCATTGTCACAGGAAGTAATTGTTGGATGAGCACATGACAATCGTGACTCTTCAAACCCCAAATCTTCTTGCGATCATTGGGGTTGACATGCCTTGATATGTTAGATGCATATCTGAAACTTTCACATTTTTGAAAATTTTACAAATGGTTTGTGACGGTCCTCGCCGTTCATGCCCGTTAGCCCGATAATGTGCCCGACACTACTTCGCCTCCCACAATCGGGCCGAAGCCTCACATGGGATATCATCCACACATGTTCGTGAAAATATGAAGAAACATGATGAGCACATATAAGATTCAATTTCTCACATATATTCACATAAAATGTACATATTTGGTTCCATATCATAGTCATTAAACAAAGTGCAATAGCCTGAGATAAAACCCCAAGGCTTCACAAGAAGAAGTATTACTCTGCTGGTGACGAAGGCCCGACTCCACTACGGTGCTGACCGGAACTAGAAGAGGGATGGGAACCCTCCTACTCTCCTTCACCTGGAAGAAGAAGGGGTGAGTCTCACAAGTCACTGGCTCAGTAGAGTAACTCCCCTAAAGCCGATAAACACAATGTACAACAGATATAATATGCAAATCTATAAAGCATCTAAAATATATAACGCCTATGCATGATGCTACAGCTGCAAATAAATAAACGGCAAACCTCAAACACGTGTACAAGCTATAGAAGGGCACGCCACACAATGAGTCACGAGAATTGGTTAGCGACACTAGCCACAAACTCGGACAAACAACACAAGTCCACCTCTCAGCCTCGCAGCCACGGACGAAACGTCCAGCTACCACTCCACCTCAACAAGGTCAAGAACTGTGGAGACAACTAACACCACTCCTGCAGACTACACCGTTGCAGGCGCAAGCCTGACACCTTTAGGAACTCCGACCGAGAACCCTAAAGTGAGGCACTGGAAACAGGACTAGCTGGGGACCAGTACGTCTACTGGTGTCCGTCCTCCAACCACGAGCGCGCTACAAGCGACCGCACACCCACAAACACGAGTCGCTGCCCCTTGCCGTTTTCCCTTAGCCGGACGTACAACTCAAACTCAGGAGTGAGGGTGTCCAGGAAGACGACTTAGACCTTGATGGTACTCACTGTACCGGGACAAACCCCGAGCACCCGGTGCTGGGGACCCGACTAGAGAGGTAACCTTGAAAGGCGTTATAACCCGACTTGCTATGCACACATTTCCACGCAAAACCATTTGTTATCAACCATGATATAAGCTGACACAACCTGTATAGACTCTACATTGCATAGCTAGCACTGCCCAAGCAATGTAGGGTAGAAACTGGGTAGACTGGCCACAAAACCCCAGAGCTCGGGTGGCCACTATCTAATCCGCGACCACACAGTGGTCGCCAATCGACTTGAATCACGATGGACCAACCCATCGCCTTAAAGTCTGAATCGCGACGGGCCATGTCGTCGCGTTCTGCGACGACTAGTTCCGTCGCCTTTCAGACAGCAGAACAAAACCCTAAACTATCATTCCAAAAAATCACACCACACCATTGTACAACCTGATAAAGCAAGAATTAAACCTTCATACGAAACCCTAAGCATGCGCTCTATCATGGTTGCATGATTTCCAAATCAAAATCTACAAACCCTAAGGCATACAGTCCATACAAGAGAAAACAGGGTAGAATTCCCCTACCAACAGGTGAAATGCAAAACCAATTTCGTTCCGGTGTTCCTCACTCTTCGAAGTACCTCCTCGCGTCGGAACCACCCCGAACGGACAGCAAATACCCCAAAATCAACTCAAAAATCCATAGAAAACCCTCACAGCCTTTCCCCTCGGCTGAACAGTGCAACAACACTGTTCGGCTAGGGCAGAGACCCAAAATACACAGAGGCTAAATCGCGACGTATCGGGTCGTCGCGTTTCGAAATGCGACGTACCCCGCTGTCGCGATTAAACCTCCAACGCCCCTACATGCGACACGCGTCACACATGTAGACACGCGCGCTAAAGGTGGTCCTAAATCGCGACGAACTTGGTGGTCGCGTTACACTCTGAAACGAGTCGTCTGTGTTGGTCGTGTTTCTGAGTGGTGCGCCGAGGTCTGTTTGGGTTGGAATCTCCAACCCTCCAGCCTCCCACCAAGCCACACCAACCTGTTAAAACACATGTAGACCCACACGGTCCACCAATGGGACACGCATTGGCCCCCAAACCCGGTAAACTATGATCCGAGCGTATCGGTTATTACATGGTTTGTCTCTCAATGTTGCTTAATGTAAACATGGAAGGCGGCAACAACAATCTATTAGAGCCCAAAGTTTGTGGCTGAAGTGTAGTCCTTATACCCAAATGTTGTAGATCATAACGAGCTTTCAAGCCATCCTTAGTTTTTCCATCAATGTCCAAAAGAGTACCAACAATATTATCACAAATATTTTTTTCGATATGCATGACATCAAGATTATGTCGGAGAAGTAACAACTTCCATTATGGCAATTCAAAAAAAATATTTTTTTCTCTTCCATGATCAATAGTTGGCAGGAGTCTCAACATTACTCATATATGTGTCTTTCTTATTATGTTTTCTCTTTACCTTTGTTTTATATTAAGGAACCTTACCAAAAGTAAAGGTCAGTCCATATAACTGCTCCAATATATCAATCCCAGACAACGAAATTGCTCTACTTCTCATTTCTTCTTTCCCATCAAACCGTCATTTTAAAGAACGAAATTTGTGATCCTCTTTTAGCCAACGACGATGATTTGTGTAACAAAACTTCCCACTTGCTTTCATCCATTGTGAACTTGTCTCTACATTACATGTAAGACAAGCTAGTTGGCCCATAGTGCTCCAACCAGATAGATAAGCATATGCAGGAAAATCATTAATGGTCCACACTAATACAACACACATACAAAAGGTTTCACCTTTAGAAGCATCATATGTTTCAACATCATGCCATGTACTTGCAATTCTTCTATAAGTGGTTGAAGATAGATATCAATATCATTTCCAGGTCCATTAATGTAACATCCTTGTTCTTTGGTCAAACACCCTTCTGTAAGGGTCGCGACGTATCGGGCGGTCGCCTTCTGAAAGCGTCGGAGTTGACCACCGCGTTCTAGATTAGAACTCGATGGTGACCCTGTCGTGACTTTGCTCTGACCACAACATGCGTTTTTATCGTCTTGCTATCGAGACAGTTAGGACACATGTCGTGGCGCATGCAATCTGAACGCCACATGCCAGGTCGTCGCGTTCATGATGTCAGGACTACCATAACAACACGTGGCGGGTTTGACCATCAAGTCTGACAGGTTTTCAGATCGCGACGTAGGTAGCTGTTGTGTTCTTGATGGTAGCACGACGACTAGACCCCTCTCATTCTGGAGACCGAGGATGATATAAGCCAAGCCATTAGACCTATTTTCTTCTTCCCCTCTTCTGGCATTTTCTCTCTTCCTCCGACTCTTCTGTGTGAGCTCCGTCGTGGGGAGCTTGTGAGAGAGTGCTCTTGGTGGAGTTGGTGGCTTTTTCTCCTTGGTGTGGTGCTCTTCTCCAGCATGGCTTCTTCTCCTTCATGGTGGTGACATCTTCCCTAACATGTAGGAGGACGATCCTTGCTCATGGACGGCATGACCGCGGTGCTTGGAGTGAGGAGGAGGTGGCCATGCACACGAGAAGACCCCAACGGGTTGGCTCTTCGTTTTGAGGTAGGGACCCTCTTCTTCCCCCTAGTTCTACCATGCTAGGATCACCTACCCTTCTCCAAGCCATGTAGAAGTCATGTTAAGTGTTATGAATGCTTGGTTTAATCCATTGTGCATGTTTGGGGTTTGGGGTTTGAGTGTTATCATGCTTGCATGTGAGGATTCATGAGTGTAGATCCACCTTCTTGACATGTATGGGTGTGGATGAGGGTGGTTTGGATGTTTATCACATGGTTTGAGTGCTCTCCATGCTCCCCTCCCTCTTTGCACACCGGAATTTCCATTTTCGGGGTGTTTTTGGAGGTCTCGGGTTGGCATCCAGCCTCTATCTATGGTCGCGACCATGTCGCGACGTATCACCCTGTCACCTTCTGTTGTGAACACATCGCCAGTACCTGTCGTGTTCTTATCCCGATGGGTATGTACATCACGTTCATACAGTTACTGTGGTGGAGACGGCCTACCCTATCGCGTTCTTAATGCGATAGGGGTATATGTCGCCTTCAGGCCTAGGTCACGACGGGCAGGGTCGTCGCCTTCAGGTGGCGATGGACCACCGTGTCGCCTCTCTGATAGAGAGCGGCGACCTGTTCAGAGTTCCGTTCCGCTGAGTCTTTATTTCTTAGCACCTGTGTTGTTTCTTAGCACGGTTCTACACTAGTCATTCGTCCGGTGCTAGGCACTTGTGGGCTTGTCTGTTGAGAGGTTGTTACCATTATTTGGACCCCCGGTCCTCGCGCGTCTATTGAGGTAGTTCTCCAGGCGGCGGGCGAGCTCGAGTTACGAACTCTGGTAGCATAGGGAAAAACAGTGGAGACATTGACGTAGAGTCGTTTGCAGAGTTCTCTTAGCTGAGTCTGGGATGCCGAGGTGGCTTTGTGTACTTTCGACGCATATCAAGTAGCCCTTCTCACTGCCTCACTCTACGTGGTTTCGGTACCATTTAGAGGGGCCAGACGTGGGACCGTAGTCTGGCCAGACTACAGCAGTTGTTACTTTAGTTCCGCGTACAAAAGTAATAACCATAATAGGAATGTAAGTTTCTTTCTTTACATAATATAAGACCCAGTACAAAAGTAATACATGTTTTCTTGATGACCCAACACCTAACGGGATAGGAAGGCCAATGGAGGGAATGGACGGCCGAGGCATAAATGGCGGAGGTGGACTGGTGGTCCGACGAAAGGAGATCGGTTGAGAGATAGAGAGTGAGAAAGAGAGAGACACAGAGAGAGACAAGGAGAAATAGGAGCTAGGGAGGGAGAGGCACTTGCTGCAAGAGGGTATTCTTGCAAACTTTGAAATCGCCAGTGGTAGAGTGGCATTCGTCGTACGCTGGAGTCGTAGGAGGGGCGCCGAAGTGGCAGGTGGCTACTGGCTAGGAGCCTAGGTGGCCGCCGGGGATGGCAGAGCGCGGGGGTTTAGGATTTGGGACTTCGATCGTGGAGAGAAAATGAGGTTTATGATATCTCGATCTCATCGGAAGAGATGCACATCGATCTCGCAGGTAAAGATGGTCCTCAATCTCGCATGTTGCGCAGAAGAATAATGGGAGAGATGGGAGATGGCAGAGCGTGGGGGAGGGGGTGGGATAGACTGATTGGGCGATAATCTGCACGTTTCGTAGGGTCAGAAATTTTAGAAATAAGAGCAATAATAGAAGAAGTGATCGGCGCTTGTGGTAGCTCACGTCCACAGAATTGAACGCTTGGATAGCGACACAAATATCCTCGTGAATAATATCCCAACAAGCTTGGAAAAAGTGACTAGAAAAACCATCCGGACCCGATGCTCTATCCGGAGACATGGAGAAAACAACTTTTTTTATCTCCTCCAGTTCAGGGAACAACTTTTTTTATCTCCTCCAGTTCAGGGACTGCACACAATTTGTGACCATCCATCACAAAGTTTGGAATACACTGCAGCAAATCATTTGGAATAAAGTGGTTTTTCAGAGGTAATAGCCTGGTGGTAATGCCTCACAAACATATTAGCTAGCGTTGTCGGGTCATCAACAAACACCCCTTCTCATCTTTCAGCTTGTTAATAGAAGCCCTTCTCCTATTAGATAGCACATAAGAGTGGAAGAATTGTGTCCAGAAAATCTCCTCCTGCAAATTAATAAACCTTATTCAGATGAGATTTTGCATCACGTAATAAGCTGGAGTTTACCTCTGAAGAGTCCACATCAAAACGAGATTGCACAAAAAATGACTGTTGGTGTGCGGAAAAAAAAAAACCTGCACTCTACCAATTGGTTCGAAAAGGTTGTTTTTCACGTGCAAAAAGAGGGGATGAACTTTAAGAAATTATGGGCTCCATAATTAGGAGGATCTCTAAATCTCGCCACTCAATCAGAATAATATAAATATAAAAAAATATTACTAAATATGCATGAATTAAATTAAAAGCACGACTATATTAATAACATAAAATGACCACTCACACATCTTGTCTCGGAAAACGGAAAGCTCAACACAACCTACCTAGACCAATTTAATCAACTGCAGCCTGGTCACGGAAAACATGAATTATTGAGGAGGAAAAAATATTTCCACCAGTCTCGTAATCAGAATGCCCTGTCAAATTGTTTGATCACCACCTTATACCTATCCACCTCCCA
Organism: Colocasia esculenta; assembly: GCA_014218235.1. NCBI lineage: Eukaryota > Viridiplantae > Streptophyta > Magnoliopsida > Alismatales > Araceae > Colocasia > Colocasia esculenta. The sequence continues at coordinate 90,379,753 of CM024759.1, read as the reverse complement.
TTCTACAAGTGAGACACATAGGATTCAACACCACATATTGATAAAGTCACAACTTGGTTTACTTGCCGTCTCACACCTATCCACCTCTTCTCAATTCTTGAACCTCATAAAATGAGGCTTTTGATAAAAATGAGACTAGCTAATATGGAGCCCTCTCCTCCAACTATGAGTGAACTCAAGTGACGAACACAAAGCACTACCTCACTACCCCCGGCTATTTTTACCAGCCTATGCATACGCTCACAAACAAGGGGAGCCAAGAGAACGGCTCAAATCTTGGTCAAGACATGAGGACCAAACCCCCAACCTATCAGTTGTAATGCGCTAGAAACATTGGGGTACCCGACTAATGGGGAACACATCAAAAACACAATGTTGACAACAACTGCACTTAGGGTACACAAAAACCTACCAGAGAATAACTTGTTGACATTGTATGTAAATGCTACTAATTAAGCACAATAATATGCTCTTTCTTAGTAGTTAAAAATCTACTAAAGTTACCCATCACGTCAATGTGATAGGCAAACCAATAGAAAGTGGTGTGTGTGTACACTGCCTCGCATGGTGTGCGTTAAGATTTTTCCTCCACGAAACAACCCCCACTTGAACGTCTCGGGGAGACCAAAGGTTGGCACCCATCGATCGAACCTCCACGTCATATTAGGCCGTAGTGGCTTCATGAAACTTGTAGTACCACAAAAAATTCATAAATTAGAAAATAAAGATAAATCAAAATTTTATCAATTAATAAATTTAAATTAATTAAAAATGATACACATCATTATTGCATGCGTATTAACTCATATAAAAATTTCGTAAAAATAATAGTTATATCCTAAATAATATTATCTAATGACCCATTAAGAAATTTTGACATAGAAAAATCATTTGGACTAAGTTTAAGAATTTTTGCGACTTATTATCGTAATTAAGGAATAAGTCGGAAAATCCATTATCATAATTGCCAAAGTGGTTTATAAATCAAAATAAAGACATGGGTAGACTTTAAATAATGTGTATTGATAGCCCATTATGGGAATTGGACCAATGGGCAATTTTGGTCCATGAATAAATATTAATAAAGGGGAAATTAAAACTCATTAAGTAAATTAAGTAATGGGTTTTCCTAAATGGTCCATACATGAAGTAATGGGCCCAAAAGCTAAAGCCCATTGTTGGATGGGAGATAATTAAGCCTAAATTCGTACCTAAAATATTAATAAATGAAAAAGGGTTAAGATAATGACTATTTTACCTCTTAAATTATGTTAAAAAGAGTCATAACCCTAGTCTAACTCAATAGAGCTCTATCTTAATCTAAAAAGGGAATTTAGATAAGAGGAAATAGAAATAAATATAGGAGACTCATATTTAGATGAGTTTAAAATGATATAATAAAAGAAAATAATATAAAATTCATAACTATATTATCTTCTAATTAAAAAGGGTCAATTAAAGTAATAAAATGACTCATATATATCTAGAAAAGAGACCTAGACTTATCTCAATCCCTTAGTCACGAAATTGGATGTCTCTCCAACCCAATTAGGTGGATAAATGCTAGAAAAGGGGAAGATAAATGTGGAAATTCGGAGTTAGAGAAGGAGGAGTTTTAAGTGAATTAGAAGTCTTTAAACATACAAAACCCTTCTATTTCGTACCAAAGGGATTTTCATCATCTTCACGTTTTCAAACCCTAGGATTTCAAAGCGCTCAAAGGTAGGCAATCTCTCAAGCTAAATCTAATTAAACTCAACCCTAGATAGACCTTGATCCCCTCTATCAAAATCTCATATTTGCCCTAATTTTCGTTGTGCCATGAAGGAGCATTTCATGATCCAATCCCTCTGCTATATATGTACATGAACTCACTTGTTTGCCTTCAATCCATGAATACACTTGATCCCATGCCTTGTAAATTTTATCATAGATACTACTTGATGTTAGGATTCGAATGATTCTATTTCCCCCAATTTTCATCATGTATCCTTTGCGAATTAAATCGATTTCCAACATTGTGCATGTTTTAGGTCACCAAAATGTAATCTGATTAAAGCTTATCTAATCCATGCTTATTTTCTAATTACTCATGTCTATTGATACCTCTGCATGTCTACTTTCATTTAAAACTAGTTTCGTGATTTTTGAATGTGTATGCGAATTTATATCGAATTTTGAATAGCCTTGTATCAAGCCATGGAAGGAAGGTGTAACGCCCAAAAATTTAAAGTGCTAGAAAAATATGAATAATGTGGTTAATATACATTAGGATTGTCATTAATTGAAATAATTGATATTTAGGTATGATTAGTGGTAACGTATGTTACCCCAGTGTCGTACACAGAGGTGCGCATTTCCACAGGGCAACACCGAAAAATGACAAGGAAATAAAAATTCGAGAGCACCATAATTTCCAAAAAATGTGGAGAAATCAGAAATGTAATTATCCAAATTTTTCGACGCGCGGATTTTGAGATTAAGTCGACATGACCATTTTTTGGTGATTTTTCACCTAGTGAAAAATAAAATCCAAAAATTAAATAAAAATCACCATAATTAGAAAAACCATAATATTAGCCTATGGTTAAAATTTCATGCCAAATGGATACCATCTGGTCATGTTTACATCAAGTTTATTAGACCAGCCGAATTATGGTATATTTACGGAAGGGATTTTGTGGGATTTTTTACTATGCCTACGTGTGAGGCAATAGAGAGGCCAGCACACCTAACTGAACAGTTAACACGTTTGTTACTAACGTGTAAACATGAGGAGATTCGCATGGGCTACGTGTTGTGGTAAAAATCAAACGGTTTTTACTACGACACCTCAAGGGCCAACGTGCCAGTTGCATGGGGAACCCGTTGGGCATATAAAAACCCTCCCACAGCCATCGCAAGTACCTTTTCCCACTCCAGCTTGTGTTCATGTGTGGTTGCTGAGGTTACGTTGTTTCTTTTGCCATTGCTGTCGGGAGAAGCTGCAGCTGCTGCCCTGTTGTGGTGTTGTTGTTATTTGGCCTTCGAAGAACTCCCATTTCTCCAGTGCATTAGAGCATTTGTTGAGATTACAATACGTGCAAGATTCTCCTTATTCCTCTGTATCTGTGGAACTCTTACTGGGGAAAAACTCTCACTATTCAGAAAGGTAGGATTCAATTCCTAATCCTCTTCCTTTCCACTCTTGGATTGATTATTTGAAGTGATCCTTATCATGTGTCTATCATTCTTTAGTTCAGGAAATATGATCATGGTAGGATTCTCTTCCTAATCTTTCTTCGTTCCCCTGTTATTCCTCCTTGAATTGCTGGTTAATGGTATGTGGTACCTTAGCATGCTATTTACAAATCTGATAAGTCAGGTGATTTTCAAATCTGAAGAAGTCATGCTATTGTCCAAAGCTTAGAGAGGTTGTCCATGGTAGAAACCAGACCTTTCCTCCTATTTAGTTAGTCTTCAAGTCATGGGTAGCTACATACTACTCTCTCTGTTTCAGTTTGTTTGAATCTGGAATCGTGTTGACTTCACCATGTAGAGTAGACTGAACTATGACGGTTCTTTCTACAATTGAGAAATGATTCATTCAGAAAGTTTTTAGTGAGTGTGTGCTTTGATAAGTGCTTGATAAGTAATGGGTGAAAGGAGAAAATTTAAGAGTATTACTCTTCCGGTAACTCATCCTTTGAGTTTGCCTCTTTGTTGATTACTCATGTGAACCATATCCCATGATTTTTCTTTCACTCTCTTGTCATGTTAGTTTCATCTTTGAGGCTAAGATTATACTTGGATAAAGTCCTAATCATGTTAGGAGTGATAGAAGGACTTTGTAGAACCATTTTGAGTTGATTCTAATGACTTTTTGAAAGTTTACACTGAACCTGTCGACAGACAAGCTTCTGCCTGTTGACAGGAACCTCATTCCAGAACCCAGAAAACACCACTGTATGTTGCTGTCGACAGCCCCATCATCTTGCTGTCGATAGATCCCTATAGGACTTCAGTTCTGTCACTGGAAAACAGCCCCTGTCAACAGCAAGCTTTTGCCTGTCGACAGGTATTGACAGGGTTATGTTTCCAGCACCTAGTTTACTTTGTTCCTTGTTGCAAATCTTACCCAATTGTTCCAACTAATATTCCACCTAAGTCTTGTGGTTTTTACCACTTAAATACCTACTAAAACCAGTCATGTTACCTTTATTTTTATCTTGAATTATTCATCAAAGTTCCGAACAAAATTGTCCTTGTGAGATCCTTGATTTCTGAAATCAGTGAAGGAACAAAGTTCCTTAGTTCTTGTGCGTGAACCTTGAGTGAATCCTTGTGTGTCCTTGAACCTTTACAAGGATTAAAGTGTTATGATGACAAGTTGTGAGTCTTTGGGACTCATTCGAGAAATATGTCTGGCAAATAAAGGGTTGGTTCAGTCCTGGGAGGAGCGCCCGAATTAGTCAGTGGCCGCGCGGGGGCGATAAGGACATCGTGGATGTTGGCATGCATCAATTCGTGCTTGATTAGTCATCATATCATGCTTGTGTGTGGAATTTTCTGATTCTGAACTTAAGTATCATCCTAAGTGATTAATCTTGCTTCTAAAAGCGTTCTTGTTCAATACATGTTATCAAGTTATCTTGCTTGTTGTTTCTTGAACACTTCATGTTAGGAATCTATACTTATTCTTACCTCGATTATATGCATCTAAATCCTTTTGAATTAAAGGAATTGAGTTCTACTGGGCTAGTTAGCTCATTCAATTTAACATTTTCAGGTGAACCAGATGGAGATATGGCTTAAGGGGATTGTGTGCCGAGTGGACCACCCGATGTCAAGAAATGTTATCAGTTTTGTTTTCTCTGTAGTTAAATGTAAATGTAATAAGGCTACAATGTACTTTTGCCTGATCCTCATGCATACTACAATGAGGAATACCATGTAATAAGTTCCGATAAACTCGTTGTTTATATACAAACGTTATCTTAGTTCTTGTAATGAATATCTGTCATATTCAGTAAATGTAATTTTGCTAGAACGTGACAGAAGGACCGTAGAAGGTTGCGACAGGCCTGACCGCCGCGTCATGAACGTGACGGTCCGACCCGTCGCGATTTTTCGCCGCCCTCATGGGCCTGGCCCGGTTTAGCAGACCGATCGACCGACACCCCCTGTCGCGACTTGAAACGCGGCGGGTACCCCCGTCGCGATTCAACTATTTCAACCAGAACCCTTATTTTCACATAAAACCCTGTTAACTAGGCTATTTAATCATTATTTAACCCATTATTTGTACTGTTATGAACAGTAAAGACCTGTTAAGAAATATTGGGTATTATTCACATGATTTTAATTAATTAAAAGCTATATGCACAATTATTCTTGTCCTCATGATTTCCTTACACTTGCACACACTAAACGTTAACATTTGCCATGAGACCTTATTAAATTATTCAATAATATATCTGGTAATTAAGTGTAATTATTCACTTAATCTTCCTATTATTTTAATGAACTTGTTTTCATTTTATTCGCAAGATTTTATACCATTATCGTATCCCTCTGCCTTCGAGCACTCAAGGCACGATGGACACTTGTTTTGTACACACTCCTTTCTTGACTTGGACCACCTCTCCATTGGGAATACTCCTGACTAGACCAGGGACTCCTTGTCAAGGCCTCCGTAAGTCTTCTTGGCTTTGACGAACGTCCATTGCCGACGAACAGGTTGTACCATTAAAACCCTTTACACCCTTAGGGATCAGCATGATCCAACGGCCTTAGTATGTTCTCTCTTACCTGTGGATCATGCCGAACCTCTAGCCTGTGTTATTGCACGGCTAGTGGACGGTTGTGACTTCTATCAGACTGTCGGCACACGACCTAGTGCTGTACAACTGTCACTATCGCTTGTTTATCGTGGTTTTTACGAATATGTCTCTATCTTATCTACTATCTCTGTACTCTCATCTGTTCACATTCTCTCTATGCTCTTGTCTATTCATCAATTACTCTCATCTATTCTTGGTACTCTATTTGGCCATGCAATTGATTGTCTAAGATAAGAAACATAACTAATGTCAGGCAATAGGGCCCGACCTAGTCCTGGGGGGAGTGCCCGAAAAGTGCTATTTGCCCATGGGAGTTAAAATGATCAGGGTGTTTTGGCATACACTCAGCGCCATTTATACTATCAAGATTTAATCTATGACAATCAATCAATCACTATACTATATTCTCTGGGTTGATAAAATGATCGACCAATTGTTACATGCTATCGCGACTAGTACACTTTTGTGCAATCGTTACACGCTATCTCGTTACATGGCCAATCTTTTATCATGCTAGTTTTGCGTATATTCTTTTTGAAAGTTTTATCGTTCTCTTGCTATCATGTGCTATTACTCTCTTGACTATACTTGATCGTTCTCTCTAGTTATCATGCTTTACAAGATATTAATCACTTAAAGCATACTTGTTTACACGAGATATTAAGTCCTATTGAGTGTTATCGCTCACCTTGCGCTATTGTTGTATGTGTTTCAGGTAAGCCAGATGATGACCTTACCCACACCAACAGGAATAGACTTGAGTGATGAGCGACCTGGAGTCATAGCGACGGAATGACTTTAGTATCGTAGAGTCTAGTTAGATATTTGCTTAGTTCTCATTTCCAATGTAATGATGTTATTAAGCCCTATGTTTCGGCTCAGAATTAGTAGTTGTAATAGTTTAGGTGATTTATCAATAAAATGAAGAGTTATTACAATTATTGTTCATTAGCTGGTCTGATTTTTTGTGACTGTATGCGCAATTTATGTTAGTATTTACTTTGCTCACGCCTTCCCGATTTATTCCGCTGCTAAATTGGCAGGGCGTGACAGAACTCATCATGAAAACACCATGGGATCAGATACCAACTCGTGCCTTAATCAAAATTGGTAGGAAGGATTTCAGAACACACACCTGAACGCGACATATCACATGGTTGTGTTTTGAATGCAACCATCCAAGCCGTTGCATTCAGAGTTAGACTGCAAACTAGGGTTCGCCGTACCGGTGTACTGCGTCGACCTGGATTTCTCTTGGGCAGGTATGGTACACTGTGTACCATCACGGCCCCTCCTTCGTCTCATCTCGCCACCCCGCCCCCTCCTCTGTCTCAACCCCCCAGCCCCCTCTTCCCTTCTGTCTCACCCCCCCCCCCCCCCAGCCCCCACTTTCCCTTCTGTCTCACCCCCCCCAGCCCCCTCTTTCCCTTCTGTCTCCCCCCCTTCCTCCATCCCCCCCGACCCCTCCCTCCCCTCTGTCCGTCTCCTCTCCCTCACTGTCTCACCCCCTCTCCCTCCTCTGTCCAGTGCCCCGCCAGACCCTCCCCCGCACTCTATTTGTCTCCTCCCCCCACCGTCTCGCCTCCTCACCCTCCTTCGTCCAGTGCCCCCCCCAGCACCTAGACCCCTCCCTCCCCCCCCCACTATCTCACCCCCCAACCCCCTCCTCTCACTCGTCAAGCCCCCTCAGCCCCCTCCCTCCCATCCGTCTCCCCCCCCCCTCGTCTGGACCCCCCCTCTCACTCGTCTTGCCCCCCCGCCCCAGCCCCCTCCCTCCCATCCGTCTCCCCTTCCCCCCCCCCCCCCCCCCCCGTCACCCCTCCCCCTCTGATCGAACCCTCCCCCTTCGCGATGGCAAGTGGTGAGGGCAGTGCAGCACAATGGTGGCACGGCCGTTGGCGATGCAATGCAGCAACGAGGGCATCGGCGATGCAACACAGTGGCGAGGGCATTTGCAGTGCAGCATGGTGGCAACAACGAGGGCTCCTCCCCACGGCGCGGCAGCAAGCCGAAGAGAGAGAGAGAGAGAGAGAGAAACATGGAACACAAGAGAGAGAGTGTAGCAACCTTGATTTTTTAAGATCTCAATAAAAATAAAATTTGTATTAATAAATGAGATAAATATATTTAATTAGAATAAATGAGGAATAAGTGAAATAAAAGGAAATTAAATCAATCCCATTAAGTTAAATCAATAATGGGTTGTGTAAATGGTTCAAATACAAAATAATGGGCCTAATTGTAAGGAGCCCATCATGGGATGAGAAATAATTAATCTAATTTCGTATGTAATTAATTAGTAAATAGAAAGGGGTTTAGGATAAATGTTAAATAAGTCATATATATCCTAAAAATGAGTTTTATACTTACCCTAACCCTTGCCCACGAAATTTGATCTCTTCCCAACCCTAATTAGAAGATAAAGGAGGAAAAGTGGGAGATAAATATGGAAAATTCAGAATTTTATGGAAGGAAGGACTCTTAGAAGGGTTAGGACTCTATTAGCAAACAAAACACCCTAAACTCGGCCCTAGCAACCCATAGATCATTGTTGGAGCTCTGGGAGAGACGAAGGAGAAGGTTGTGGACGTAAAGAGCTTGGAGAAGAAGGCTTGGAGCAAGGGATTTCCATCTTATTTTCGTCATAAACCCTAGTTCTTTTTACAGCAAGCAAAGGTAGGCAATCTCTCAAGTTAAACTCGTGAAAATTTAACCCTAGGTAGCCTTCATGATCATCTTCGAAAGCCCTCTAGTTTTGCTACTTTTCGTTCATCCATGAGGGAGAATTAATTCTGTGAATCCATGTTATCTCTATGTACCCGAACCTACATTATTGCCTTCAATCGATGCATGTACATGATCCCATGCCATGTAAATATTCTCATAAATACTACTTGTTGTTGGCTTTCAAACGCCCCTAGTTTCCCTAATTTTCATCATGTATCCATCACTAATGAATTCGTTGATCCATGACTATGCATATTTAGGTCACTAAAAAGTAACATAATCAAAGCATGTTCTAAACATGTTTGTTTTCTAATTCATCATGCCCAGTGATAGATCTCCATGTCTAGTTTCATTTAAAATTGATTTCGTGATTTTTAGAGCTCTCTGTGATTTTATATCGAATTGTGAAGTGGACTGTGACATGAAAGGAGGGATGGAACCCACCTGGAAAAGGGGAAGAAGCTCTTTTCTGGGCTAGGGCAGCCTTCTGGTGTCGCGACGGCCCGATCCGCCGCGATCTCAGAAGGGGTCGCGACAGGAAGAACTGTCGCGTTATGAACGCGACGGGTCGACATGTCGCGACCTGCCCCCGGTTCACCCCAGCGCTCGGTTCAGTAGAACGCGACCGGACATAGTGGCGCGACCTGATTGCGACCATTAACCTCATTGCGACCTGACTCCCTGAACGCGCTGGTCCACCTTGTCGCGACCTGATCACGACAGCAACCTGTGTCGCGACCTGACTGTTGCGGCTAGAACCCTAAATTACCATTATAACCCTGCTATTAATGACACATAAGCCCTGATTAACCTCAACTAAGTACTGTCATGATTAATTTCGACTTGTTAAATGTAAATGGATAAAATCTCCATGAAATTAAATAATTTAAAAGGTACTTACACAATCATACATGTTCTCTTGATTTCTATACACTTGCACACACTAAACATTAATGATTGCCGTGAGACCTTTATAAAATAATCAATAATATATCTGATAAATAAGTGCAACACTTCACTTAAATTCTCTATTTTAAATAATTACACTTGTCTTCGTTTTCTCGCGCGTTTTATACATCGTTACCGCTTCCCTCGGCCTTCGAGCACTCGAGGTACGACGAACCCTAGTTTTTACACACCTTCTCTTGACATGGACCACCTCTCCACCGGGAAGACTCCTTGTCAAGGCCTCCGTAAGTGTTCTTGGCTTTGGCGCACGTCCTTAGCCGACGAGCTAGTTATACCCTAAAACTCGTTACACCCTTAGGGATCAGCATGATCCATGGCGTTACTGTGTTCTCTCTTACCTCGCGATCACGCCGGACCATCTAGCCCGTGTCCACGGCACGGCTAGTGGCGGATGTGACTCTCATATGTTCACTTTCACTCTGTACTCTCATCTAGTTTGTCTATTACTCTCATCTCTTCTTGGTACTCAATTTGGCCATACAATTTGTCTAA